>BQKN01000971.1:164629-212887 GCA_022839385.1 Asparagus kiusianus
TTTACTAATAAGTTTCAATTTAATTACTTATAAGGTGGGGCACGCAGTGAACTAGTTTTCTGAAAAGGTTGGAAGATCTAGCCAAAGAAAGTGATAGCCCTGTGAATTCGTTCCCATGGTTGGATCCTTCCTAGTAAAACGTGGCGTGTTCGAATGATGATCTCTTATATACACGAGAAACATAGAATTCAACCTTTGGTTTGGCCAATGGAGACATCTTTCGACTCGGCTTGGCGAGAAAGGATAACTCGGCTTGGCGATAATGGACGATTCCTTGCGAGAAGGGTAAGACGTACTACCTTTTTAGTCAGCCTCGAAAGTTCTTAACTCGGACTGAAGAGAAGGGACGCCGCTTGGCGAGAAGGTGCAACTCGGATTAGCATGATATTTTTGAGAGTCGACTCTCTTTTATTTGGTTGAGTTGAGTCCATATATGCTGTTTGGAAAGGTTCACTTCAATCATTAGGCAACATTCACTGCAGCTTATTATGGGCTTTACTTTAGCCTATTTTAAGTGTTTAGCCCATGGACATTTATTTCTTGTATCTAAGTTGATCATTTGCCTAAATGAAAGTACATTTTGACCAACTATACCAAGTACCTGAATCAAGAGAATAATAGTCCAAGAGATCAGGTCCTGAATCCTAGAGTGGAATTACCATACACATACCTAGTGATACTATACACTTCACACTACTCTTTGTTGATATCGGCTACTACACCAAGTGGAGATGGCATCTCATTACTTTAGAGGTATGAGCACTCAAAGTGGACCATCAAGTACTTAGTGGTGATTCATCAGATTCTTCAGAATAAATATTACTTTTCTCTATTATTGTTTTTTCCAAAATTGATGGTGCTAACCTCGGAGATGAATTTGAAGATGGTGCAAGTACTGAAGGATTTTGTTTCTTATCTAGCAGGTGCTTCAACTGGTTGGTTAACATTAGGCATGACTATCTCATTGTTAGATTGAATAGAACAGTGTGCTATATTAAGTCGTACTTACCTTGCCGATTCTATCGTCAGCTTGGATATAACCCGCTTTTTGTTGAAATCTAAATCAAAGGTTGGTGCACATGGGGAGATTGATCGACGGTGCTCGTACTTGTTATCACTTTTCTGTTGGGGCTATAGGAGCTAGATTCTCACTTCCCCATCTTATTCCTAACTGTTACATAATGTTAGTGTTCTACAAGTGATACAGCAAAGTGATTGTCCCTAACCCTAATTTTCATGTGAACACAACTCGTTTATGGCGGATCACGCGAAATTATAGGGAATTGTCAAGGAAAGTTTCAAAGAGAAAAGCTCCTAAACTTTAAGACTTTCTAGTGGATGGCGTACCAGAAGATGAAGATTAGGATGCACCGAGTGGGAAACTTACTCCTCAAAACCCAATTAGTGTTAGCATATAGGAACCATCCAAATTTTCGGTTTGCCTAGGAGCACTTAGCAGAGGAAGGGGGAATCAGAGAAAGAGGCTGTTACAAGCTCATCTCCCATAACAACCTTCGAAGAAATAGTGTTTAGTGCCTTTAGAGCCTAGGCCTGTGCCCAGGGGTTCTTCAAGGATCAGGGAAGATTCTCATGTGATTCCGACATAGGAATATATAGTTGAACCTTTAGGTGAGTTTTACTCATTTCATTGTATCGAGTCATTTGAAGTGCATTTTGCTGATGTGTGCCTCTTATATACAGGCAAAGGGCCCATCCTTCTTGATCAAGAAGATCTAGATGATGAGAAGACGGTAGATTATGAAGCCGACACTGATACCTATCTTACCGAGCCTGATGATGCGGGCATCAAGGGATATGTTAGCAGCTCCTCTTATATGCCAGGTATATTTTTCTCTAACCATTCTTGCATAGCTTCTTTTCTCTCATGATTAACACTTTGTCTATCTCTTTAGTAGATGATGAACCTAGATTGGAGACTATAGGTGGAGCAGCTCCTATATATATTCCTACTGGTGGTGAGTTTGAGTCAGCAGCTTATTTGGATGGTGCTTTTGGTGCCCTTGAGTCTGAGCCAACTATTGACATAGTAGCAAGTTCTGCACCTGCACTATTCTGTAGCGTGGTGCAGATTGGTTACTCCTGAGTCATCTGATAAAGATAACGATGCATTAGTCTCTCTAATTTCAGTAGGAGTCAGAAGGGTAGCAACACCGAATGCTGAGCCTCAATATGGAGATGATCCTATCATAGCAGCGGATGCATCTCATAGTCTGGAGGTAACAACTACTGCTATTGGATCTATACCCACAGACGTGCCAATAACCATAGCATTAGTTGTGAGAACCTCACCCTTCAGCTGAGGTGACATTTGTAATTTCTACCATGATAGATGTTTCTAGCATGTTAGCCACACTTGCGCTTTTCCTTCTGTTGGGCAGTGAACAATTTCAAATCATACCAGCCGCTTTTTGGATGATCACGGATGTAATGGTGGTTTCTGTAAAAGCAGATCCTTCGAATCGTACAAAAATTCCACAATCTACTAACCCAGATGATTTGATCAAGTTGATATTTAGATTCTGGCCAAGAGCTTAATGAAGCTTTTCAACTGAAGTATAGAATATGCTATGAAGAAAGGCTTATTTGCTCGTACTCTTGCTTTGTTAAAGAAGCAACTCAGCCTTTTGATGTTGATTGCAGGACCCGTACATACTGAATTGTTTGAGAAGATGATCGATGAGGTTGAGCTTCAGCTTCAAGAGTTGCAACGGCTTCGTGCAGCTAACATCGATGACATTGCTGAGCTTCATCTCTCAGTGAAGAACCGTGAGGTTGAAGAGTATGCTTGTAAGGAGATAGAGTAGATCAATATGAGGTTTCAAGGACATAGTAATAGCCTTGCATCAATTGATGATAATTAGGTAGAGCTTCACAGTGTCATTCTAGAGAAGAAAGTCATCATCAATGAGGCCAAAGTGGTCATTATTGTAGCTTAGGCAAGGTTGGAAGCAGCCTAGCAGGAAAAGGAGGAGCTTAAACTTCAGTCGGCCGAGTTAGCTATGAACTAGGATCTCAGAGCTGCTAAACTTGAAGCTGAGACGATGAGATTGGAGATTGTTAGAGTTCAAGCTGCTCCTATTGATACTAGAACTTTAAGGGAGAGAGCCCAAAAGAATGGTCTTGAAGCTAGGGATTCCAGGATAGACAAATGTATTGTACGAATATACTTTTTTATCCAAATTTCCTTTAGATTTTTTTGAAATAGATTAGCTTTTTAGATAATAAAAGAACTTTTACCCCTTTTGATATTTGTAGAATAGAGGTGTAATATTAATATATCATATTGACATCCTAGCTAGAGAGAAAACGATAGAATCAAATTGATAGAGGTATATATCAAGTTTGATTAAGTTAGTACTATTTAGAGTTATAATGCTAATATAACAGTATTAGAGTATTTGACAGATGAGTAATGTTAATATGTCAAATAGAAGTTCTGACAGAGGTGTAATATTAATCGGTTGGATTCAAAGGTGTCCAAAGAACAGCTACCATTTGCAAGTGTAATGTTTAACAACAGAAAATCGATGGAAGTGCAATGTTAACTAATCAAGTTTCGACAAACACGAATTGACAGAGGTATAATGTCGAGCGGTCGAATCCAAAAAACATGTCGACAAAAGTGTAATATTAACCAATCAACAAAATAGTCTGATAGAGATGTAATGTTAACATGATGGTGGTAACACATTTTGAGTCGAGAGGTTTGGTGTTAACTTGATGACTCATTGAGGATTTTGATTAGATTTTAGATCAATATGATCAATATTTATAGTCAGAGTTAAAAACTTAAACATGACTAAAATCTCTATGCGGAGATAAATTAACCTGAATTAAGGGTAGTATTTCTTAAGAAATTTTCTGTTGATTGGCACTATGACCCTATTGCCATTTAGGTCAATTAGGCAATATGGTCTATTTGAGTAGAGTGTCTCTATCATAAATGGGTATTTCCATTTAGGTTGAAATATTCCTTTAGTCTTATATATCATGTCCATAGGTTGGCAAACAGCCTAGACCAAGTGACATTCTTTGAAGATTTTTCTCTGACTCTTTATTAAAGGCTCTTGAGATCTGTGACTGGCATATCTCGATTTGTTATTGAGCTTAGAGTCTCAATTCATCTAGTGCCTCTAGTTCTTGAAGCCGCTTCTAATAATGTTCTTCTGTTGTCCTTTTCTCAGCAAGAGCTATTCTTATGACATCATTTGACTTTTCAAATGGATCACGGCTTCGCATCTTTAGACTAAGGAAATATGTGCAGAACCAGTGAAAGTGTGGACTATTGTTTTATAAACCTATAAACACTCTTTCGGTTTCTCATCCCTATCTCGCTTATTTGAGAAGACAAACTATCATTAGAAGTTTAATAATGGTTCTATTAAAAGCTTCAGCTAGATCATCGGTAGCCAAGTTACATGGTGTAGAAGCCACATCTTGAATTCTAAACTTGTTATAGAATCTAAAGAATAGTCGACTGGCGATATGTGGACAGTTGTCGTGAACAATATTTTAAGGGATGCTGAATTGATAAATCATGTGGTGTTTCAAGAACTTAACCACGTAAGATGTCTTGACTATTTTGAGTAGAACTTCTTCGGCCTATTTTAAGAAGTAATCAGTGATGGCCAGAATAGATCGATGACCTTTAGAAGATAGTGGGTTAATTGGACCGATGACATCCATGCCCAATGATTCAAATGGCCATGAGGAAACAGTTGGATGCAATTCTTCTGATGTTTGGTGTAGAAAATAAGCGTAGATTTGACACACGTGACACAACTTGGCATAAGCCACTACATCGATAATCATCGTTGGCCAATAACAGATTAGATTACAAAGTTAGTCTTGAAGTTTATGACCTAGTTGATAAGGTCCACTTGTACTATCATAGGCTTCATTGAGTGCTTCTTGAGCTTTGTTTGGTGATAAGCGTCAGAGGAGTACACCGTTGAATAATCAATGGTACTTAAGTCTGTATAGCAGAATCATAGAAGAAGAGTAAAGTCCTTCTTTGGATAGAGATTGCTTCAGATTATTTGGTGATATTCTGTGCAAGACGTAATCAATGATTAGGAAATGTTAATCATTAGTCTCGAAGTGAGTGGGCATGACATGCACTTCGTTAGCTTCTAGAATTTGCTCTAGGGAGTATAATTTACGGCTAACTACTGTGATGCACCTAGTAGACTTAGGAGTCAAGGAAAGAGTGGTTGCAAGGGACGCTAAAGCATCCACATGAGAGTTTTCAAGATGGTATACATAACTGATGTAGAAGCCATTTTGAATGACTGGGTAAGCTTCATTGCTGCTTCATAGTAAGGCATAAAGTCGCTATGGTGGACCTCATATTCCCCTTTAATATGATAGATTAGAATTGTCATAGGTCTCAAGATATTTTATACCCATATCCTAAGAAAGTTGTAGGCCAACTATGAGGGCATTATATTTGGCCATATGATTAGAGTAAGGTTCAGTAGAAGGATATATCTGTAAGGATCGATCAACACTACCTCTACTTCTGTGATAATTGCTCCTTTGTGGTTGCATCTTGATGCACCTTTAAAGTAAAGTCACTACATCTGGTGGTCCGAGATAACATTTTACTCAGAGACTTCATCTCAAATGTCTTTATAGTGTTTAGAAGATTTGAGGATGGGTTGATCCATCAAAGCATCAACTAGTGCCTGACCTTTAACTACTTTATATGGCACGAGTGTCATGTCGTATTATAAAAGTAATATTGCCCATTTGGACAACCTAAAGTTTAGCGATCCCAGTTTCATTATGAGTATTCGTAGAGGATTGACTCTTGAAATAATGTGGATGTATTGACTAGTTAGGTAATATCACATCTTCTAAACTACAAAGATCAATGTTATACATTCTTTTTTGACTAGATTGCAGTGATGCTCGACACCAATCATAGTCGGACTAAGATAATAAATGGCTTGCTTGTGGCTATTGTTATTCCTCTAGGCAAGAAGTGCTCCCAATGAGTGATTCATTGCTCTGACATAGATCATGAAGGGTTTACCTAAACCGATGAGGCTACCACAGGTGGCTTCATGAGATAATTCTTGATCTCATCAAAAACTCTTTGACAAGCATTGTCCCAAACAAATAAAATACCTTTCTTCATAACCCTTTGAAATGATTGATATTTTTCGAACAAGTTAGTTATAAACATATGGATGTAAGATAATCATCCCTATAATCGTTTCGGTTCTTTGAGATTTCTCGAACATGGCATCTCTTTGGTGGCTTTTAGTTTTTCAGGGTCAACATATATTCTTATAGATGTTATAATAAATCCTACGAATTTACCTAGATGGCACACCTAAGAAAGACTTAGTCTGGTTCATCTTGCGTTGATATTTTCTCATGATTCTGATCACCATTCTCAAGTCATTGACATGGTCTTGTTTGTGATGACCCTTGATTGCTAGGATGTTGACATAAAACCCCACCATCTTGTGCAAATTCTCATAAAAATTATGTTCATCACGTGTTAATAAGTTGTTTGAGTACTTTTCAGGTCAAAGGGCATTACTATATAACAGAACAACCCAAGGGTGTTTTGAAAGCTATGTGCTTCTGATCATCTAAATACATCTTGATCTAGTTGTATCTAGGAAATCTATCCATGAATGATATCATCTCAAATCTACACGTGTTGTTAACCATAACATCCGTGATAGGGAGAGAAAATTTTATCCTTCAGACAAGTAAGATTAAGATCCCTAAAATCAATACATCGTTCTTTTTTCATTACCACCACGATGTTGGCTAGCCAATCTAGAGGTTGTTCTCCATAGATGAACCCACATTCAATGAGTTTGTGGATTTTCTTCTAGATTTTCTCCATCAACCTAGGATGGAAACGTCGTTGGTGTTGCTTGGCCAACTTAAGATTAGGGTCAATGTTAAGGTAATGTACTACCACATTAGAATCTATCCCAGGCATGTCTTCATAACTCCAGGCGAAGACATCAATGTACTCTTAAAGGAAAGTTACATGTACTACTTTCTCGGCGAGTGATAAAATTTTACTGATAAAAATGGGTTTAGGATTGACCTTGTTTCCTATGTTGACTTGGATCACTTTATCTTTGGTTGGTGGTACACAGATTTCAAAGCACTCCCTCTATTTTTCAAGATGTTTTACCCAGGAATCATCTTTAGGATTTTTGAATACTTTAGATTCATCAAAATCTATAGTTAAACTGTATGAGACCATCTTAGCAATGAATTTGCCAAGCATGGCTCTAACCCTAACGTCAAAATACCAGCTAGACATGTCTGAAGAGCTACATAGGAAATCATCAGATGCTAGTACCATTTGTGAATTAGCCTCAGGGAAAATGTAATACAATCCACCTTTGGTTCAATTACAATAATCAAAATCCTTCCCTTCTAGCACGAAAAGGATTAGAAGAACCCTCGGTGCTTGATTGAAATTCAATCCTTATCTTAGAACGAAGTTGTACCCTAATTTTGCCATTATATGTTGAGATTTTAGCTATAACCGAAGAATTCTGGAATTCCCTTGATTTCCTCATCCGAGCTTGATAAGTGACGTTGTTGCCCAACTTTTGCAAAGATTATAGGATTTTGGGCACATCTCTTAGCTTTGATTGTAAATATAGCATCCGCTTAGTTGCCTAATTGCTGATTAGTTGAGTAAATTGAGTAAGACTCATTCATAGACATATACAAACTTTGTTCTAAAGCCAACCTGGACAACAAAATTTTGACTCTTAAGTTTTCATACTCGAAGTCTAAAGAGTAGTCATAAGCAAATTCTTCTTTATTAAAGATCCAATCGCCCTGATCTTTAGATTACTGGTTAATACATGGATCCTCAAGAGTAATAATAAGTGGTTCCATTTCTCATATTGCATCTAATACGGGTGTATCTTCTTCCTTGCTTCGGAAGCTTAGCGATCCTCATGGGAATTTGAGGATAGATGATTCTCATGATATCTTGAGAATAGAGATCTACACGAAGTCATTGAAGGTGGCAAAGGTGAAGATTACGGAAGAAACTATAGGGAACGTTTTGAGTTTCCAGCAGTCAACCGCATGTGACACCACGGTCGACCGCAAACATGCACAAAATCCTGGGATATCTCTGGACTTTTAGCGGACGACCGTAGCGGCGTGTGCGGTCGACCAGCCAAACCCTATAATGGGTTTTGGTTTCTGTCGTTGAATCCATTCAACCGTGATGGTCTCTGCGGTCGACCGTGACGGTTTCCTGAGCCTTCCTGGTTCATTTGGGACTTGTTTTCTTGTTTGATTTTTGTTTGTTTAATTACAATTTTACCATCCATGTTGTAAACTCTATAAAGAGGATTATTTTAGGGTTATAAACAATCAGAGAAATCAGAGAGGTAAGATCATAACCAAGAGATTAGGGTTTAAAGAGAATTGGGAGATTGTTCTTGATTCTGGAGAGATTGGAGAGAGTGATTTATAATCTATTATTCTCATAATCTAGAGAAGGTATTATCCTTCGCCAAAACTGAATTGTTCTTATGTTTTCTATCGTCTTCTTCTCAACCCACTCTTGATAATTCCACGATCAACTGTGCTCGTCCGACAACTCGTATCAAGTTAGTGTTAGAGCGATCAGATCCTATGAAGGGGGATCCTATGTATAGTCCTTACTCACTCGTAATACAAGAAGCTAGGCGAGATCCTTATTTCTTTGGAAGGAGTTCAGGGATTAAGTGTGACGTCCCTGTTTTCATACATGGCTGTAGTCCAAGGTGAACCCAGAGATGTGAAACCTGTCATGCACCTATACTGTACAACAACAAGTTTCACCAATCACAGTAATATCCTTTAGTGGGATCAAATAAAAGTGTAGGTACAAAACAGGCAAAGAAGTAGAACAATAATAATAGACATGATAAAGAGGATGATATCTCATAAATAAAGGTCATGTCTCAACTGAAAATAAACTGAAATACATATGGAGTCTGAAATAACATACGATGTCTCAACATGAATCAAAACAGAAAGTTGAACTAAGGCACATTGCCTTTACAAAAGGAAACTAAACTCTAAGTCTGAATAAAATTTAAAACTACAGTGGATCCTCTAATAAATCTCTCGGGACGGCAACTATGCAAGAACTCCGTCATCCTGCGGCTCTCCGGAACTCCGAGCTACCTAAAAGGGTGTTTTTAAAAGAAAAAGAAACAACAACAAGAGCGTTAGAGTGCTACAGCAAGATTACCTCCATCCGCCCCCAGGGGAAGGGCTGCTAGGATGGAGTGAATGCTTTATCTATTGAGCATAGTCTATCTATATCATTTTCCCAGTATCTAGCGGAATTAATATTCAGATACCTACAAAACGAGACGTAGTACGTCAAGCGAAATAATCCAAACAAGGAAACCCTCATGTATATACGATAAGTCTCAAATTGTAGATATCTAAACATTAATACCGAACTAAGAAAAGATAATCTAATGAAACCAATAATTAGAAATCCATAACACGAGACTGGTACGTCGAGCGAAATAATCCAAACAAGGAAACCCTCATGTATATACCATAAGTCTCAAATTGTGAATCTCTAATCATTGATCCCAACTAAGAAGTAAAAAAAAGACAGTAAAAGAAATAAGATATCAACACATCGTATTTATAATATCTTCCATAATCACTGGAGAGATAGAATAAAATACCAACACATAATTTTGTATACTTTCAAAAGTAACATATCTCAGTTATATAGTTCACTGATAGGTCATATTTATAATCGGCATCTGTCAAACTTAGGCTATCAAGTAATTGTCTCAGTGCAACGGACTACCCTGTAGGTATTCTGAACTGTGTACACGGCTCATTAGTCTCATCGCGATCTCAGTGCGTAACATGAGTGTGGGACGGGCTACCAAATAGGCATCATAGAAATACAGCTCACGAGCCTTATCGCACCCTAGTGCGGGATAGACGGCTAGATCAAGCCTCCTAAAATCCGACTCAATGGCCTGTACATGTGGAATATCGACGCACTACCTCATGTAGTACTGAACTGAGCTCATCAACGATATCCACCTCATATAAATCTTTGTACCTCTAGCATGTCGATGCACTATCCCATATAATACTGAGCTATGTTCATCAATGATAGTTACCTCATGTATAAACCATGTATATCTGGTGCGTTGACGTACTATCCCATATAGTACTAAGCTGTGCTCATCAATGACATCCAACATGTATATGAACAATATCTAATTCAAATATGATCAAATCAAAATTTATCATAATCCCCTTAGGATTCTTAAATGTATAACATAACATATTCCTGACTATACGTATAACATCAAACGGCTCAAAACTCCGCGAACGCACCTCAAAACGGTGCGACACAGCTCCACAAAACGAGCCGAAAAAACAGACGTGACATTTGATAGAAAAATAATCATATCTTTCTCTAGGGAAACTATTTTTACAAATGGTTTTCTTTTGAAAACTAGATTCACACATCTTTTAGATGACATAAGTTTGGTTTAGTTTGGAGTATATTTATTATCCCAAATCTTTAGTTAAACATTATATATGTGCAACCGTATTTCTACAGGACATGTTGTTAGTAAAAAGATCATATCTTTCTCTATACAAATGATTTTTAAGAATGGTTTTCTGTTTTGAAAACTAGATTCACACATCTTTCAGATGACATAAGTTTGGTTTAGTTTGGAATTTATTTGTTATCCTAAATCTTTAGTTAAACATGATATAATTGCTGCAGTTTTCTACAGAAAATATTTATTTAGTACATCTCTTAAATTTCTTATATATAAATGAAATTATGAAAAATCCTAATTATCATGATCATGATACTATCATAAATAGCAAAAAAAAGTACTAATCTAGCATTGGCTTATGTTTTAACATCAAAAATTTAACTTTTATCACATTATGTTAAGATTCAAGCATGAAAACATATATTCAACATCATATTAAACATCTAACTAGTTATTTAACTATGGGGAAGGATTTGGGTGAAGATAATCTTGCTTTAGGCATTGATCTAAGCCTCTGAAATAACCAACAACCGAAAAGAAGTGCAACCAAGCCGTTTTCCCCTTGCTACAAGTTGATGATCTCGCCCTCGTGTAGATATTTGCTTCACAAAGCTCTCAAAATTCTCAAATTTAGGGCTAGGGATTTAGAGAGAGGAAGAGGGGCTGCTAAGGTTTGAAACTCTGATGTATAGATATTAATTTTCATGAAAACACATGTTTATATATATGCAAACCCGAAATAAACCCGTTTGACCCGAACCAGGAATCCTAATCTGATTAGGAGAATTACCTTAGGTATTTTGGCCATAACTTTCATGTTCGACCTCAGAATGAGGTGTTCTAAAACTTGTTGGAAATCTATTGAAGATACCTACAACCTTTTACTTTTAAGTTTTTCCAAATTCCAACTACATATATGAGAAAAAATATAAAATCTCTCCTCTAGTCATAAATTTCTAGATTTATACATCGAGCATGAATTGTGCATTTGCTCTTATATATATACATATATACATTGAATTGATCCCAAACCAATTCCTAGCATACTCAAACATCATAATATATTATTTATAAATATATAACATATTTATTATTATTTATCATAAAATATTCAAATTTTTTGGGGTTTTACATTCTTCCCCCCTTAAAAGAATTTCGTCATCGAAATTCAGAAATCATACTTAAGCAAATAATAATACTAGAAAAGCACGTAGAGGGTCTAGTTTAACCCACAAATATAAACATCTCAGAATATTTACTCTTGATAAGCATATATGGATATTTATAGTTAACAATCTAGGATGACTATATTCCCACTTAACCCTTAATCGAATGGATCTACTACGTCGGGAAAAAAATCCAAACAAGGAACCCCCCATATATATACCATGTGTTCCAAAAGATTAAGAATTAAGAGGAAATATCCTCATTCTAGCGTTAAATCTAAATATAATCACACAAATAATCGCACACATAAATCAATCCACTTTCTCAATAGGTGCAGGAAGTCACGCGACATAACATATTTGCGCTCCTGAAAATCATCTTCGATGTCTGCACTTAACCATCTAAAATGTAAATACCCCCACTTAACACCTAACTAAATGGAATAAGTACATCGAGCAAAAAATCCAAACAAGGAACCCCTCATATATATACCATATGTTCCAAGTACTTAGGAGATAAGTGGTAATACTCTCATTTTAGTGTTAAGTATAAACATCGCCATACATGCAACCATAAGTCATAAATAAGTCATACAAAAATTTAATTTACTAGATCAAACAGGTGTGGGTAGTCACGATGTATACCCTCCTCGCGCTCCCAAGAACCTCCTCATCTCCTTTCCGGTTTCGCTGAATTGCCACAAAGGAAAAGCATTTTGTTTCTAAATTTCTTTTCTTCCCTAGCAAGCATACAAACTTGGATTTTAATCGTAGTCAGATCATTCTAAAGCTAAATCTTCAGTGCGTTCATCATTCGCTGCTGCATTGTGTATACCAGACATCGATGTCGGAAGATCTAATCTGTATGACACAGCTTCAATGATCTCCAAAATCTGATACGGTCTAATGTATCTCAGCGTAAGCTTTTTTTGTCTCCCGAAATGCTAAACACCTTTCACATGTGATACCTTCAGCCTAACCGAATCTCCAATCTGAAACTCCAAAGGTTTTCATCTCTTATTAGCATAGCTCTTTTGCCGACTCTAAATGGCTAGAATCCTATCTCTGGTCAATGTTACTTCCTCAGTAATCTGTCTCATAAGCTCTGGCCCAAGTATTAAACTCTTCTCCGGCTCTACCCAACATATAGGCGATCTGTAAGGCCTCCCGTACGATACTTCATACGGGGTCATACCGATTGTCACTTGATAATTATTGTTCTAAACGAACTCTATCAATAAAATATGATCCTCCCAGTTACCTTGAAAATCATATAACACAAGCTCGCAACTTGTTTTCCAACATCTGATTTACTCTCTCCGTCTGACAATCCGTCTCAATTTGATACTGTCGTATCTGGAACTCCACGAAGTTGAATAGTCTCCTGAATAAGTATCCTCCCTGGAATAAAATGTGCTGACTTTATCAGTCTATCAACTAGCACCTGTAACGCCCCTGGGTTCACATAAGGCTGCAGTCCGAGGTGAAACCAAGAATGTCAAACTTGCCATGCACCACACCGTGCAATAACATGTTTCACCATCACAATTACTATCTCTCTAGTGGAATCAACAACAGGTGTAGGTACAAAGCAAGAAAAAGGTGAATCGACAAATACTGAATGAAATGATAGATCATAACATGTCTCATCAACGAAATAAACTGAAGTACATAGTCAAAGCCTGAACTGAATAAACTGGAGTTCCTTAACAAGTCTCAAAATACAATAAGTCTGAATAAAGGAAATAAGGCACACAGCCTTTACAACTTCTAGAATAAACTCTCAAATGTCTAACATCACTACAGTTGAGCCCAAAGAAAATAATACACAGCTAGAATGTAAAGCTGAACACTAGAGTGATCCGCTATCAACCTGCGACTCTCCGTGCTCCTGGCTCGTGACCTGAAAGGGGGAGGGACAACGAGCGTCAAAGCGCTAGCGAGCAACATCACAACCAACCCCAAGGGATAGGGCTCATTGTATATGAAAATACAATAATACATAATAGCATTAAATCATCATACAAACAGATATGGGTCTTAGTACTTAGGGAAATACAACACGAGCATAGGTACGTCGAGCGAAATAATCCAAACAAGGAAACCCTCATGTATATACCTTGTATCTCAAATTGTAGATCCCTAAACACCAAGCCCGAGATATAACAGAGGAAACAACAAAAGAAGACTACTCATCTCAAGATTTAAATATAATGTCGTGTCCAACTCAAAAAGATATCATGTCCAGCCAATACAGGTATGGGTATCAACTCTTAAGGTCTGAACTGAGGTAGAGGCTGTCCAACACATGGACTACATACATAAGCTGTCCAACGCATGGACTAAGTATATGAATTGTCCAACACATGGACTATATTCAATAACTGCCCAACACATGGACAACGTTTATGAATATCCAACACATGGATTAAAATTGATGAGTGTCCAACACATGGACTAAGTACAATAGTTGCCCAACACATGGACTACGTTTATTGGTTGAATTAGGTACATATACCCAAGCTTCTAACATGTCGCGGTACACAAAACTAAACTCATGTCCGTATATCACCTCACATGGAAACACATAGATTCTGTCTACAGGTATATTTATATACACAGCATGTGATTAAACAGAAATACAAAGAAAAAACAGAAAAAACTCAGATGAGTCGACTCATGCTCATTTATGAGTCGACTCATGTCTCATGGGTCGACTCGCGACCAATAACGAGTCGACTCAGCAGAAGGAAAAAAAGACATCAGGAAACGACTTTGTGAGTCGACTCATGATTAGTCATGAGTCGACTCGACATGATGAGTCGACTCATGATGAGTCGTGAGTCGACTCACGAGCTGAAATCTGCATTTTTCGAACTGAACTTGTTCTACTCGTTCCACATCTTGATTTTACCGATATACATATATCTAGCCTTCAATTTTAGGCTATTACACAGAGAGACAATCATACCTAGCATGAGAAACTATCAATTGCATGTTAACCCTAACATTTAACCCCTAAACATGAAGGAAAACATTAAATCAATATAAAAACTCATGTTTTTATTCTTTAATCAAATTTCCAGATCTGGGTTTTCATCAAAACTTGTTGGTGGAAGTTTTAAAAATCTGAAACACGTGATCTTGAACTTTTCACTAGTAAGAACATCATTTTATATTCAAAAATACATCTTAGGCTCAACAAAATTCGTGAAAAACATTTATGAAAACATAAAAGCAAGGGAGAGGAGTTTGGCGAGATGTTACTCGCCTTAGATGTGGTGGAAGACTATCCTCTTTGCTGAAAATCCAAAAGAAATGCTGAAATCCCCCTTGAAACGCCCCCAAGATCACTAAGAACACCTAGGGTTTGAGAGAGAGGAAGAGGGGCTAGGGTTTCTTGGGAGATCTAATGAAAAATGGGTATTTTCGGGTTCCAAACGATATATATGATCCACCAAAACCCGACCCGAAACCCACAAACCCGAACTGAAAGAGGCCAGAAAAACCCGATGAGTCGACTCATGACTTATGATGGGTCGACTCATGGTCATGGGTCGACTCATAATTTTTATGAGTCGACTCAGCAGAAGAAAATTTGCAACAGGACTCGATTTCATGAGTCGACTTATGACAGGCGTGAGTCGACTCAACCTGATCAGTCGACTCATGACATGCTATGAGTCGACTCATGGACAAAAATCTGCATACTTCGATTTCTTTTGCACACGATTTGCAAACTTGCAACTCATCCTCATACCTGAGGCATATACACATGCTCATAAGCTCAAAATACTAGTTTCCATGCATGACCATGCAATAAAGATATTTTATATTTATTAGATATCATTATTCACTCAAATTCATACTTATGAGTTGTCAAAATCAACGGGGTCTTACAGCACCCCAAACTGAATCATTCTCTTTCTTCGACTTCGACAACTCTACAATAAAGTCCATAAAAATGTTCGCCCACTTCTACTCCGAAATGGGTAAAGGCTGATGTGTTCCTATCGGTCTCTAATGTTCCGCCTTTACTCACTGACAGGTAAGATACTTAGCTACATACTCTAAAATCTTCCTACGCATATCACTCTATCCAAGAGTGTCTCTTTAGGTCCTTTTACATCTTAGGGGTCTCTGGATGTGCTGTGTACTGAGTACGATGTGCTTCATCTAGCGACTCCCTCTTAAGATCTGCATTGGCTAGCTTAACCAACCTGTCCTTCATCTGTTGACTTCCATCTGCTCCAACGGTCCAATCAGTCTTAGGCTCTTTGTAAATTTCCTACTTTTGGATCTGAATTCAATAGTTTTCTAACTGAGTTCTGACAACTCTGACACTCCAAGCTGGCTGTACTGACACAGTTCCCTACAATGCACTAGTTCTACTAATCTCATGTCTAAAATTACACTGGCTAAGGGTGAGAATATCTCAATACAACGAGCACCTCTAAGCCGAAACCCAATGTTGACATTTCTTACTCAAGTCATCTGCTATGATATTTTTCTTCCCCAGATAATACTAAATCGCGAACTCGTAGTCCTTGATAAACTTAATTCACCTCCTTTGTCTCTGGTTGAGTTCCTTCTGAGAGAAAAGATACTTAAGACTCTGATGTCTGTGAATAATTCAAACTGTACTTCATATAAGTAAAGTCTCCATGACTTCAGTGCAAATACCACTGCTGCTAACTCCAAGTCATAAGTGGAAATAGATCTGCTCATGTACTCTCAATTGCTGCGAGACATATGTTACTACTCTTTGAGTCTGCATCAAAACGTCTCCTAACTCTGCCAATGATGTATTTGTGTAGACCACAAATGTCCTGTCTTTGCTCGGAATAGTTAAAACTGGCGCTGTAGACAATTTAACCTTCAAGGTATCAAAGACCTTCTGGTACTCCATGCTCCAAATGAACTATACACCCTTCTTCGTAAGGCGTGAAAGTGGTGTTGAAATCTTCGAGAAGTCCTAGATAAACTTCCAATAATAGCCAGCTAAACCCAAAAGCTATGAATCTCTATCTCCGTCTTCGGCGGATTCTAAATCAAGAACTGCTGAAATCTTAGCCGGATCTATTGCTATGCCCTTTCTGCTGATGACGTGACCGAGAAATCTGATTTCTAAAAGTCAAAACTTACATTCGCTGAACTTGACATATAACTGATGCTCCTGTAGAGTCTGCAAAGCTAACCGGAGATGCTGCTCGTGCTCTACCTATAATCTCGAATAAATGAGGATGTCGTCGATAAAAACTATCACGAACTGATCCAAGAAGGGACGAAAAACCCGGTTCATCAAATCCATGAATACAGCGGGTGCATTGGTCAACCCAAATGGTATGACCAGAAACTCAAAAGATTCATATCGAATCAGGAAAACACGGCTTTGGGAAAATCCCTCTCCCGAAATCGCAACTACAATAACCCAAAATGAAGATCAACCTTCGCAAAACATGCGCTTCGCGCAGCTGATCGAACAAGTCATAAATCCTAGGTAATGGGTACCTATTCCGGATAGTGACCTTGTTCAACTCTTTATAGTCAATACGAAAACGCATACTGCCGTCCTTCTTCTTCACGAAGAGAACTAGCGCTCCCCATGGAGAATGACTCTGATGAATAAAACCCTGAGCTAACAACTCGTCCAACTGGGTCTGAAGCTCCCTCATCTCAGCTGGTGCCATGCGATAGGGTGCGCAGCATATCAAGGCTGTGCCTGGCTGTAACTCAATACAGAACTCAACCTCTCACACAGGAGGTAATCCAGATATGTCCTGAAAGACATCCTGATACTCTGAGACAACTCTAGTCTCCAATAAATCAATACCCTGATCCCATCACATCACGTCCTCGATGTACGCCAGAAATGACTCCGCAAAACGGTTACCCTAGGAGGTTGCTACAATCATCTCAGACCAATCCGACGCTCGCAAATTGACCGTCTATGCAAAGCAGTCAATACTATCATGGTAGGAAGATAACCAATCCGTACCAAAAATTTGACATCGACAACACGATCAACTCGACATCTAACTCATACTTATCTAGTTTGATAGCACATCTCCTACAGATGGAAGGGACACCCCCCTAAAGGGGTAGACACTGACAATGGAAAATCTAAGGAATGCTACAAGCTGACACCCATCAACAAAGGTACGAAGGATAAGAGATAAACGAATTTCATAAATCAAACTAGATCCGAACTAAAAATGAAATCACGAATAAAACTCCGCTCGTACCCTGATCATGCGGTACAGCTGAATAGACTTTGCTGGATAGTAAAATCTCCTGGATAATGCAAATCTGGCCTGCTAGCCCCTAAATCTTCAGATTAACAAGTAGTACTTCTATTTCCTCACTGCTAGCCGAAATTACGACTCTGAGATTGCCGACTACGACCTTTATCATGCTAGCTTCCTGTTGTGAACTGCTACAAGTCTTTTGCTATTTGTTCGACCTTATTGGGATTGTAACATGTTTCTCCGAATCTCTGCGCTACTCCAGTGCTCTCTAATCACATTGTGCTCCTTTCTTATCTTGTCCTTGTTGCTCGGGTAAAATCAGTCTCCCGTTGTTAGGTTTCTCTAGATTTCTGTAATGGTTCTCTTGCCATTATCATTGTCACTATTCTGGATTTTGATTTCTTCCTTCACTATGGGTATATCTCCCTGCTTCACTTAGACTAGCACTAATTGTTTGATGAAGAAATGACCTAAATTCTCCCAAATAGGTGATAATTGCTGTCTCGTCAAAAATCTGGATGTTGTTGCTATCCTCCAGCGAAGGTCCTCAATGCTGAATATATATTTGACTTCTGCTTGGTTCCTAGCAGATGTTCAAGAAACTTTCATATACTCTTTCCCTTATAGTTTTCAATTGAAACTGGTGTGCCTTGAAATTTTGGTGCTCATACTGTCTGATATTTTTCTTATCCTTTCAGAGTTAAATCTCCTGCTCTGCGGCTCTATCAACAATTGATTGTGGTGGTGGTGTACACATTGGTATTTTATCTTTACTTCCACGACGGGTACAACCCGTGGTGAATCTCTTGAAAGTGGTGTTGCTAACGGAAACGGATACACTTCATGCTCCTCGATTATTGTAAGATCTTACTGCTAACGACGCCATAAAGTCGATTAAATACTACGGAGCTTGCTGTGGCTCGGTTCTGCATGCCCAGCTCTCCAGGTACGAGTTTTACCTCGACCACATCCTCGTTTCGATATTTATAATATCAAAAGGAGAGCTTAATTTTCACAGTAAGTGAGATAGCAAAAATACATACATACATATATATATATATATATATATATATATATATATATATATATATATAACGTATCACAATACGAATTCATAACACATAGTATTCACACAAATACCTTCAATCAACATAAAATAGTTTTCATAAAAAAAATTCTCAATTTTTGAGATATACGCATATATCGTCCTCACTCATACTAGGAAATCCTTACGGACTCTATACATGAATCCTAAGAAACTATATCCTAGCTCCATGACTCAACACAAGATGATCCTAAGGATACTGGAACTAGAGCTCTGATATCAACTGTGACGTCTTTGTTTTCACACATGGCTGCAGTCCAAGGTGAACCCAGAGATGTCAACCATGCCATGCACCCACACTGTGTAACAACAAGTTTCACTAATCACAGTAATATCCTCAAGTAGGATCAAATAAAAGCGTAGGTACAAAACAGGCAAAGAAGTAGAACAATAATAATAGACATGATAAAGAAGATGATATCTCATAAATAAAGGTCATGTCTCAACTGAAAATAAACAGAAATACATATGGAGTCTGAAATAACATACGATGTCTCAACATGAATCAAAACAGAAAGTCGAACTAAGACACATTGCCTTTACAAAATGAAACTAAACTCTAAGTCTGAATAAAATTTAAAACTACAGTGGAGCCTCTAATAAATCTCTCGGGACGGCAACTATGCAAGAACTCCGTCATCCTGCGACTCTCCGGAACTCCGAGCTACCTGAAAGGGTGTTTTTAAAAGAAAAAGAAACAATAACAAGAGCGTCAGAGCGCTACAGCAAGATTACCCCCATCCGTCCCAAGAGGAAGGGCTGCTAGGATGGAGTGGAGGCTCTATCTATTAAGCATAGTCTACCTATATCATTTTCCCAGTATCTAGCGGAATTAATATTCAGACACGTACAAAACGAGACGTAGTAAGTCGAGCGAAATAATCCAAACAAGGAAACCCTCATGTATATACCATAAGTCTCAAATTGTAGATATCTAAACATTAATACCGAACTAAGAAAAGACAATCTAATGAAACCAATAATTAGAAATCCATAACACGAGACTGGTACGTCGAGCGAAATAATCCAAACAAGGAAACCCTCATGTATATACCATTAGTCTCAAATTGTGAATCTCTAATCATTGATTCCAACTAAGAAGTAAAAAAAGATAGTAAAAGAAATAAGATATCAACACATCATATTTATAATATCTTCCATAATCACTAGAGAGATAGAATAAAATACCAACACATAATTTTGTATACTTTCAAAAGTAACGTATCTCAGTTATATAGTTCACTGATAGGTCATATTTATAATCGGCATCTGTCATACTTAGGCTATCAAGTAATTGTCTCAGTGCAACGGGCTACCTTGTAGGTATCCTAAACTGTGTACACGGCTCATTAGTCTCATCGGGATCTCAGTGCGTAACATGAGTGTGGGACAGACTACCAAATAGGCATCCTAGAAATATGGCTCACGAGGCTCATCGCACCCTAGTACGGGACGGACGGCTAGATCAAGCCTCCTAAAATCCGACTCAATGGCCTATACATGTGGAATATCGACACACTACCTCATGTAGTACTGAACTGAGCTCATCAACGATATCCACCTCATATAAGTCTTTATACCTCTAGCATGTCGATGCACTATCCCATATAATACTGAGCTATGCTCATCAATGATAGTTACCTCATGTATAAACAGTGTATATCTGGTGTGTCGACGCGCTATCCCATATAGTACTAAGCTTTGCTCATCAACGACATCCAACATGTATATGAACTATATCTAATTCAAATATGATCAAATCAAAATTTATCATAATCCCTTTAGGATTCTTAAATGTATAACATAACATATTCTTGACTATACGTATAACATCAAACGGCTCAAAACTCCGCGAACGCACCTCAAAACGGCGCAACACAGCTCCACAAAACGAGCAGGAAAAACAGACATGACATCTGTTAGAAAAACAAGCATATCTTTCTCTAGGGAAAATATATTTACAAATGGTTTTTTGTTTTGAAAACTAGATTCACACGTATTTTAGATGAAATAAGTTTAATTCAGTTTGGAGTTCATTTATTATCCCAAATCTTTAGTTAAACATTATATATGTGTAGCAGTTTTTCTACAGGACATATTGTTAGCAAAAAGATCATATCTTTCTCTATACAAGTGATTTTTAAGAATGGTTTTCTGTTTTTAAAACTAGATTCATACATATTTCAGATGACATAAGTTTGGTTTAGTTTGGAGTTCATTTGTTATACCAAATATTTAGTTAAACATGATACAATTGCTGTAGTTTTCTGCAGAAAATATTTATTTAGTACATCTCTTAAATTTCTCATATATAAATAAAATTATGAAAAATGCTAATGATCATGATCATGATACTATAATAAATAGCAAGAAAAAAATTACTAATCTAGCATTGGTTTATGTTTTAACATCAAAAATTTAACTTTTATCACATCATGTTATGATTCAAGCATGAAAACACATATTCAACATCATATTAAACATCTAACTAGTTATTTAACTATGGGGAAGGGTTTGGGTGAATATAATCTTGACTTAGGCATTGTTCTAAGCCTCTAAAATAACCAGCAACCAAAAAGAAGTGCAACCAAGCCGTTTTCCCTATGCTACAAGTTGATGATCTTGCCCTCGTGTCGATATTTGCTTCACAAAGCTCTTAAAATTCTCAACTTTAGAGCTAGAGATTTAGAGAGAGGAAGAGGGGCTGCTAGGGTTTGAAACTCTGATATAAGGATGTTAATTTTTATGAAAACACATGTTTATATATATATATATATATATATATGCAAACCCGAAATAAACTCGTTTGACCCGAACCAGGAATCCTAATCTGACTACGAGAATGACCTTTGGTATTTTGAGCATAACTTTCATGTCCGACCTCAGAATGAGGTGATCTAAGACTTGTTGGAAAGCTCTTGAAGATACCTACAACTATTGTCTTTTAAGTTTTTCCAAATTACAACTATATCTATGAGAAAAAATATAAAATTTCTCCACTAGTTATAAATTTCTAGATTTATACATCGAGCATGAATTGTGCATTTGCTCTTATATATATACATATATACATTGAATTGATCTCAAACCAATTCCTAGTATACTCAAATATCATAATATATTATTTATAAATATATAACATATTTATTATTATTTATCACGAAATATTCAAATTTTTTGGGGTTTTATATTAAGGAAGAAGAAGATGACTGAAGGAAAAAGTTCAGCAAGACTAGATGTATTGGAGAAACAGATGAAGATAATGGGTTTGACTTTCACACAGGTCGTCAATCTTTTTCAAGGAAAGGACAAAAAGGAGGAATCTTCTTCGAAAGGCAAGAAGAGACTTGTAGAGTCCGATGGGGAAGGTGAGAAATCTGATTCTGAAGAGGAGGCCAAAATTATCAAGACTGTTCCACATCAAGGGGGTAAGGGTTCTTACCATAATTTAAAAATAGATTTTAGAGTAGAGATTCTTATTTATGATGGGAGTGTAGACATCGAGAGCTTTGCAATTGGATCGAGTGTATGGAGACGTATTTTACTGTTTATGGCTATTCATCAAAAGAGAAGATTGTATTCACGACTTTGAAGCTTTCAGGACATGCATTGACATGGTGAAAATCTTATTGCAAGCAGGAAAAGAAGGCGGTGTCGTGGAATAAGTTCAAGCAGCTACTGAGGAAACAATTCTACCCGATAGGATTCCTTGAGGAGCGTTGGTACAAGTGGTACGGCTTGCACCAAAGAATCAATCAAATCATTCAAGAATACATCATGGAGTTCCAGCAGCAGGCGATGGTCCTCAACATTACAACGGAGGAATATTCTATATTTATGAAGTATATGGCGGGATTGAGCGATTACATCCGGAAAGAGATGAAGTTATTCACGGTGGAATCTATTGCAGAGGCGAGCGTGAAGGCTATTGCCATCGAAGGAAAGCGAAAGAGGAGCAACGAATCCAAAGGAGAGGCTAAACAAACTGGAGGTGAGTCTAGTGGTTCTTTGTTGTGCCCTGCTTCCTACAATACCCAGAAATCGAAACGTGAACAAGCCTGCGACAAATTAGATTAAGAAAAATAAATAAAAATAAATATTTCTTCTGAACCTAATACGCTAAGCGTCTAGAAATAAATACAATATGAAGTCACAGGTCCCCGATCACAGTTAGCAAGAATATAATGAACAACACAGAATAAAATAATACATATCACAAATGAATATCATCCGAAACAAAATATTCGGGTCAAACATGCCCTTATACATAAATGAACAAATGAATACTGAAGAAATATGAAATACATTATTCAATAGGAATAGAAGGGAAAAGACTACAAAAACAACTAAGACTAATAACTAAGCTTCAGTTTTTTCTTCTGTTCTTCCTGCAAGACACTCATGCTAAGAATCCTCTGGCTCCTGGTGATCTCCCAGATGGACCTGTTCTTCCTCTAAGTCTGACGTACACTAGAGAAAACAGGTGTACGTCAGCGTGTATGGCACACGGCAAGATCCCACAAGGGAGAAAAGAACGGTCGAATGACCAAGCTGAAAACATATAATAATAATAATAATAAAAGTATGATATTGAAATTTAAATGCAATCTACCACTATAATATAATAATCAGAAGAATCCAAGAAAATCAACCAAGTAACAAGAACATGCAGCTAGCGATCATAATAATCATCCAAGTAACAAGGTCATACAGCTAGATGGAATTAATGCTTAAAAATCTACAACAAGAGACGTAGTACGTCGAACGAAATAATCCATAAAAGAAAATCCTCATGTATATACCATATGTCTCAAATTGCAGATAATTAAATATTAACCCTGAGCTATGTATGAAAAGGAAATACAACTGGTCTTCATCTCATAAGAATTCATACTCATCCAAGTGACGAAATCATACTACTAGTCATCCTATCACATCTCACTGGTCCACATCTCAATAAAACTAACAAAGTCCACTGTAAAACACGCAAGAACATTATTCTTGTTTTACATGTTATTTGATTTAGGGAAGAATATTTTCATGAATATAATCAATTCCCCGTAAACCTGTCTGGGGGTTGTCTTCAAGTTAAGTATTGGCCCTCTGGTCCATATATATAACACACACGATATCATGATAATAGGAAAACGTTGTTTCCGTTTATATACATGCTATATTCTCCGTCCAATTCCCCTTTATAACCCCATGTTATCAAATTAATTTAAATGACCGTACATGAAATATTATGCACTAGCCACGAAGTTACCGTGAAATGACTTCTGTAAAACTATGAAATAACCATGACTCATAACACGTCCGATCAAGAGTGCATTGTCTAGTCAATGATATAATAGTAATAGTGAAGGAAACCTCATACCGGGATATTAATATCAAGGGAACTCGGGACTCCTCACATCAGAATATCGATGTCGAGTGAGTATAGCCATGCTTTGAAGCACGCTTATAAATCATACTTTTAACAGAAGTCGTCTTCATGTACAGTCTCTCCTATTGGATAATAACTAGGTGATAAAATAACAAGCTTCCATACGGCTATTCATGTCAACCAATCTCACGTAGGTAATAATATATCATAGACTAATCTAAATAATTAACTCATAACAGATCTAGAAATTGAATAATGAGTCAATAAATAATAGGATCTTGCACATAATAATTTACGACAAAACTAAGAATTAAAATGAAAATAATCGAGGTTCGGGATCTTGCCTCAGGTTTTTGTCGAACGAATCGACGTTGACGGCACGGATTTGATCTGAGCACAGGTGGAACGGGGCGGTGAACTCGGGCCGGCGTCGAGAAGCGGCAAGCTCGGGTAGGCATCGCTGGTCGGCGGGTAGTGGAGATCTCACGGGCAGTGAGGGGGCTACGGATCTGGTTAAGCTCGAGGCAGAGCTGGGCACGATGAGCAATGGCGGAGTTCGCGACTGAGGTTGAAGATGAGGCTGCTAGTCGTGAGCTCGTCGACATGAGGCCTCGGAGATGGGCAGGGTTCTATGGTGAGCACGATGATGGCGAGCAGGGGCGACAAGATCTAGGCTTGGTGGTGGAGAGGGTTAGGGTGGTGTAGACGGTAAAAATTACCTTTGTAAACTTACGTGAAATCAGCCTGCAAAGAGAAGTCGCCTGCACAATATGAGGGTAGGGTACACCCTTAGACTTGAATCGCCAGCACGGGCCTAAACCACGTGGTCGTCAAACGTGCTTGCATCTATTTTGCCCAAGCTCGCCTGTATGATCGGATCGCCCGCACGAGTCAAGATCATCTAAATGATTGAAATTCACCTTTTTACACAACTCGCCTGACTGAGTTCGAGGTCGAATTCGCCTACAAACCTCAAGGTCGCCAGTGTAACTGGGTATCCGCTATCCCACGTGCAGGGGTGGGCTTTCCCACTTCCCGTGAGATGAAGAGAGGGAGCACAGTACTCCAAGTCCGTCGAGTAGCCGCTCATAGTATGAGTGATCGGACAGGCACCAGATCAGCCTGCACGCTCATAAATGTAGTTCACCTTGCCTGTCCAAATCAAGAGCTAGATCCGCCAGCATTCGGCAAGCTGTCCAAACCCACTCGAGGACTGGGCACCGGCTTTCCTACTTCTCATGATGTGAAGGGGGGAGCACAGTACTCCAAGCCCGTCGAGTAGCCGCTCACAGTATGAGTGATCGGACAGGCGACAAATCGACCTGCACACTCATAAATGCAACTCATCTCACTTGTCCAAGTCAAGAGTTGAATCCGTCGGCACTCGACAAGCTGGCCAAATTCACTCAAGTATTGGACAGCCGCTGTCTCACATACGAGGATAGGCCTTCCCACTCCTACGTGACGTGATGTAAAGCATAGCCCCTCAAATGACCGTTTATAGTGCAGATGAGCAGCAAGATATCTCTCAACAGTACATGGTCACATCCCATGATTCAAGGAGTGGCCACGCCGTCTCTCCTCTATTTAAGAACTTCTTCCAGCCACAGAGAAGGGGTTCAGCGGTTCAACGGTTTAGAGGTGGAGAGGTTCAGAAGTTCAGCAGTTCACTCGTAGTTAATTGATCAAGTCAATCAGTTAACTGAACCACTAGCTCTCGACTCCCAACCGGGTCGACGACAAGCTCTTTGCATAATCTTTGCACTGTAGCGTCCTCTCCTAGTTTCGAGCCCTGATCATTGTCGAACTCAGAGACTCGAACTCCATCAACCCGAGCTTCTATCGTGTACTGAAGTTTTCCAGCAACCTCGGTCGAACCGTCCAAGGGAAGCAGACTCGGTGCGAGAATCGAGCGAAGCATCCTGTAGTTACCGAAAGTCCCCACGTTAAACAAGGAGGGCATTCCCTCTGCTTCTGTTGTAATTTTCGATTCATTAGTTTGTAATAAGCTATCCTTATCAATACAAACAAAATCCCTGTTTTCAGGAGATCAAAATTTACACCTACAGAAGATGACGACAAGTATGTCGTTTCTTCAACCGAAATGGTGGTAGCTCAGTTCGACGAGGTTGCTGTTAGGATGACTGTGGAGTCCCTAGAGATCGAGTTCGACCAAGCTAAGTACGAAGAGTACTTGTCTTCTTCCTCCTCTGGTGGCGATGCGTCCCGCAAATGCCACAGAGTCGTGCGCAGAGGCCGACCTCAAACGGTCAAAGCCTCCATGCCTGAGAGCTCTACCCGAGTCTTGTCGGAGGAACCTACTCCCTCAAAATCGACCAAGGCCAAGCCAAAAGTCGAGAGCACGGGGCGAAAGCCAGCCAGATGGGTCACCAAAAGACCCCCACAGACACCCACCCCTGAAGAAACATCGGTTCATTCCGGCACGGACCAAACTGCCACAGCCCACGCGGACGCCCTTCTCTCTAGAAGAGCTCGCCAGCGGCGACGGCAGGCACTCGCCAGACAAGAGGCCCAAGCCTTTGTCTCATACGACGGCCTGAACTATTACGCAGGCCCGAAAAATGTTAGACGAGAGGGCAACTCGTCCGACACCGAAAGGCTCTCTAAATCAGGAGTGCCAACCGAGAGGGACGGGACCGCCCGTTCGGGTGGACTTCGCTTCTCAGGTCACATCCCTGATGCGAATAAACCGCCCCGAGCGAACGAACCTACCCGAATTGGCGAACCCTTGAGGGCAGGCAAGCCTCACCATGACTCTTTGGTGAATAAGTGTAACAAACGGCAGGGCTTTGACCATAAAGGCAAGATAGTAGGCGACGCCCCACAAACCCGCCCGCGTAAGCGAGGGATTGAGTCTCGCCTACACACCGGAGTTCGCCCAAACATGAGTACTCGCCTGTCAAGGCAAACTCACCTAACTCTGACACTTAAACATTCTACCCAGTATACAACGGAGGGTGCATCCAAAACCCTCTTGTGCGATCACCCAGGCGACCTATCTGACATTGGGGGTTGTCGCCAATCGCCCACAGAAGACTTCCGGGGTTACTTGACTCGCAAGCGCACCATACATGAGGTGAATCCTCAGTACCACTATGAAAGGCTTATCCAAACGGTACTCGCCGACTGCCAATGTATAGGAATGGTGAAACCTTCGGTGTTCGAGAGGCTCTCTCGCCAGCCTTCCCAACCGAGACCCTCTCGTCGAAGGCGCCGTCACCAAAAAAGACGCATCGCCGACGAGAGAGAGCTCCCATCTGCTACAATCAACATGACGGACAAGGGCAAGTCCATCCTTTCTGGTTCTTAAGATTCGGATTCCTTCCTGGGACCTAATCCTCTGCTTGTCTAACATGAACGAGACGGTATATACCGGCGTACTCGTAGTCGAACGGGGGTGAGCATTGGGTTTGATTATTCGACCTTAGCGCCTCCCTCCGACGATGAAGACGAGATTCACTCGGCAACAGCTACGTCTCAGACATCGCACTTAAGTCAGGACGTAATGGCGAGAGTACACATGGTTGAACCCACCCATGAACAGACGGTGGCCCAAAAGTTTAAAGAACAACAGGCAACCATTGATTCCCTAAGGGAAATATTGGAGCAGCTTCTGAACAAGAAGAAGAAGAAGAAAAGAACCTAACGTACCTTACCCCGGCAAACTGGGAATAAGGAATGGGTACCTCCTCATCGTCCAGCAACCGAGACGGAAGATAATATCGATCCACAATTCGATTACTCTTCCAAGATATCATTAGGGATGTCGCATACTAGGGGTAGCGCCCGTGACAAGAGGTTCGACGAGTTCCAAAACCAGCTTAACGCGCTGAAGCTTCAGCAGAACATGAGCAAGCTGGGGGTGGTCCGACCCTATCCTGTCGAATGGGATATAGTCCCATACCCAGTGAAGTTCAAGCCAATTAGCTTGGTGTAATTTGACGGCAATGGCTCGACCTCGCAACAAATTTACTACTTCATGGCGCAGACTGGATTCCTTACGGGGAATGATGCTATTCTCACTCGGTTATTCATAGGCACCCTCAAGGGGGTTGCCTTTGAATGGTTCCGCAAGTTAGAACCCGGCTCTATCAAGTCATGGGCCGACGCGAAAAGGCTCTTCTTAGCCCGCTTCTTCGACGACGACACGGAGGTGCCGATGGCCACCCTCCTTACCGAAAAGCAACGAAAATCAGATTCGGTCAACGACTTTGTGAAGAGGTTCAGGAACCGATCAGTCCACTATCAAGACCAAGTTTCCGAATCAACGCTGATCGAGATGTGCCGCAATAATCTCTCAATCCATATTCTATCCAAGGTGGGCGTGGTGGAGACCCGGACATGGAAGGAGCTTGTTCGTCAGGGCGAGCAAGTGGAAAACATGATCAAGAGGTTAGAGGCCAAAGAGCCGTAGCCTAAAAAGGGAGCTGCGGAACCAGCCATGCTAAAGAATCCTCCTTGAACAAGAGGAAAAGAGATCATGGCCGTCGACTCCACCTCGGTGCCGAAAATTGCTCAAAGACCGAAGCCCAAACAATTTGAGCAACGTCTCCCATGGAAATATGAATTCAAAGAAGACCAGGTGGTGGCGACATTCGATACTCTACTCAAGAGCAATCGAATTAAATTGCTAGAGGCCGTGAAACCTAAGGAGGTGAACAAGACCAGTGACCCGAGTTATTGTGCTTATCACAGATTCCTTGGCCACCACACGTCTAAGTGTTACGTCCTCATGGATAAGCTCCAAGCCCTCTACGATACGGGGGTCCTAAAGAAGGAGAAAGTTCAAAAGCAGGTGACCACGAATATGATCACCTTGAGCTTTGGGACAGATCTCCCGGAGGTTCAAGCTCCGGTAGGGGTAATTCCTATCCCCAAGGCAGTCTTAAAAATCACTAATGACGACCCTCACAACCAACGAGGGAAAGGTTTAGTTTCCCAGACTTTGCCATCGGGTCAGGTGATGTGGGTCCATCCGGACCTCCTCAATGACGAATAATGGACTACAAAGCCCTCGAAAGAGGCTAAGGGAAAACCATACAACGTTGTCTCCGCCATCCTGGGTGGGGATAAGACAGCAATGACTGCCCCGACCGACTCCGAGGAGGAAACTACTGTCCTCGCCACGAGAGCAGGGAAGGAATTCGCGAAGGAATACCCCACGAGGGCGGAAACCCCGGCGGGACCTCCCACAAGGCCAACCACGGCAATCCCTCCCGATTCAGACAAGCCAAGCTCAAGCCGTCAACCTTTCTGATTCAATGTACTCGCGTAGCTGAAGAGCATCCCCACGTGAATTACCATGTACGACCTCCTACGGCTATCCAGGTCTACCCGGGAAGCTTTGCAAGAGGCACTGGCCGACTCGGAGGCCTTCTCCACCCACTTCTCAAGGGAGGAAGGCACAGAGCGGGAGTGTGCGATGTGTTGCCAAACCACTGAGAGACGGGTCTCATGAATCACTTTCACTCCTGAGGACATGCTTATCAAGAGCACGTCTCACGACCAACCACTGTACTTCACGGGGTACGTTGGTTCGTCGAAAGTAGATCGAATTCAAGTCGACCCGGGGTCTGCATTGAGCATTATACCCCTGAAGTTGATCAAACACTTGGGGATACCGCCAAAGCGTCTATCCTCGACCACCACGACTATCTTTGGCTTTAATGCCATAGGGACTCGGCCACTCGGCAAAATCCGCCTGAAATGTCAAATAGGCGACATGAAAACGGAGGTGACCTGCTACATCATCGATGCCGAGCCATCTTACAACGTGCTCTTAGGACGTCCGTGGATCCATGGCAACCAAATAGTCCTGTCCACGTTACACCAATGCTTAAAGTATGTGGATGATTACGAGCAAGTAAAAACAATAGTGGCCGACAAGCAACCCTTCAAGGGTGTCGAAAACTACTTCACAGACTCTCTGCTATACTAAGACCCCGACGAGCCACCGGTTGAGGAACTGGAGAGCGGCAACGAGGCAGATAGCGAGCCCGAGTATGGCGACAGCCTAGTCCTGAACAACTTCGAATCAATTGTAATCGGTTACGAAAGTCACAATATAACCAACGCTGTTCAGGCGGAGGAAATTGTCGTGAATGAGAAGTTCAACTGTGCTTATTTGTCATCTTGCTGCACATCCCGAGGATGATGCACCCAATAACCTATTGTCAAAACTCTACAGCGATCCCTCCCTGCACTTGCCCGTATGCTCTTCGTACGTCGCGAAGGCACAGCCGGTCAAGTCATCGCAAGCTGTACTCGTCGTGCCAGCCCGGAATAATTATCAAAAAGATATTATCTTCGGTCGAATCGATCACCCCTTACGCACACTATGGGATGAATCTGAGGACGAGGACCCCGCGCCTCAGTTCTCGTAATACAGTCAAGTCACAAAACGCATGATGAGCGACATGGGGTATGACCTCACTCGCTTAGAGGGCATGAATTACGGCCGAGGACGTAAGACGATCATTCGACCTGCTTACGTACCCAAAGGTAAACCCTCAAATTACTTCAACAGGACTCGGAGAGGCTTAGGCTACTCCTCTTCCTCATCAGATTTGTGCTGTTATGCCAACGAAGACTCCGACTATGCATGTTCAGGAGATCGAACGTCGAAGACCTCGGCATGGGACTCAGATCTCAGCATAAGGGATTTGTTCGACAACCTTACGGTTAACATGACTGTGATTGATCCAGCCGAAATGGCGGAGGATGGACAAGTCCCACTTTATGATGAGACATGGGATCGCCACGTCAACGCTCAGTGGAATAGTCGTTTCGAGCAACGCGAACCACCAACCGAAGACGAAATCCTCCAGGTGAACATGGGTGATGAGACGAATCCCAAGCCCATATTCATTAGCGATAGTCTACCCCCTCAGGAAAAAGAAGATCTCATTACCTTCATACGGGAGTACATTAACGTCTTCGCATGGAATTATGAGGATATGCCTGGCCTCGATCCACGAGTCGCCATGCATCGGCTCAACATCGGCTCAAACGCCAAACCAGTCAAGCAGCAGCAGAGGCGGTTTCACCCTCAAATCATGGAGGTGATCGAGGCCGAAGTGAAGAAACTGATCGAATCCGGTTTCATCAGAGAGGAACAATACCCTGACTGGATGGCCAATATTGTTCCAGTCCTAAAGAAAAACGGTAAGATTCATATCTGCATTGACTTCAGAGACCTCAACGCTGCGTGCCCTAAAGATAAATTTCCTCTGCCCATCACGGATGTCATCATTGATAACACGTGTGGATTTGAGAGGATGTCCTTCATGGATGGTTTCTCAGGGTACAATCAAATCAAAATGCACCCTGAGGACAAAAAACACACTTCGTTCAGGACTCCCATGGGGGTATACTGCTACATAGTCATGCCGTTTGGACTCAAAAACACCGGCGTAACCTACCAATGCGCCATGAGCACGATCTTTCGAGATAACCTGCGAAAGACGATCGATTGCTATATGGACTACCTGGTCGTAAAGAGTCGCCATAAAGACGACCACCTTCAAGACCTGAGGGTGATGTTCGAGCTCATGAGGGCTCATCAATTCAAGATGAATCCTACGAAGTCATTCTTAGGGATGTCTAATGGAAAATTCCTCGGTTTCGTCATCACAACGAAAGGAATCCGGATTGACCCAGACAAGGTATTAGCTATTCAAGAGCTTCAGCCGCCTCGAAACCTCAAAGAACTAAAGGGTCTTCAGGGAAGATTGGCCTACATCCGAAGGTTCATCTCAAATCTTTCGGGCAATTGTCAACTCTTCTCCAAGCTAATGAAGAAAGGTACTTCCTTTATGTGGGACGAGCCTTGTCAACGGGCCTTTGAAGAGATTAAAGCTTATCTCTCAAACCCGCCTGTCCTTGAGGCGCCAATCTTAGGAAAACCATTCCTCATCTTCATCAGGGCTATGGAGCATTCTATAGGCACCCTCTTAGCACAAAATGACGACGCATGCCATGAGTAGGGCATCTACTACCTAAGTAGAATATTACAAGGTGCCGAACACCGGTACCCAATGGTCGAAAAGGAATGTTTGGCCTTAGTAATCGCCATCCAAAAGATGTGACACTACCTGGTTAGCCAAACGATCCACGTCATTTCCTGGATGAACTCCATCCGAGTTTTCATAACACAGCCCGCGGTGTTAAACTGGCGTTTGGCCAGATGGGCACTCCTACTGTCTCAGTATGACATCCAATTCATGCCATAAAAGTTAGTCAAAGGACAGGCTATCTGTGATCTTATGGCTAGTCACCCGTTGGGGGCGAAGACTGACCTATTTGAAGATTTACTAGATGAACCCCCCGAAGTCAATGTAACTTCGTCACCAGAGATTTGGCAAATGTTCTTCGACGGCGCGTCTCACGTAGGCACGAGCGGCTCTATTGTTGCGGGAGTGGGGGTGGTCCTCACTTCTGCACATAACCACATGTTGCCCCGAGCCTTTTCTCTAACAGAGCCATGCACTAACAATGTGGCTGAGTACAATGCGCTACTCATCGGGCTCGAGTTGGCAAAAGAGTTAGGGATAAAGCATCTTGAGGCTTACGGCGGTTCTCAACTCATCGTCAAGCAGATGATCGGCGAATACGAAGTTAGAAACGACGATTTGATCCCGCTTCACAAAGCAACTATCAGGCTAGTGGGGTCATTCAAGAGTTTCCGCATCGAGCACGTGCTCCGTTCCAAGAACACGCATGCGGACGCCCTTGCCTCCCTAGCGGCTAACCTGGCCCATCCATTAAAGACGACCCAATGGGTCACTATGGTAAGCCGAAGACTCTTTCGACTAAAGGATGTCCCAGAAGTGAACGTCACCTATTAAGTTTCGGAATAGCCTGACCTGAAAGACTGGCATCTCCCGATCATCGATTTCGTCCTGTACGGCATGCTGCCCAAAGACACGAGGGAGCGAGAGTCTGTCCAGCGACGTGCCGCGAGGTTCTACTACGATTCGACCATCAAAACGTTATATCGGAGGTCGTACGACGGCTTGTTACTTCAATGTCTTTTGAAGACAGAAGTACAAGAAGCTCTATGTGAAGCCCATGACGGCGCTTGCGGGGCTCACCAGCCCAGACCCAAACTTTAGGATCGTTTGCGAAGGATAGGCTACTTTTGGCCCGGGATGGTTAGCGACGCGGTTGCTTACGCAAAGCGTTGCCACGCGTACCAAATCCACACCAACTACATGCATCAACCTCCCGAAGACCTACACCTGACAAAGGCGTCATGGCCTTTCGAAGCATGGGGGATGGACATAGTTGGACCAATATCCCCATCGTCAGCGAGAGGCTATCGCTTCATCCTCACGATCACCGACTACTTATCTAAGTGGACCGAAGCCGTCCCCTTAAGAGAAGTCAAGACCAATGATGTGATCAAGTTCATCAAACACCATGTCATATACCGATACGACGTACCTCGATGTATCATCCATAACAACGGTACACAATTCGTCAGCCATGCATTCACCAGGTTTTGTGACAAATTCTGAATACATAACCTTTCCTTCACGACCTATAACCCTGCGGCGAATGGATTGGCCGAGGCCTTCAACAAAACAATTGTTAAGATCCTGACCAAGCTAATTTCCAATAGCAAACGCGATTGGAACGAGAAGCTGGGTGAGAGCTTATGGGCATATCGCACAACGGTTCGTACACCGACTGGCAACACGCCCTACTCATTGGTATACGGCTGTGAGGCCGTGTTACCATTAGATATTCAAATTCCATCCCTCCACGTCACCCTGGCAACGGGGATGATGGCTGAGGATAATCACCAACGACGCCTCGCAGAGTTCGAAGCATTGGACGACAAATAACTGGAAGCTCAACAACACATTGAGTTCTATCAAGACCGAATGGCCAAGGTTTTCGATAGGAAAGTCAAGCGTCGATCCTTAAAGAAGGGAGAGTTGGTACTGGCCGCTCGCCGACCAATGATTCTCACTTCCAAGAAGAAGAGCAAATTCCAGTCCAAATGGGAAGGACCGTTCGTAGTGGAGACAGCCTACTCGAATGGAGCCTATCGCCTCGTCAAACCACATGGCGACAAGATCATGATGCCCATCAACGGCAAATACTTGAAGAAGTACTACCCTTAGTTCTTCTTCAAAGCTCCCATGAGTGCATGAGTCTAAACTAGTCCTCACCACCCTCCAACTGGTACATGAGGCTAAATTGTTCCTATTTTATATACTCCGATGGGAAACCCTATATGAGACGCTACTAACGGCACTCTTAGGCGTGACCTAGATCGCTGATTGGTCTAACTTTCTTACAGTCAGGACCAGGATAATTCTGTCATGTTAATTATCACCTCTGGCAAAATCAACTTACTAGTCCTCTTCAATAGGATAGTAGGTCCACAGAGTTGCTCAAATCGCAACAAACCCCTACTGTCAACACCAAACCTCTGACAAAATCAACTTACCAATCCTCTCCAATAGGATGGTGAGCCCACCAAAGTCGCTCACATCGCGACAGACAATTCTGCTATGTTAACTGTCACCTCTAACCAAATCAACTTATCAATCCCTTCCAATGGGATGATAAGTCCTCATAGTTACTCTAATCGCAATAAAACTCCATCAGGTTAATGATCACCTCTGAGGACCAGCGCCGTTATTCCTACGAGTAACACAGCCTAAGTAATAACCTACCATGCGACGTGTTATTACTTCGGTCAATAGTCACACTCCTACGTCCCTGAACTACTTGACCTATTCTGGATATCCTAACATTCCCTTAGGATAACCGATGGGTATTTGCCTACCACGCGACGGCTCCTACAACAATCGATCGTCACATTCCTACATCCCTGAACGATTCGATTATCATCTATGTCGTCGCCCTCACAGACGGCGACAATTATCAAGGGCGGCTCGACAGGCGACATGCCCAACGACAACTCGCCAAATGGCAAGTCAAAGTTGGGGTCTTCAGTTGGTCATGTGCACGAGCAACTGCTATTTGTTTCAAGCTAAGTGTTACCCTCTCGGTTCCACTTAAGCTGCAACATGAAAATCGGAGTTAACCCGACCCCACGCGGTGAATAGCCAAGAGCAGAAAGGGAGCCTAACAACTAAGTCCAAAAAAAAGAGTAGTCGAGGGCTCGCCACGCTACTAAAGATGGTGTAACTAGCTCACTCAAGCACCAAACAGCGCAGGCGAATCCAACATGAAGATCAAACACAGATCAAATACATATCAACACCATAAAATAAAGAAAAAGAAAAACTGTGTATGCAAAGCAGAGGATAAACAGCACAAAAGGCCATTACGGGCCAAAAATACGTACATAAAAGTTTTTTGAGTTGTGATGCAGCCGGCATCAACAAAGTTACAAAAAAAGAAAAAAAAAGGGGTGCTTAAACAAAATGGGCGTTAGATAAGCTTCAGCAGGCTGAAGGCAGCGATCTTCTCCTTAACCGCTGTGAGATCCGCCACGCGTCTAGCCTTCGTCCTCTCCTCCTGCTTCTGTTGCAGTCTAGCAAAAGCACCCTCACCATCCTCTTCCTCCTGGCGAAGGAGTTGGAGTGCCCTGTCCACCACTCCGATAGCGTGACCGAGCCTCATCTTTTCACGCTCGAGCTCCCGCTGCCTTGCCTCACCTCGGAGAGATCCAACGTCTTCAAAGAAGGCGGCGTCCGTGTAGGCGTCCATCTTAGCCAACACCGCCTGATGTCACTTGCGCAGACGCTTGAGCAAAGCCTCCTTCGCCTGGATGTGTTTCGCCCGCTCCTCGCGTTTGAACAAGAAGCACATCGTGAGAGGCGGTGGCGCGTCCGAAGCGTCGGCTTGCGCCAGGCCCTCCAGGCGGTACATCCACCCTTCTAAGCCACTGAGCTCTCGCTCACATCTCCGTGAGAGCTGGGAACCACCCACACAGCGGATCGCCTACAGACCCTCCTCCACGAGGGGAAGCACGTCATGGTATCTTCCAGCACCCTCACCGATGACAACAGTGATTCGGCGCACCAGGCCCTCCAACCGCTGGAGGATCTCGAACACGGGGTGGGATGCAGGGTCCGGGGTGGAAGACCCCTAAGTCGAGCTCGCGGGGGAAGCTGGCGGCGCATCAACACCGACGATGGTGGCAGAAGAATCGACGCCTTCGGAGGCACTACGGTCAGATGCGGAGGCCATGAGTCAAAAAGAGTTTCTGCAACAGTTATTTTCTAGCGAATTCCTTCGAGGACACAAGGACCTTGCTAGAGAGATGGCAAGTACACTATATAGCCGAAGGCCCAACGGCCGAGATCTGTTGTCCCTAGCAATCGAGCAGCTCAGATGTCCTACGACGCTTTGAGCTCAACACCAATAAAGGCCACTCCTCTTGGGACTCCAAACCGACCGATCGGATTGAGCGCGAGAGGAGAAGTGTTCTGTCACTTCGCCATTAATGAGCATTAACACACCTACAGCACCTTAGCTGGAAAGCATTTGGGCCCACAAGCAGACGCGTGGCACGAGCTCGCCTACGTTTAAATCTTCGCCTGTAAAACAAACTCACCATCACGTGAATTACACTTGTAGTGTGAATTCGCTAGCATTCGAGTTTGGCTTTCAAGACGAATTCGCCATCACGTGAGTTTCACTTGTAGTGTGAATTCGCCAGCAGATGAGTTTGGCTTTCAAGACGAATTCGCCATCACTGTGAATTCGCCAACATTCGAGTTTAGCTTTCAACGCAAACTCGCCAACATTCGAGTTTCGCTTACAGCGTGAACTCGCTAGCATTCGAGTTTAGCGTTCAACGCAAATTCGCCAACATTCGAGTTTCGCTTACAGCATGAACTCGCCAGCATTCGAGTTTAGCGTTCAACTAAACTCGCCAACATTCGAGTTTTGCTTGCAGTGTGAACTCGCCATCACTCTAGTTCAGCCTTCAATGCAAACTCGCCATCATGGGAGTTTCGCTTACAACGTGAACTCGCCAGCTGTTGAGTTTGGCTTTCAACACAAACACTCGAGTTTCGCTTGCAACGTGAACTCGCCAGCTATTGAGTTTGGCTTTCAACGCAAACACTCGGGTTTCGCATGCAGCGTGAACTCGCCAGCATTCGAGTTTAGCCTTCGACACGATCCCGCCATTACTCATGGAACTTCGCCTACGGCATGAAGTCGCCGGCGGTCATATGAGCAGGACATTAAATGGCGACATATGAAAAGAATATGTGCTCAATGAGAAAGTACGAACTTCATTGGATGCTTCTAGACAGTACATTTGAACAAAGCTATGACATTACATTCAAGAAGCAAAACATTCAAGAGTCATAACATTACATTCAAGAAGCAAAACATGAAACAGAACACCTATAATCTACTCCTACCCTACGGGTTTATTCTAGGAATTTGAAGGATGCAAGCTTAGCCCTGACTTTGGCTATCTGCTCTGCATGCATGGCGTGAGCTTTTGCCTCTGCCTCCTGCCGAACCCGCGCTTCGAAAGAAGCGTTTGCAGCGGCATCCTCTTGAAGCAGCAGTGAAAGAGTACGCCTCTCTCTGGCGAGATCGCCTCCCACCATCTCGCTCTGAATGCACAGGCCTGTCAAGGTTGATTCCCCTTCTGCACGCGGGATCGTACCCAAAAAGATGGAAGAAATGACAGACTCCATTTCAGATTGCAATAGGCGGTGCCGAAGATCCAGACGGGCGATAAGCGACTCTTTATATTCTATGTCTCGTCGTCGTCACTCTTGCTGGCACAAGGCATAGCGGCGGACTGGAACCAAGAATAGTTTCACTTGGGACTCCAAATCCGCATGCCGCACACCCTCCAGTCTCGTCAGAAGCAACTCAAGATCGATGAGCTTCATTTAGCATCTTACCCCGAGCATCAAGTTGCCCTGGCAATCGAGGCAGTCCACACAGTTCGAGAGGGACTGCTTCAGCTCCGCGAAGGAACCACGATCCTGATTAACGAGCGAGATCACGTGCTTCGCAGCGTCCTCTAACTCCTCTAACTGAGCTAGAACAGAGGCCGAAGATTTCGGCTCCGGATCGCGATCAGGTGCGGGAGCCGAAGAAGAAGCTCCACCCCTTGCCTTCTTCGCGTTGGGCGCCTTCGCTCGCGATGTCATCCTGAACAAGAAGAAAACAATCAACGCGGTGTCCCCTCCGACAAGTAAAAAGGGCAATGTACGACGGACGGACCAAATACGTGTCCATCATCCAACAGCCTCGATCGGGCGTGGAAAACGACGAAGCCACTTGCAACGCCTTAATGTGAGACGACATGCTAATGTCAGTCCAGCTCGCAGGCACTCGAGACCACGATCGGACACGTGGCTTTCCCCCGGATTCGCATTAACTTCGTCTCCAACGTAGTTTGACCACGGTCAAAATTCACCCACAGCTCAAATTCGCCTACGGCTTGAATTCGCCTACAGTTGGAGCACAATAGCGATTTAAACTTGCTAAGTGTCCAAAATCCGACTGTAGCTTGAACTCGCCTGTAACGAAAGGTCCACCTGCAACGGCCTCACAGAGAAAGATAAAAGACAATAGAGACTAGGAGAGATACATGTACAAACGTGAGGGGAAACCTAAAGAGTGCAACATTCATTCAGTTTTAAGATAATACATTTGAACAAAGTTATGGTTTCACAAACAAACAAGTCATGACATGGTTTCAAAAGCAAAACAGGCAAAATGTCTTAACACGGTCCTAGACCTGAGGTCCTAGTCTAACAAACTAAAGGACGTAAGCTCTTCTTTGACCACAGCCACACTCCTCGCGTGGTTCTCCCAGGCTTTGTCTTCAGCCTCCCTCCGAGCTCGGTTATCAAAGCTTGACCTGGCGGCGGCATCTTCTTCGCGTAAGGCTTGGAGGCTTTGAGTTTCCTCCTCAGCAGTCTTGCTAACCTTTACGCTCTCGGATTGAAGCCCCCTCAGAGTCACCTCCGCCTGCTCCAGCTCAACTCTCAGGCGAGATATGGTGGAAGTGAATTCGCCTATCCGCTCTTCTAACGAGTGCTGCTAACCCACCCAGAAGGCGACGTTGGATTCCAGGTCTGCTATTTCTCTAGAGCGGACCTCCTGCTCCCAGGCCTCCCGACGCCTAATACGAGACAGGAAGGACTCCACATCAGCTTCCGGACCTTCCCGTAGTAAGATCTCTAGTCTCATCAAGCATGACTCCAGAAAAAGGAGCTTATGCATGCAACGCGTAGCAAGCTGGTTTTCGCCTAGCCGCCTGAGGTCAACCATGCGATCCAGGAGGGACTATTTGAAGCGATTGTAGGTTCCCATGCCAAGACTGACAAGGGAAATTACCTGCTTCACAGCGTTCTCAAATTCCTCAACACGAGCCTGTATGGGTAGGGAATCTGAGGAAACAGACTCTTGACCCGGAGTAAGCGCCGCGATGGGTAGAACCTCAAGATAAGGTTCGACTCCGGGCTAAGGAACGGAGTCGGAGGTGGGGGAAGTTGTGGTACCCCCGAATTCGTCATCGAAAATCAAAATGGGCTCAACCGCATGCTCTTCGGCAGTCGGCACATCTCCTTGAACTGTGTAACACAACAACAACACAGGAAAGAGTTAAGCGAGAAGTACCTACTCGATCCACGACTACACGGAAATCGGGACAAAAGGATACCTTCAGCGGCAGCGGCCTCAGCGGCACCCGAAGAGGATGCCTCCTTCCTCTTCTTCGAGGCAACTCTCTTCACCTTCGGTGCCATTCTGAGTACAACGAAAGGAAAATTTGGACTTCCTTTGAAGAAGACAACAAGGAAGACTACACCCTCTCTTAGCAAGAAGGAGGGGCATTAAATACTCAAAGCCTAGACGGTTATCCACCGCTCGATTGGACCGTTCAGGGCCAAACAATTGAGAGTAGGGTCGAACAACTCGGATCTCGCATGAATGGCCAGGATCTGGCAGTTTCTGGACACGATCTTCAGCCAACGGCCCAAATCGGGTGCAGAGGACGAAGAGGCCCACTATGCCATATTTAATGTGAAACGACGTGCCTACGTCTTCTTGACTGTCGTGCGTGAGGATTAACACATGGCCCACTAAAAGCGGAGCTCACCCGGAGCCGAATTCGTCGTTTGAACTCCCGCGAGTCAAGACCAATTGGACTCGCATACCACTCTGGAATTCGAGTCAGTTCCGATTTCGCCCGCGGACAAAATCCACCTGCAGATAAAACAAACCCGCAGATAAAATTCGTCGACAGCTAGAATCCTCCTGCAGCTAGGATTCTCCTACGGCCAAACTGACTGGCGCGTGTCAAACAAAAATAAATGGGGCGCACACAAAAGTAATGAGGACTAGAAATAAAAGGATAATTTCATTCATGAAAGGAAATTCTATTACAACGGGGGAATCAAAAGCAAATTACAAAGCTCTCAATCGCAACTCCGCCTTATGGATCTCCCCGACGTGATGAAGCTCGAGCCTCCTCAGGATCTCTCGGCGAAGATCTTCCTCAGGATCTCTTTGGCCTCCTTGACGGCTCGGTCCTTTTCCTCAATGGAACTAGCGACCAGTTGCCGACGAGACTCGATATCCTCCAACTCCTTTACCAATTGTTTGCGAGCCTTCTCTTGAATGTCTAGGGAGGCCTGTGCATTCGCAATGACTTGCTTCAGCTTCACTATCTCCGAAGACAGGTGAGAAAGGCGGTTGTCAGCCTTCTGTTGCTCGTAGGTCACTCATTCATTCTTAGCCTTGACCTGCTCCAACTCTGCTGACAACCTTGCCTCCAACGACATGGTCTCGTTCAGTCTACGATCGTGCTCTTCCACAGCTGCTCGAACCTCGCCGGACGCAAGATCAACAATCTCGGAACTCTTCGCGCGAAGGGTAAGCAAATGTCGAACAACCCGCTCCACCTCTTCCAAATGCTGGAAGTACAGCTTAGCCATGGTAACGCCAAGCTTCTTGATCAAGAAGATCATGTCGTGATCGAGGTCCTCCTTGAACTCCTCAAAGGGACAGCTCTCTTCCAAAGCGAGCTTGATACAATCGGCTAGAGTGTCTTGAAAGTTAGCCAGGGTTCGAGCCACCTTCTTTTTACGCGAACGTTCCAAGGGAGAGAGGGTAGCCTCATCCACCATGAAGGTAGTTACGATCGAGGTACTGGTGGTCATGATTGCGGAAGTGATGATAGCGCTACCAAAGCCGACGTGCCTACCGACGCCACTGGAGTAGCGGCTACGGCGCTGACAGTCACCAAGGACGAGGAAGTGGTCACTAGCCGAGCAGGGGTCCCTTTGGATCGAAGACTCCTGCGCCGGTAGTCCACCCCCAACCAATGCTTTTCCAGGGATAGAGCTTTCCCCTTGCTGGCCTGTCACATCTTCGTGAGCCAACGCCTCCTCCTCGCTCGATATCGCCTCATGAACCGAGATGTCCTCATCCGCCTCTGATTCGCCCATATCTCCTGATGAATGGCCTTCCCAAGAATGAGGATCATCTTTACCAGTGACTTCATGGGTAGGATCGACTACAAATACAAGAAGAGGGTTAACAAATGCCCCTCGAGAGGAGCCCCATTGGCAGTTCAGTACAGAGGGGCCAACAACGCTGGGACCTACACTTACCTGAGCCACCAAGCTCTTCTTCGTCTCCAATCCCCTCTTCTTCATCAGAAGGAATAGAGATCACTCTCTTGACTGCACCTACATAAATTCAACAAAAACGTCAGGGGGTACAGATTCAACCTTACACCCAAGAGTGCTGCATCAAAGGTTACCTCCTGGGACAGACGTAGGAGTCGTTGAAGCCACCGCCTGTGGCCTCGCACCAGACTGTGGAGGAGCATCCTTCGAGGTCGTCGGAGCTGCCCCCGATACGGCAGAAGGAGCAGGCAGAACAGCTCCGGTCCTAAAGGTAGTCACTCCAGGAATAATCACCTGAACAATTTCATCCTGACCTTCCGCCGCTCTGGCGCTCTCAACCGTCTCTCCACGACGGGCCTTCTTTGCCGCTTCCACTCTGGAGCCTTCGGCCGCTGTCTGCCGCTGTCGCTTAGAGAGAAGCGAGCTACTCGGAGATAGTAGGGGTATCCCCATCCGTCTAGCTATCGTGCTCCGGGCTTGTTCCAAACGCTCGCCCGCCCGGATTAACTCGTCAAATTCTCTCTGCTCACTGGGGGGATCCAACGGAAGACTAGGGGAGGGGGCTCGAGCCTCGGACGCCTCGGGTTCGTCTAGACCCGCATCAAAACCCTCGGTGTCTTCAGCTAGATCTTCTGAAAACCACTCCCTAGCAGTTTGGCGGCCCTTCCGCCTCGAGGTACGAGGAGCTCCTCTGGGGCAATGCCCGTGTTCCATCGAGTAGGAACTCTGGAACCGAAAGCCCTCAGGATTGGCGCTGGCGCCCCGATACCACCGGCAGTACAGGAGCGTATGGTGCAAATCACGATCCTTAGCAGGTAGCTCAAAATGGGCATGGGTACCGCCAGCATGGGTCCAGAACCATCCCCAAGCACCATCCACTAGTCCTCCCTCGAAGTACAAGTGGGGGTTGATGTTTCCCACATGCAGTTGGTCGTACCCGAACTGGCGGGCAAACCTACAAGGGAGGTACGGCTCGAGGTAGCATACAGAGCCTGTTCACAGGATGTGATACCCGGTCGGATGTTTACCAACCATCGAAAAGCGTCGTAGGAAAGAACGGTGTGATGGTCTACCGTCGATACATCCCTAAGAGACTCCCCGTATCCTCCTTCGCTGAAGTATGGGAAGAACCGGTAAAAGTTATAGTAGCCAAAATGGGAGAGCGTCTTCCGCGTGTCGGGGATGTCCTTATACTTCCAGGAGCACCTCTCCAGGTGCTGAATGAACGGAACGAACCTGTCTCCTTGAAGAGTCGCTGGAGCATTCATCAAACACTCGCAGTGGTAGACAAACCACGCCATCAAGTAGGTGTACGGCAGCCCCACTCTAGGGTTAGGGGTACTGACGACTTCCCCTTCCCCTTCGTCGATAGTCGACACACGGCAGAATTGGGCCGTCAATGTGCGGAGTCCCCAATGGATGTACACCACCGTAGCCGACACTAACGCGTAGGACTTCCCGTGGGCTAAGCGAACCGCGGGATACACGACCTCCACCAGAAGCACCTCGAAAGAATGAGTAGGGACCACACACCTCTTCAACCACAACATGAGGTACCCCGCGAGCAGTGCCTTCCTGGATATAGGGGACTTGGCCTGGTGGTGAAACGAATGGAAGACCATGCCAAATTTGAATCCGCCCTCGTCATGCTCAAGGGTCACGATGGCTCCCCCTTCAGCCGTTCTCATCTCCACTTCGGACTGGTCACATTCGCCCAGCGGAAGAGTAGGCCTCCCTTTGATGTCATTCTCCGGGAATAAGTAATCAGCCTAACTCTTATGGCTGATCCCCGGAGCCCTCCTCTTCTTACTCTTATGGTCTACCGCCCCTAAGGTATTGAGGCATATATGGTAGTGGCAGAGCAGTTCCAATAATGTCTCAACCACCAAGGGGGAGCGGTCTGAAAGTTGGTCAATCTCATTCTGACCGGGGACGTACTCTTCATAAGGGAAACTCCCCAAGGGCAGCCCTGACACATCGTACATCTCATGGAGGGTTATGCCGAGTTAACCATTTTAGGGTGAAGAACGTGCCACTATCCATGCAATACAGTTCTAAGATGCTGTGGAACTGAGGGGCATTGATCTTCAAACCATGTCGAGTGGCCCGAATGGCCACATACAGTTCTGAATCCATGAGGTCAGAATTCTTGGCCAAAACGTAGTCAGTGATCTTGGACCACCAGGTGTTGCTACCAGGGACGAAATAGACCCACCCTGGGGCTCTGAAGTCCTTTGGGGGAAATCTCCCACCAGCTTGAAAGAAACGATGACGGAAGGTCTCCGTGACTGCTATCGTCTCCCCGGCGGGCAGCTCGTTGAACGGTAGGCCAGGACGTAGGCCGATCACACGTTTACAAGAGCTCTCCACCCCGTACCCAGCCGTGGATCCTGTAAAGACACCGCAAGTCACCCCATCTTGAGTTGGCGTCAAATCCTAATTCATCGTTCTTGGGACCGCGAGGGACCGCAGCTCGACGATTGAGAACCCTCTCGGTATGCTGGGAAGATAGTAGTGGACCCCGTCCATTACGCAGAGCCACCTACTCTCCTTGATCAACAGGGTGGAAGGATCAGTCACAACATCACCGAACAAAAACTGAGGCTTTTGTAGCTCCGTCCTAGCTTCGTCTGTCAGCACCGCGTCGGTGGTCAACTCACGTAGCATCAAAGGATGACCGTCGGTGACTCTCCTTATCAGGCCGTCCGGCTTATCAGTAGCAAACACGGGTACCAGATCCAGGAAGGGGAATCAGGGAGGCGCCATATAGCCTGTACCTCCGGTGAGACCGATGGCCATGCCCTTCGGGAGAGCTTCGTCGAAAAAGGTCACTACAAGACAGAACCAAAGAATCAGGACGAAATCCTCCCTAGGGGTAAATCCGCCGATCAAGCCAATGTAGGCAAATGTAAATCCACCTGACAAGAACGAGATCTGCCTGTATAGACTACATTCACCTTTACCAGACAGAAGTCAAACTCGCCAGTCAAAAACGAGTTCGACTTCACCCGATAAAGGCCAATTTTGCCTGTAAAGACAGAAATCATCCTCTGCGTATGAATGTAAAATCCGTCTGAAAAGGGCCAATTTTATCCAAATCAGGGAAACTACCAAAGAACGACAGAATCCACCGGGGAAGACGAGTGATACTCATCTTCCCGACCCGACATCGGCAACAAAAAAAGGTCATCAGACAAACCTTTTGACTTACCCAAGTGCGTCTCAGGCACGCTGGTGGCCGTACCAGCGACGAGGCGATCAGAATAACGTCCGGGACCTCCTCCCTTTAGAACGCATTTCTTAGATTTTGGCACCATGTCTAGGAATCGGAGACGGAGCGAGAATTCTTTCTCTTTGGGAAATTTTCACGGAACAAAGATTTCCAAGCACAGTGGTTTTAAAAAAAAAGGGGACGAAGCCTATTTAAAGGCGGAAGGGCTTGCGTGGCCACGATCGTGCCCATGAGGCGAAACACTCGCGGTTAAAAGACATGGCCACGATCGAAATCGACGGCCCAGATTGTCCTCCACAATTCGTTTTCTTTTACAGTTACGAAGGAACCATCGAAATGGGAAACGGGCCAGTCGAAACCTGGGACCTGAACCATGATCTACGACTGAATCAAACGACTGGATTCAAAAACCACAGCCACAATTCGTCATGGGGCGAGATGTACGAAGCTGATGTCACACTGTCGAATCACGAGTGAAGCGACCTGACGGACCCACGCCGCCTTAGCTGGAAAGCATAGAGCTCCATCGGCGAACACATGGTTCACCTCCTGTCAAGTCCAATGTCGCCCAAAGGAAGGGTTTCACCTGCGAAAACCTGGCTTAACCCCGCAAATTCAAAATTTTGCCTACGAAAATGAATTTCACCCGCCTTTGAGGACAAACGACGGATAACACGACTCGTCCAGAGTCATGAACCACCGACGAAATGGTCTCACCTCACTTAAACCCACGCCTCAGACGGCTAAGGGTTAGAGTGGAAATCTTAGCATTGAGCCTAAGAGAAACCATTCGACAACTTATCATACTGAGGAGAATAGTATGACTAGCCCGATTCAAACGGTGATTGGTAAAGGCAAATCAAACCCGTTGATAGCTGAGGGTTTGCTAAAAATCCTAAAGAGAACCAAATACACCGGACTCGCCAGGAACTTCTTTATTCAAAGTGTTCCAGACCACACACAAATTGGTTTAGGTCTGAAAATTTTGAACGGGGTCTTGTAGACGGTAAAAATTACCTCTGCAAACTTACGTGAAATCCGCCTGCAAAGAGAAGTCGCCCGCACAATCTAAGGGTAGGGTTCACCATTAGACTTGATTCGCCAGCACGGGCCTAAACCGCGCGGTCGTCAAACGCGCTTGCATCTATTTCGCCCCAGGCTCGCCTGTATGATCGGCTCGCCCGCACGAGTCAACATCATCTAAATGATTGAAATTCGCCTTTTTACACAACTCACCTGACCGAGTCCGATTTTGAATTCGCTTACAAACCTCAAGGTCGCCAGTGTAACTGGGTATCCGCTATCCCACGTGCAGTGGTGGGCTTTCCCACTTCCCGTGATGTGAAGAGAGGGAGCACAGTACTCCAAGCCCGTCGAGTAGCCGCTCACAGTACGAGTGATCGGACAGGCGCCAGATCAGCCTGCACGCTCATAAATGCAGTTCACCTCGCCTGTCCGAATCAAGAGCTAGATCCGTCGGCATTCGGCAAGCTGTCCAAACCCACTCGAGTACTGGGCACCCGCTTTCCCACTTCTCATGATGTGAAGGGGGGAGCACAATACTCCAAGCCCGTCGAGTAGCCGCTCACAGTACGAGTGATCGGTTAGGCGGTAAATCAACCTGCACACTCATAAATGCAACTCATCTCACTTGTCCAAGTCAAGAGCTGAATCCGCCGGCACTCGGCAAGCTGGCCAAATTCACTTGAGTATTGGGCAGCCACTGTCTCACATACGAGGATAGGCCTTCCCACTCCTACATGACGTGATGTAAAGCACAGCCCCTCAAATGACCGTTCATAGTACAGATGAGCGGCAAGATCAGATGAGCGGCAAGATATCTCTCAACAGTACATGGTCACATCCCACGATTCAAGGAGTGGCCACGCTGTCTCTCCTCTATTTAAGAACTTCTTCCAGCAACAGAAAAGGGGTTCAACGGTTTAGCGGTTCAGCGGTTCAGCGGTTCAGAGGTGGAGAGGTTCAGAAGTTCAGCGGTTCGCTCTAAGTTAATTGATCAAGTCAATCAGTTAACTTAGCCACTAGCTCTCGACTCCCAACCGGGTCGACGACAAGCTCTTTGCATAATCTTTGCACTGTAGCATCCTCTCCTAGTTCCGAACCCTGATCGCCGTCGAACTCGGAGACTCGAACTCCATCAACCCAAGCTTCTACCGCGTACTGAAGTTCGCCAGCAACCTTGGTCAAACCGTCTAAGGGAAGCAGACTCGGTACGAGAATCGAGCAAAGCATCCTGTAGCTACCGAAAGTCCCCACGTTAAACAAGGAGGGCATTCCCTCCACTTCTGTTGTAATTTTCGATTCATTAGTTTGTAATATGCTATCCTTATCAATACAAACGAAATCTCTATTTTTGAGAGATCAAATTTTACACCTACAGGTGGTCAGAGGTGGTGCCGGAGGCTGACGGGGCGCTGGCGTTGAGACGGTAGCGGCTAGGGGTGTAGGACTCGAGCGGAGGAGGGGATATCTTAGGGCGGCGGACTTGGGGATGGGTAGAGGAGCGGCTGTGTTGGTAGGGGCGTCAGACTCAAGCGGAGGAGTTGCGGACGAGGCGGCCTGGGGGCGTTGGTCGGAGGCCAGGGGAGGTGTGGTAAAAGGGGAGGCCGATGATGAGGAGTAAAGCTCGTCGGAGGAGTTAGTGGTGCGAAGGAGAAGAGAGAGAGAGAGAGAGAGAGAGAGAGAGAGAGAGAGAGAGAGAGAGAGAGAGAGAGAGATTAAGGAGAGAGAGGGAGGAGTTCGGCGGGGCTGGCTAGAGGCGTAGGCAGACGGGGCGGCCAAGGCGACGACTTGAGAAACGCGCGAGAGAGAGTGTGTGTGTGTGAAGCAGGGGGCGGTGGCGTTTTTAGGGAAGAAGAAATAGGAGAGAGAGATAATGATTGTGTGTGTATATATATATATATAT
>BQKN01000971.1:212987-243111 GCA_022839385.1 Asparagus kiusianus
TATATCATTAGGGTTTGGTATTTAATAAAAATAATTAAAATAAATAATTACGGATACTTAAATTAAACTAACGGAATAATTATCTACAAAAAACATACATATTATGCTAATTCAATAGCTGATATATAACCGACGAAATAATATAATAAATTAAATAATTATAGGATAACTATCTACACGATAAAACATACTAGTTATAGTAATACGATAGATAATATATAACAGTAGAAATAATACAACAAATTATACAAATAATACGTAATTAATAATACATGTATTATATAAAATAATATGTAATAATAATAATAATACAACATATTATTTAAAAATAATACGTTACAATTTCAATAATACAACAGATTAATTTCAAAAAATTTCACCACACAAAACTAATTTATAAATATCAAAACCATTTAAATAAATATAAGACTTGGACTTTAAATTATAGAAAATTGAGAAAATATAAATACTCTTTTAAAAATAATAATTAAATATTTTAAAATACTAAAAAATTATTTTTACTAGTATCGAAAATTCATGATCCTTACATTCTTAGTCTAAGAAGGAGGAGAAGAAGGGTGATCCAAGGAAAGCATGGCTGATTTTTAGTCATTACGAGAAGATAGGACACATAGCTGATCGTTGCTGGGAGAAGTATCATCATCTCAAACTAAGGGTGTTGAAGAAGAAGGAGGAGAAAAAGACATACGTGATAGTTCAAGTTTCGAAAGAAGTCCTGGGGATGAGAGAACCCAACAATAGTCTCTATCTTATGACTGGGAAACAGATCACGAAAGAGGACGATGACCGTAGAGAGCAGCTCTTTGTTCTTAAGTTACATGTGAAGACCAGTTTGGTAGATACCATAGTTTGTCCAAGCAGCAAGAAGAATTTGATATCCGAGACCTTGGTCTAGAAGCTAGGTCTAAAGACAATCATGCATTCAAAGCCCTATCCATAGGGTTGGATTCAAAAATAGACGGGAGTGAGTGTAGTTGATTAATACACTTTCAGATTTGCGCTCCATGAGCCATATATTAACGAGGTCATGTGCGACGTAGTTCCATTAGATGTTTGTCAGGTTATACTGGACAATCCCTATTTGTGGGATAGATAAGCGATCTACAAGAGGTGGGCTCAGAAGTACACATTCACCAAAGATGATGAAAAGTTCATATTTCATTCGGCATCTCTTCTAAAAGAGACAAACTTGATGACGGTGACCCGAGCGAAGAGGCTAGTAAATGCAAGCAAGAAATTTGTTGTGTTATGCATTAGTTCTTATGATGATCTGCTGAAAGAGGGTTGCAATTTGGAGCGTAAGGTGACTACGATGAGACACGGGACGAAGGAGTTGTTTTCGATTAGATATCGAGACTAGATTCCTAGCACGGCCAAGTGGTTTAGAAAAGAAGGAAGGGCTCGTGAGTTCCCTCATCTACAGTTCTAACTTGAAAGAGACTTCAAGTTCCTAAAGGCGGAGCCATGATACAGGTGTATCTTCTTCATTGTTACAGGAGCTTAGCGATCCTCATAGGAGCTTGAGGATAGATAATTCTCATGATATCTTAAGAATAGAGACGTGGACGAAGTCGTTGAAGGTAGCAAAGGTAAAGATTATAAAAGAAACTGTAGGAAACATTTTGAGTTTCTAGCGGTCGACCGCACGTGACGCCGCGATCGACCATGAACGTGCACAAAATCCTAGGAGGTCTCTAGACTTTTGGTTGTCGACCGTAGCGATGTGTGCAGTCGACTGGCCAAACCCTGTAATGGGTTTTGGTTTCTGTCGTTGGATCCGGTCAACCGTGATGGTCTCTACGGTCGATCACGACGGTTTCCTTAGCCTTCCTAGTTCATTTGAGACTCTATTTTCTTATTTGATGTTGGTTTGTTTAATTATAAGTTTGTCATCCACGTTGTGAACTCTATAAAGAGGATTGTTTTAGGTTCTAAACAATCAGAGAAATCAAAGAGGTGAGATCATAACCAAGAGATTAGGGTTTAGAGAGAATTGGGAGATTGTTCTTGATTCTAGAGAGATTGTGAGAAAGGGATTTATAGTCTATTATTCTCATAATCTAGAGAATGTATTTTTCTTCACTAAAACTGAATTGTTCTTGTGTTTTCTATTGTCTTTTTCTTAACCCACTCTTGATAATTCCGTGATCAAGGATGCTCGTTCGGCAACTCGTATCAGCATCATCATTAGGATCTAGCTCATTGTCAACTTTATTACCGCTATCTCTATCACTAGGGAGGATAATCTCAATTATATGATTTTTATCACACAAGAGAGAGTCGTTAAATTAATTATCTACCCCTTTAAAAGGATGTTTTTAGCATTAAACTTTTGTTGGAACCCCTGTTCATCAATGTATTTAATATATTAATGATCACATTAGAATGGATCCACGGTTGTCTAAGGAGAAGGTTATATAGTATTTCGACATCAATAACATAACAAGCCAATTGTGTCTTTAAATTATCGATCTGACATTTAAGTCAAATCCTTCCAAGGGATCAACTACTACTGGAGTTAAAGTTGAATATGGTGATGATAATCTTTGAGAGCTTGTGAAGGGATATACTCAAAACAAGAGTCTTCACTGAATTATGCTCAATGCAAAGCCTATCTCGATATATCCTTTCGACCTTTGCCAACCCTACATATCTGATATAGTAAAGGAGTCAGTTATGATGTGGTCTTTGATGAGCATGTCATCTGCAATGAAGGTGATGCAACGCCTACTATTGACAATGATAGCACTACTTGTTTTCTTCATCTTGAAGAGGCTCGACCATGTAGTCGAGGAACACATCACTATCGTCCAGAGATTCTTTCAAAGGCCTTCTCATTTTCTTGGACAATAGAAGTTCAAATAAGGTTATACGAGCCAGGATATTGGCTAATTGGTCCATGATATCATATCAAAATGGGGCTTTTGGATCGTCAGAGCGATGTTGCAATGCCTTGTCTAACTTAGTCTCCTTTTGCATAGCTAGTTCGGATTGCTTGTAGGGTTCTAGCTGATTATGATTCTTCAAATAATCTCAGCTAGACCTTATCCCCACCATGACAATTTTCTCTTCTTCTGAATCAGTGAGTGAAGAAACTCATAGATATTCCTCTCTAATGACTGCGAAAATGATGTTGCAGGATTTCATTTTGCACTTACTCTTTGACTTGGACTTTAGAAGAGTTCAATGTTCATTTTGGAGGAGGTCATGATGTACTGATATTATTTCTTCTCTTACTGTAGTAAGAGAGACTAAGCCTTAGCTTTGTCAATTTTGTTGGTCATAATTAACTACTTCCATCCTTGCAATAGGAATGGGAAAAACCGCCTTAGGCTTGAATTTCTGGCATGGAGCCAAATTGGAGAGTCACCATATTGACAACAACTTTCTTTTGTTTAGGTTTGAGCTTGAGAGTTCCTAACTCGATAACAGTTTGTATCTTATCCTTAAAGATGTAATACTTCTTCGTCGGATATCCTAATATTCAGTGGCAAAGATAGTAGTTGGGATCATCAGTCTTTCTAATTTCTTTAGGAGTCGGGCTTCAAGAAGCATTAGTCGGTACCCTTGTTGAGGATATAGAAAATAGCCACCATATCTTCATCTTTGAACAAGTAATTATGCGGAATATTCTTCCTTAGTTCTCTTTTTTAGTTATTAGGATTCTGGATCTCAACTTTGAAAGTCTCTTTAGCTTTCGATTGGAAGGACTACCCTTGCTTGCCTTTATTGCCCTCGAAGTCGGTGCAAGTTTCAAACTTATTAAAATGATTTCTTTGTTATCTCAGCTTGTTTCATCAAATACTTCCATATATAGGCCATGATAGTGCCTATATGAGCTTCCATATGACCCATAAAATTATGCTGATAAGTTTGGAGTAGCTCCGACAAAGTCATATATTGACATCATAATGTTAGATTGCACAATCTCTCGATGAATTTCCTAACCATCTCATTTCCTTTTTTCTTTTCAGGGAGGAGTTTATCCATGGTGACAACTGATTGTTCCTCATACAACTGTGAGAGGGACTGAATCTCGATCTACCCAAGATTTTATTGAACCCTCAGGCATATTTTGAAACTAGTCGACGGCTACACCATGAAGGGCGACAAAGAAAAGTCATGACTTACTATCATCATTTCCCACTATATTCCCAATTTGTTAGATGAAGTAGTAGATATGTTGGTTTAATAAACATTCACCATCAAACGTATGTAATGTTGGTGGCTTAAGCTTCCTTGGATAGGCAACCGTGTCCTACTCAATCGGATAATGTTAGGTAGTTCCAACCTTCTTGAGCTCAATTCGTTAAGAAAGAGCATTTAGCTTTTTCAGATGTCCTCTAGGGCTTTTTCTTACTTGCATGGCTTTAGTGACGCTGATGTTTCAGATCCTAAATTATTAGAATTTGCATCTTCTTGACGCACTTGTTCTCCTTTCGGGGATTCAATGATTGGTCGCTTCCCTTTGAAGATCTCGAACGAGGCTGAGAGGCTGATAGGAGTTGTTCGAACATTTTCTCCAAATGCTCAAATTGCTCATCTGAAGCTTTCTTTTGAGCTGCCATTTGAGCGAGAAGATCCTCTCAGTCAGTCATATCTACCACCCATTGTCACTCTTGACTTGAGCTAGGGGTTACGTTCAATGGTATGGCAGAATTAACATCACTGGAACTAGACTGGTCCACTTGAGGCTAAGCCCTCAGTAGTCGTGTTTGGAAGAGGGAGTAGTGGAATGTGATTGCTACTCTATTCCTCGATCTAGTATGTTATAAATACTATCGGTCCTTGGCAATAAGCCTTCAATGCCTAGATAGTATGTTAGGTCAAACGGACTGTCTGTGTCTTCCTCATCATCTTTGAAAACTACTGTGGTTTTGTTGACAATGAATTATTAGAGTTTGCCTTTTGGATACGTCGTCGTTTTTTGGTCCGGGCCTCTAAAGGCTCAAGATTGTGAATTAGACGACTGAAAATCGATTCCCTTTTAGGAATAGATTTATATTAGCAATTCTACTAAACTATCATGACTACTTCTCTTAGTGTCGCATAATACTGACATCAGTGAGCTCTCTTTAGATATAGAAACTCTCTCAGATCACTAGTAGTTCTAAGATCACCATTTGGGTTTTGGCATGCGAAGGTTGCTTATGGTGACATTGGCGAGACTTTCCCTTAGCGAAGTCAGATGGATCACCCTTAGCAATGTTATTGCCTTACGAGAATTTGGACAAAGGATTATCCCCATTCTTCGCTTTTGTAGAAGAAGCATAGTAAGCATCACAACATGCTTTAGATCTAACTCCCAAGGGAGTTATGGATTGATGTCCAAAATCAAAATACGTGAGAACATCTTGACCTTCGCTTGCTCTCCGCGAAGTTCATTAGCTTGCAGCGATATCAAACCATCATTAGCAAAGATTTCATTACACACACAGGGGTAAATTTGGCCCTAAGTTCACGCTACGGCAAATTTTATGGTGATTTCTCACAATTGCCACTGATGATTGGTTCAAGTAAATGAATTCCTTAAACTTCGCTTGGTCAAATTATATGACCAACGCCTTAGCAAGAGACCCAAGGGTATTAGTGTTGGACTATGACATAATTTTCTTATTGGAGGAAAAAGTAGTCCCCAGCGGAGTCACCATCCTATTTTAGTTCTTTTGTATTACAATTGATACAGATTACAATAAAAGAAAATTAATAAAATTTATATTTAACTGGGTTCTTTGCTACGTGCTGATGGAGCTCTGTTGACAGTCCGACTAAGATGATGGGTCTCTTGCTGTTTGTCTCTGATTTGATCTCTTAGAAGATAGCCTAATCTTCTTTTAGGACCAAAATAGAAGAAAATTACATGTGTGTGGAGTGTTCAATTTCTCTTCTTTACGTATGTATGTCTGGTGATATGAGTGTGTCTGTCAAATGAACAATCTCCTTCTTCTTTTATAAAGCTAAAAGAAAGAGGTAATGGCCTTTTAATTATAGATTGAGTGACCATCAAGGTAGATGACAGTGGGGAGCAGTTATCACCTTGAAAATATTCTTGAACTGTTAAATGGCAAAGTTCGCTAATTTGGCGAAGCTCGCTGCAAACGTCTTGGGGAAGCTCAGTTGGATGTAGGTGAGACTTCTTCAAAATCGTGAATGACATGACCTACGTGGGTACCTATGGGTAAAGTTTGCTGATTAATTGGTTAGTAAACTTTAATGACGAGTTTGAATTTGACACAAAATTTAACTCATGACGCCTTTTCAACTCACCAAAAGTTTTTAACAAACACTAGCTACAACTATATTGTTGATGTTTGATGTCCTGATTGGCGTTCCTCTTGTTCAAACTTCAATTCAGCTGAAATTTTAATAGGCTGGATGGGTTCCAGAATTATTTTATTACTATTATTGGCCATGATAGCTTCATATACCTAAATAAGCTTGTTGTAGCTATCTAATCATTAATACAGAGCGTTCCTTTCGTTCAAACTTTAATTTAGCTGAAATTTTAAGAGGATGGATGGGTACCAGATTTACTACTACTATTATTATTATTGGTTGCCATGTTAGCTCCACATACCTAAATAAGCTTGTACTAGCTATCTAATCGTTAATACAGCATGTGTCCAGTCTGTAGCTACAAGGAAAAAACAGCATACCAATTAAGGCTGATGGGCTAGCCATAGCAAACTCATAATATTGCTACAATTAGTATGGAACCAATATCACGTGACATGTACATAAAACAGCTAGCAGGTCTTAACTAGAAAATGAAGTATCTTGATTGTGAAGGGCTGCCACTTCTTCCGTATTTAGAACAAAGTCTAGAACGGGACTTTGCATTTTTACTGGTACAAAAGCTAGGGTAAATCACTTGCACTAAACCCCCAAGAACTTTCTGCGTTTTGTGATAAACCCATCAATTGTAAATTTTAAAATTGCGCTAAATCCTCAATAACTTTATTGTTTTGTAGAAAATACCCCATAAATTAGAACCAAAAAACAAAAAAAAGGCATTTTGAAAGTTATTGGGAATTTATTGTAATTTGCCAAAATATATTGGAGATTTTCTACAAAAGTTTTTGATTGTTTGTACGATTTTAAAAGTTATTGAAGGCTTACTACAAAATTCTGAAAGTTCTTAGGGGTTAGTGTAATTTACCCTAAAAGCTACGATACAAATGGATTATTAGTGACAAATATCCTCTTTAGTTACGGTAGAATTGGATTTACATTATACACGGTTAATGTTTAAAGAACTTTTAGTTTGGGGTTTTTCAGTGTCTTTTCTTTAGTCTGATATTAGATAGGTGAATGGGTATTTTGGGTTTTATATTGTCATCTTTATATCTTTTGAATCGGACCGTGATTTTCTTTTCTTTTCCTTTTTTCTTTTCCTCTTCGAAGAATCAGTAAAGACTTTGTTGAAAAAGCTTCAAAGCCAAGTAAGCTGCATTATAGATATGGTCTAGACCATCTAGAGAATTAGAAAAAAATATACATTTATTCTGCAAGCATATTGAGATAAATGATGAGAAATTTCTGATCTTTGAACAGCAGAGGCAGAGGAAGAATTGAATCTCTTCAAGGGACCAATATGCCATAAGACAAGATAAGTGGAGGATAAGTGATACCACATGCAAGATGATGACCAACAAGAGACGATTTGCTTCTACGTTGTTATCGCTCCAAATTGGCCTATAAAATGACACTCTTAAACCACTTTGGCCTAAAAGTGACTCAGACGACGTTTTGGCTTAAAAAGTTATAATTCGGCGACACAAAAGCATCTCCGACACCGGAACTTCACATAATGGCAAAAAAACCCACATGACCACACGTGATCGTCAAAAATAAAGATAATCAGACATGGCTATTATTAAGTAGAGTTGGGCGGGATAATAATACCCTAATTAAGAGAGGGGAAAACTAAAATGGAGAGATCCCAATCAAACCGAATTCTCAAACTCAAATTGAGATCGAGAAGACGAAGCAAAGTCAGAAAGGAACAAGTTGGCATGGATTCGAAGTTGATTTAGAGCAATAAGTCAAAGAGAAGTAAAATTGAATAGAGGACCATTCTTGTGGTCATGAAAGGTGAGCTTAAATTATGAAATTTAAGGTTTTTTTTATAGATTGGTTTGGGATTTATGTGTAATTAAGGGATTTTATGTGTAATGAAGAACCAAAGTTATATATTAGGAATTTACTTCATATCATTTGGTTGTCTATAAGTTAGGGTTTGTTTGCTGAAATTTGGGAGAACATCATCATAATTTTTGGTTTTGATGGTAAATATTTATGCTTTTAAAAAAAATCAATTTTCAACCGATGAGTGGGACTTTCATGGTGAATTTCAGGCATGGAGGTCAAATAGTCTTTGGTGAGGGAGATACTATCGACTATATTAGAGGAAATTTTAATGTTGAATTCATTGAAAGAGATGCATTTTCATTACCTTTTCTCAGACAAAGTCTAGAAAACCATGGGTATAGCAATGTGCTCTTCATGTATTATTTCTTACTAGGTCTGGCGGGTTTGAGAAAATTAAAGTCGAATGTTGAACTAGTTGAAATGCTTGAGAAAGCCAATCAAGATAGGGTGATAGAGATATTTGTTGATCACTGTGTTGATATACTTGTTGAGGTGGACGTACCATTAGAGAGTGTTGGTAAACCATTATCATCTATCCTAATCAATTAGAAGCTGCCAAAAATCCTAAACTAACTCAAACCACTCCCAACAGGACTAAGAAACTTGTTAAAGGAAAACAATCACACCTAGAAGAAAAAAACTAGCCCACCCAAATTCCAAAAAGAAGTGCAATCTTTAGTCCACCACATGAAAATCCAGATCCTATTCCATCAAAGGACTATCAAATCCTATGTTTGATGAGTTAAGTGGTCAAGCTACTGTTAATGAAGAAGTTGATGAACTTGATGTGGGTGCTCAAGTTAATGTAGAGAAAAATCTAGATGGAGAAACAAACATGAATGCAAATGCTGGATGTGCTAGTGAGAAGTTAGTTGATTCCTTTGATATCAAGCTCAAGAGGATTTACACAGTGACAATGACGAGTTATTCGAAATAAGACAAAGAAATAAAAGTTTTTTGCTGATGTAAAGGGTAGAATTGCTATTGAAGCTGGCGTGCTATTATCAAACAAAGGTGAAGGTATTCACAGGACAGTTAAAATGCAGACTACAAACCAAAATAGTAACGCACCAAATGACACAATAGGTGCATCACATGATACACAAACTGATGTACCACCTAGTATGTCAAGTGATGCACCACATGTGACACAAAATGATGCACCACCTATTATATCAACTAATGCGCTAAATGCATCTCCTACTGAGTCAAGTGATTCACCAAATGCTACAAGTGATGCATCATATGAGACACAATATGATGCACTGTTATTGTGTCAATTGATGCACAAAATACACCTCCGACTATTGTAGACAATAAAAATTACCTTTAATCCTTATCAGAGAAGTTCAGAATAAAACTGCTAAAACCTCGTCCGGAATAGCAAAAAGGGGAAAAACGCTGATATGTCTCAAACCGGAAGGAATTAGGTTAAACAGACAAAAGCAAACCAAACCCTAAGGTGTTGGTTTGGTCGGCTTTGTCTCGTTGAGGTAGCTGATTTTCATAGATAATTCATCCAATTCCGACTTACGGTTTGAAAGTTATGGCCTATATATTCTTCGAAGCATGTTCAGTAGCTCGTCTAAAGGCTGAAGCTCGCCTGTAAAGGCTGAAGCTCGCCTGTAAAGGCTGAAGCTCACCTGCAAGGAAGTCCGTCTACAAGGATAGAGCTTTCCTAATAGTGTTGAAGCTCTCCTGGATGAGATTCGCCTACACTGCTTGCCTGCACAGGCTCGCCTGCATATTGAACCAAGCTCGCCTAAAGGCTTGAAGCTCGCCAGAAGACTGAAACTCGCCTGCTTGACCCAGGCTCGCCTGAAGGCCTACCTCGCCTGATAACTCGAAGCTCGCCTATTTGGCCGACTCGCCAGCACGAAGGTTCGAGCTCGCCTGAAGACCAAGCTCGCCTGATAGCCTGAACCTCGCCTGCGCGTACTAAGCTCGCCTAACAACTAGAAGTCCGCCAGCATTGTCAGCTGTCCACTTGGAGTATGGGAACAATCACATCAGTGGTCAAATCCCACGAATCAAGGAAGAAAGCATGGCGCTCCTCATCTAGCAAGAATAGGGCGGCTGACAGGACCCCCTAAGTGGTCACATCCCACAGCTAGGGCGGTTGGCTCCCTCACCCCTACTAGTGGTCAAATCCCACAAATCAAGGGATGACTCATGCCATCCCTTGCCTATTTAAAGCCACTTTCAGCCAACATGAAAGAGGTGGATTAGCTGCTGCTTGCTTGGCTGGCTAATCTTCCAAAGGTTGAACCTTGGCTCATTTGCTAAAGGCTCCCTCATTTGAAGAGACTCGTCTGAACTCTCAGACTTGAGGCTCTTAGGCTATTTACAAGTTCTTGCATGGTAGATCTCTCCAAGCAGTCAGCCGACAAGCAAAAGCCCTCGTTTGGCCTCGGGTATAGTCGAACTCGATCAGCACGAGCTTCTACTGCGTACTGAAGCTCGCCTGTAACCTCGATCGAATCGTCCAAGGGAAGCAAACTCGGTGCGAGAACTGAGTGAGGCGTCCTATCGCTACCAAAGTTCCCATGTTAAACAAGGAGGGCATTCCCTCCGCTTCTGTTATAGTTTCGATCCATTTAGTTTGTAATAAGCTATTCTTATCAATACAAACAAAATCCTTATTTTGGGAGATCAAAATTTTCAACTACAGAAGATGGCAACCATAGTGGGAGTAACCGTTCATTCAGATGAATTGGTGGTGGCGTAATTTGACGAAGTTACAGAAGGGACTATCGTCGAGTCCATCTTCATCGAGTTCGATCAAACGAAGTATGAAGAATACTTGTCTTCGGCTTCCTCTTGTGGCAAAACATCACGCAAGCACCGAAAGGTTATGCGTGTGATTCGGCCCAAGCAAATCAAGAGCCTTACCCGAGTAATCGCTGGGGGTTCCATTCCTCCCAAGGCGATTGATGCCAAGGTCGAACGTTAAGTTCCTAATTCTGGCGAGCTGCGTCAATCAGGCGAGCCCACTTATTCAGACAGGCTTCGTTCCATTGGCAGAGTTTCTAAATCTGGCGAACTCGGTGTCCTAAGCATGCTTGACAGTTCAGGTGAGCTTTTCTTTGTGAGCAAGGTTCCCAATTCTGGCGAACCACTCGAATCAGGCGAGCCCACCAAATCAGGCGAGCTCACTTACTTAGGTTGGCTTCACTCCATTAGCAAAGTTCTCAAATTTGCCGAACTGCCCAAATCTGGTGAACTCAACAATTCAGGCGAAGTTCCCAATTCTGGCAAACTTTACAAATCTGACGAACTCTGTAGTTCAAGCGGGCTTCATAAAACAAGCAGACTTCATCAAGCTCGCCTGACAGCCCGAGCTCTCCTGCAAGTTCAAACAGACGTACTTCACCAAGGTCGCCTGACGGCCCAAGTTCACCAGATGATGGAACTTTGCTAACAAACCAGAGCTCACCCAACAGGCGAACCTCGCCAGACTAAGCCTCACCGACGAGCTCAAGTATGTCAAACATGCAGACCTCGGCAAGCTCGTCTAACAGCTCGACCCTGCCTGCAAGTAGCGGTAGTTTGCCAAACAGGCGAACCTTGCCTAAAAGAACTGGAGTTTGGACCTCGCCAACAGACTCAAGGTCGCCGACCACGCGAACCTTGCCTGAATGAACAGACGGCTGAACTTCGCCAACAGGCCCAAGCTCGCCTGTCTAGGCAAGGTCACCTGAATTCAACGTTTGGGAAATCTCCCAAGTGTTCCCATTTGAACTCCCCTAAGTCTCCTTCATTTGAGCGCCAGCTATCGTCTGAGGCTCAGGCTTGCCTTGAACCTCGCCTGAACGACCAATCGGCTCGACCTCGCCAGCAGCTGGCTGAAGGTCACCCAAATGCTCGAGCTCGCATGCAGTCGGCTGGAGCTCGCCCATATTCCAGACCTTGCCTGTCTAGGCAAGGTCGATTGGATCCAACACATAGGGAATTTTCCAGGTGTCCTCATTCTGACTCCTTAGAGTCTCCACCATGCGATTGCACTCTTGGTCCTTCCGATGCTGGGGGTTGCCACCACCAACCCACAGGGGATCTCAGGGATCATCTGATTTGCAAACGCACTCTTTATGAGACAAATCCTCAGTGCCATTGCGAGAGACTTATCCAGGCAGTACTTGTGGATTGCCGATGTTCCGAGGAGCCAAAGTCATTAGTGTTCGGGAGGCTTTCTCAACAATCTCCTAAGCCGAGACCTCTTCGCCAGAGACGCCATCATCAGAGGAGATGAGCTTCCGACGATCTGGAGCTCCCCGCCGTAACTATCAATGTGACGAGGAAATCCAAGGCCATTGAGCGTGAAGGTATCCGCCAACGCACTCGCGCCCAAATGGGGGTAGCCATTCCGTTTGACTACACGCGTCTAACACCCGTCTCTGACGACGACGACTATAATTGCTCGGCAGTGGCGATGTCACAAACCTCAAGCTCAGTTCAGGGTGAGCACACAAATGTGCACATGACCAACATCCCTGATGAGATATCCAGGAGACTCGACGAGCAACAAGCAAACATCAACTCTCTGAAGGAGATGTTGGAGGAGCTTCTGAGCGAGAAGAAGAAGAAGAGAGAGAGGAATCCGCAGGCTTCGTATAAATCCTCGAAGTACAAAGAGCGGATGCCTACTCCTTCTCACTCCTCATCTGAGTCATCTAGAGGAGCGTCATCTTCAGATCATAACCCAAGGGACAAAAGGCTCGATGAATTCCAAAGTCAACTCGACGCCTTGAAGCTCCAGAAGTACATGAACAAGCTGGGGGTTGTGAGACCATATCCAATCGAATGGGATGTAGCCTCCTACCTAGCAAAGTTTCAGCCACTGGACCTCCTACAGTTCGATGGCAAGGGTTCTCCTACCCAGCACATCTACTACTTCCAGGCGCAAACCGGACACATAGTGGAGAATGATCCCATCATTGGCACCCTTAAGGGGGTCGCTTTTGAATGGTTCCGCAGATTGGAACCTAAATCCATCACCTGCTGGAAGGACATGGAAAGCCTCTTCATGGCCAGATTCTTTGACGATGACAAAGAAGTATCTGTGACCACCTTGCTAGCTGCAAAGCAAGGGAAGACAGAGTCTGTAAGCAACTTTGTCAAGAGGTTCAGGAACCGATCACTGCATACACGTGATCAGCTTTCTGAGGCCACTCTCATTGAGATGTGCCGGAATAATCTCTCCATCGACATCCTGTCCAACATGGGCGCTGTCATAGCTCGCTCATGGAAAGACTTAATCCGCCAAGGAGAACAAGTCGAGAGCATGCTCAAGCGTATGGATGCTGAAGAGCCATGTGGATTTGAAGGAGGTGATGACCAAAGTAACTTCACTTTGGTAGTGGAAACCACTTCCCCATCCAAACCCTCTTTGAAACAGAGGGGCAATGCTTCGAACCACAAGAAGCCCACGATAGCATCAACCGAGCTTGCCAACTCGGACTCGGATTACGGTGCCGACTACGAAGACTTGGTTACTTTTGGCCAAAGATAACCAGTGATGCTCGTAGGCGTCAATCACCGGAGGACCTACATTCGACTGCAACTTCATACCCGTTCATAGTAGAGATGGTCTACTCGAGTAGGCAATATGTCAGCAGAGGATTTCATCCTTCGACTCCCATGAGGTCAACTAAGGCGTCCTTACCCTTCAACCCAGGTTCTCATCGGAGTGAGAGTGGTCTCGGTTTCTCAACGAAACTATATACTACCCCTTACATCTCCCACTTGGTCAAACCTTCCTACAGTTAGGACCAGAGTCAAAAACCCCCCTCTCGATTCCCTCTAAGAACGAGGGGTCCACTTTCAGAATGGACGATTAAAACTTTGAACAGTTAGGATCACCCCAAATACCCACTTGGTCAAACTTTCTAAAGTTAAGACCAAAGCCAAAGTATCAAGTTAATTATCACCTCTGATAGTCATTTCTCCATCAGTTTTATTCAACTGGACGATGGATCTTGTAAGACTATCAAGTTAACTATTACCTTTGATAGTCTCCACCAAATTTCCCCTGTAGATCCTCTCCAATAGGATGATGGGACCATTCCTACTGTCATGTTAATGGTCACCTCTGATAAATCAACTTACTAATCCTCTTCAATAGGATGGTAAGTCCACAAAGTTGATCAAAATTGCAACAAACTCTCACTGTCATGTTAACACTACACCTCTGACAAAATCAACTTACCAATCCTCTTCAATAGGATGGTAGGTCCTCAAAGTCGTTCCGATCGCGATAATCCCTGTCATGTTAACATCACACCTCTGACCAGAATCTACTTACCAACTCTCTTCAATAGAGCGGTAGGTCCACAAAGTCGCTCCGATCGTGAAAATTCCTATCACGTTAACGATTACCTTTGATAGCCGACACCGTCATTCCCGCAAATGACGTCGTCCAATCAGTCATCATACTCATACGTCCCTGAACGACCTGATCCTTTTCGAGCATTCTAATATCCTCAGAATAATCGATGGGTAGTAGCCTACCATGTGATGGCTCCTATAACAATCAATAATCACACTCATACGTCCCTGAACGATTTGGTTCCCTCAGCACCGTCTTTTTCACAAAAGGCGTTGTTGTTTGATAATGGCATACCAAGCGGTGTGCATTTACCCAAATAGTGGCCTACCATGCGATGTGCTACTATATCTGGTTCGTCTTTGCCCCAAGAGAAGACAAATCATGGTTCGTCTTTGCCCCAGGAGAAGACAAATCAGGGTTCATCTTTGCCCCAGGAGAAGACAAACCAGGGTTCGTCTTTACCCCAAGAGAAGACAAATCAGGGTTCGTCTTTGCCCCAAGAAAAGACAAATCAGGATTCATCTTTGCCCTAAGAGAAGACAAGCTTCTCCCCTAGACTCCAACGGGTATACGAGTATAAACTGTTCCCTTTCCTCCAACCGATACACGAGTCTAAACTGTCCCCTTATACTCCTACTGATGCAAGAGTCTAAACTGCTCCTTTTCTCCAACCGGTGCACGAGGTGAAACTGCTCCCTTCCCTCTAACAGGTGCACGAGGTGAAACTACTCCCTTACCTCCAACTGGTGTATGAGGCTAAACTGTTCCCTACCTTTAACGGGAAGTTCCTAGAGAAAACTTCTAAGGATAACCCGGCATACTCCTACTGGTGCAAGAGTCTAAACTGCCCTCTTTCCTCCAACCGGTGCACGAGGCTAAACTGTTCCCTTTCCTCCAATCGGTACATGAGGTTAAACTACTTATTTATACTCCCACTGGTGTAAGAGTCTAAACTGTCCCCTTATACTCCCACTGGTGTAAGAGTCTAAACTGCTCCTTTCCTCTAACCGGTGCACGAGGTAAAACTGCTCCCTTTCCTCCAACTGGTGCACGATGTGAAACTGTTCCCTTTCCTCTAACCAGTGCACGAGGTGAAACTGCTCTCCTTCCTCCAACTGGTGCACGAGGTGAAACTGCTCCATTTCCTCTAACTGGTGCATGAGACTAAACTGCTCCTACCCTCCGACTGGTATACGAGGTTAAACTGCTCCCTACGCTCTTAATCCAAACGCCTCAAAAGGCTAAGGATAGAGGAGAAATTTTAGCATTGAGCCTAAGAGAAACTCCTCGACAACTTATCATGCTAAGGGCAAGAGCATGGCTAGTCCAACTCAAACGACAATTGGTAAAGACAAATCAAGTCCGTTGATAGCTAAGGGTTTGCTCAAAATCCTAGATGGCGATTATCAGTTGTGAGAGAAGAGGTCAACTTCACCGAACTCGTTGGAAGGCTCCTTACTCCATCTGAATAGGGATCACTTTGCAGGTCTTCATATCCAAAGTGTTCCAGAACCCATGCAGCTTGATTCAGGTCTGAAAACTTTGGAGAGGATTTTGTAGGCAATAAAAATTACCTTTAATCCTTATCAGAGAAGTTCAGAACAAAACTGCTAAAACCTAGCCCGGAATAGAAAAAAGGGGAAAAACACTGATATCTCTCAAACCGGAAGGAATTTGGCTAAATGGACAGAAGCAAACTGAACCTTATGGGGTAGATTTGGTCGGCTTCGTCTCATCGAGATAACCAATTTTCATATATAATTCTTCCAATTCCGACTTACGGTTTGAAAGTTATGGCCTATTCTTCGAAGCATGTTCAGTAGCTCGCCTAAAGGCTGAAGCTCGCCTGCAAGAAAGTCTGTCTCTAAGGATAGAGCTCGCCTAATAGCATTAAAGCTTGCCTGGATGAGATTTGCCTGCATAGCTCGCCTGCACAGGCTCGCCTGCATATTGAACCAAGCTCGCCTAAAGGCTTGAAGCTCGCCAGAAGACTGAAACTCGCCTGCTTGACCCAGGCTCGCCTGAAGGCCTAGCTCGCCTGATAGCTCGAAGCTCGCCTGTTTGGCCGACTTGCCAGCACGAAGGTTCGAGCTCGCCTGAAGACCAAGCTCGCCTGATAGCCTGCACCTCGCCTGCGCGTACTAAGCTCGCCTAACAACTAGAAATCCGCCAGCATTGTCAGCTATCCACTTGGAGTATGAGAACAGTCACATCAGTGGTCAAATCCCACGAATCAAGGAAGAAAGCATGGCGCTCCTCATCTAGCAAGAATAGAGCGGCTGACAGGAACCCCTAAGTGGTCACATCCCACAGCTAGGGCGTCTGGCTCCCTCACCCCTACTAGTGGTCAAATCCCACAAATCAAGGGATGACCCATGTCATCCCTTGCCTATTTAAAGCCACTTTCAGCCAACATGAAAGAGGTGGATTAGCTGCTGCTTGCTTGGCTGGCTAATCTTCCAAAGGTTGAACCTTGGCTCATTTGCTAAAGGCTCCCTCATTTGAAGAGACTCGTCTGAACTCTCAGACTTGAGGCTCTTAGGCTCTTTGCAAGTTCTTGCATGGTAGATCTCTCCAAGCAGTCAGCCGACAAGCACAAGCCCTCGTTTGGCCTCGGGTATGGTCGAACTTGATCAGCACGAGCTTCTACTACGTACTGAAGCTCGCCTGCAACCTCGCTCGAATCGTCCAAGGGAAGCAAACTCGGTGCGAGAACTGAGTGAGGCGTCCTATCGCTACCAAAGTCCACACGTTAAACAAGGAGGGCATTCCCTCCGCTTTTATTGTAGTTTCGATCCATTTAGTTTGTAATAAGTTATTCTTATCAATACAAACGAAATCCCTATTTCGGGAAATCAAAATTTACATCTATAACTATGTTAAAATGATGCATCAAATAGTACAAGTGATGCACCACATGAGACACAAACTGATACACCACCTAGTGTGTCAAGTGACGCACCTAATGCACGTCCTACTGTGTCAACTGATGAGCCAAGAACAGAAGGCAGTGATAAGATGTTGAACTTTAAGGTACAAGCTGTGAAGGAATTATTCCTAAGAACAACAAATGGCTAGATGCTTGGACATCATATGAAGGGGGGTATCAATCTGATAAAAGAGCGAGTGATGATGAGGGAGCCATAGAGGATAGTGATGAAGATGTGATTGTGAATAAAAAGAAAAGGAAAAGGATGGAGGAGATAAACTACAAGTGGGTTAATGAGGATAATGACATGAGGGAAGTTTACTTTGAAGAGGGGTTGAAGTTCACATCTAGAAACACACTAAAAGAGGCAATTCTAAATTCTTCACTTTAGAACCATTATGACTTCTCATGTGCACACTGCCATTGGCAAATTAATCCAGGTCAAGATAGAAAAGATAAGGACTCATGGAAAATAAAAAGCATACACCTATATCACACATGTAGCAGAACTTTAAAAAATAGACTAATTACAAAGGTGTGGTTAGCATGTGAATATCATGATAAGATTTTAAGAAATCCAAAGTTAAGGCTAGTGGCTATGAAAGAGGATACAGTTGCAAATTATCAAATCAATATTTGTTTGAGAAACTATCAAAGAGCTAAAGAAAGGGCCCTAAATGTTGTGGAGGGCTTGATGAAAAAACAATATGGTTTGTTCAAACCATACATGAGAGAGTTATGTAGGTCTAACCCAAATACTACACGTGTTTTAATGGTTATAAATGTAGAGGATGGTCAGCCAATTACCTTTTTAATGGTTATAAATGTAGAGGATGGTCAGCCAATTACCTTTCTTAGATTATATGTATCATTTGATATCACGAAGTCTACATTTGCATATACATGTAGGAGAATATTTGGTATTGATGGTTGTTTCTTGAAACATGCTTGTAGAGGATAATTATTGAGTGCTATTGGGAGAAATGGAAATAACCAAATGTGGCCTATTGCATGAGTAGTTGTTGAGGGAGAGACAAAATATTTATGGCAGTGTTTTCTAAGGGTGTTGAATTTTGAATTTTGATTTACACATGGGGAGTGGTTTGGATTATCATCTCTAATCAACAAAAGGTAGTCTAATTAACTTTTTGTATACTATAAACCATTATTGAGTTCTGCCTTTATTTACTTGTTCTAATTTTTTACTTGTCTCAACATATTTTGTAGGGGTTGATACGAGCTATTCATGAGGAGTGGCCAGATATTGAGCATAGTCAATCTGCTAGGCATATTTATTCATATTGGAGGAAGATTCACACAGGTAGATCGCTTCAAAGACAATTTTGGAAGTCTGTCAAAGTGACCACTATGGGGGAGTTTGCAAAGGAAACTGAAATTCTTAAATCAATTTCAAAAGTATATGAGGATTTCATGTCAGAGATCTTAACTCTTTTTTATAAGTATCACTTTAAAACTCATAGTAAATGTGATGTGGTGGACAATAACATGGCTAAAACTTTCAATTCTTTTATTCTGGTGGCAAGATATAAGCCAATAGTATCCATGCTAGAAAATATAAGGTTGGCTTTTGATGGATAGGATGCAACAAAAATCCAAACTACTTGAGAAATTTCATCTGACAAGTAACATAGCTCATAGGATATATAAAACGTTACAAGAGGCGTATGAAGAGAAAAAAAATTATGAGATTTAGTGGAGTGGGACTGATGAAGAGAGAGGGTTTAAACTTAAATATGAGGAATCAGCCATGATGTGAGTTTAGCAGATTTGACGTGCACTTGTAGGGTTCAGGATTTAACTGGGGTACCATGTGTACATGCTATCAGTGCACTTCTTTTCATGAGGAAACAATCTGAAGCTTATATGTCAAATTACTATGCATATGACACCTACTTGGTAACCTATCATAAACTATTAAACCTTATTGAAGGAAGTAAATTATGGGATATGGAGGGAGAGGATATAGACTTAACCTTCTAACATTGCTAAAAAGAAGCTAGGCAGGCCCATAACTGCTAGAAGGGATCCTAATGAAGAAATAAAGAAATCTAATAATGAATCAAGAGCAGGAGTCCCTAGCAAGTGCTCTAACTATGGTCAAAATAGACATAAAAGAAGGAATTGCCCTATTCTAAGATAAACTGCTACACAAGTAAGTGGTTTTACCAATTTTAAATTGTCTAATATTAATTATGTATCATATTTGCATGTTTCATTGACATTTCAGGAGTCACAAGCAATTAGTGGAGCTTCAACTCAATTAGCTAGAATTGGAATACTCAATTAGCTAGAATTGGAAGACCTAAAGGAAGAAAAAACAGAATTAACTAATTACAATAAAATACAACAAATTAAGATATTTCAATATCAGCTACATTAATAAGAGAAAGTAGAACAAGGAGAATTAGAAATATACAGGAAAGAGGATATGTTAGTGGCAATGGTGATGAAGGTCATACACAAGCCACAGGAAGTAGTGGAATAAGAGGCAGAGGAAGAGGTAGAAGCAATTCATCAAGGATCCCTGAAGGTTATAGCATATGGGAGGGAGATGAAGGTCAAATGACCCATAGAGCTTCAATGGAATCAACTGCCAGAATCATGCACACTCCCTCACAAAATGATTCTCATGTGATAGAATAAAAGTTATAATGCATGTTGCTTGTAATTTTGCTAACTTTGAAAGATATTGACATATTGTATTATCTTTTGCCAGCTTCATCTAACTTATACATATGTAGGAGAATATTTTGAGGGCTAAAACTAATCCATTAACAAGACTTTTAGTGATGTCAGTGAATTCTCAATATTGCAATGATAATCTGATGTATCTGTGTATGTGACATTCTCAATATTGCATGTTGCTTATAATTTATTGATAGGATGATTATGAACATAATGTACATGCCCAGATTTTGAATAAAACATGCATGTTTGTGACATGATGATGGTTGATGATAAACATAGTCTATATGCCCAGATTTTGAATAAAACATGCTTGTTTGTGTCATGATGGTGATTGACCATGAACATAGTGTACATGCTCAGATTTTAAAAAAAAACAAGCATGACAACAAATGACACCAAATACTTTCACACATATTCACACAAATACTTCTTAATGAACCTGATCAAGATTAAGCTTATATTTGATCAAAATATTCGTTACATAAGTCAATTTCCTCTCTCAGGAATCAGAGACAAATATATTTCACCCATGACACCAAATAACATAATAACTTACCCTTTTGTAACAACTTACAACACAATGCAAGCAACATAATTAACCAACTAACCCTAGACAACGTCTTCATCTTCATCTTCTGTAACTGAATTTCATCCTCCATAAAAAATCTTTCGCTTCTTAGTTTTATCATCTCCTGCGAACATGTCTTAGTTTCACCATTGCACAACTCAAACTCCTCTTTCATCTTGGCAATCTTATGACGACATCCCTTAGCTCCAACTCACATCCTTCAATTATGTCATAATTTATCTTCAACATGCTCCTCGGTTTGTTGATTTCTTCTTATAGCAATCGAATTAGCTTTGAAGCAGCAGGCCACATAGGTGTGTCAAACCACTCCCATATCCTACAACTGCCCCTCTGAAGATAAAGAAAAAATGAAAAAACATTCATAATCATTTTCAAATGTGCAGCTCATAAAAAAAATTTAAGTTACACTTACTTTGAGCAATGATAGAATCTACATCCTGAATTCTCATTTGTCATCGATGTGTATAACTCGTACTCTAATCCACACTGACAACTTGTCACACCATAATTCTTAGCAGCTTCATTCTATCATCGTATACATAATAATCTATTCAAACCATGGCAATACCTCACATCATTGTTGCTAGAGTGTGAACTAGAGCTTGATGATGACATGGGGTCTTGCAATAAGACCAATTTCTGTCCAATTTTAAAAAATTGGTCCAGTTTAGAGTTTCCCACTTCAAAACCCTAATTTCGTCAATCCCATGCCACATCACATTACTATTTATTTTTTATAATCTCATCCTGTCACGTGAGTTTTCTTAGCCATTATGTAAAGTTCCATTGTCAGAGATGCCTTCGTGTCACCAAATTGTAACTTTTTAGGCCAAAATGTCACCTAAGTCACTTTTTAGGTCAAAGTGGTTTATGTGTGTCACTTCATAGGCTAAGTTGCTATTTTAGCCAAATGCTTAGGCAAGGTAAAGATCAAAGAGAATGACATGGGCTTCAATCTCGAAAGGGAACGATGTAGGGCCAAAAACTATATTATAAGAATAAATGATTCTCTCAACTGTCACAAGTAATGACTCTAATTACCAAGATATCAATCTTTAAGGTGTCATCAAAATTAATTCTAGTCTCCCTAGGAGGAGGTGGGCGACAACAAGATGGAAGAGGACATGCTTAAAAGAGAACATGTGATCGTCATGCAAGAAGATTGCATATAAGAGAAGGGTGGACAATAGGGAAATTAAATTGCCCCTGAAAATGGTGTTGCATCTGGACATGCTAATGAACCAAGAGGTCATAATAGCAAAAAATAATAGTAGGGATTATGAATGAGCGTGTTGTAGTGTGGCTCATCTACAGCTCATTCGGCTACAGAAGTAGAGGGTATACGAGCACATTCAATCTTGTTCCGAAATGATCTGAGTCTAACTACATGAGATGAATAAATGATCAAATGATTCATTATCAATGCCAAAAAGTGGATAAATATATACTAGGAGAATTTAAAATGAATGTTTTTTAATTACACAGGACTAGTAATCCTGTGTAATTAGTGGCTGCTAATCATGTTTGCAGCTATTTAGGAAATGCACAATACTAGTAGTCTCATGCATTTCCTAAGCACTTCTAGGCCAAAATCAAAATGCACAGGACTAGCAGTCTCGTACATTTCTTGGGTAGTTCTTGTGCACATTTTATGTGCATGTGTATTTCCAGTAAAAGTATTGCAACAATAGCAATTCTTGTGTACATTTTATGTGTATGTTTATTTTCTATAAAAGCATTACAACAACCTCTAATTTTGTGTATTTCTTGTACAAATCTAAAAAATGTCTCACATTAATACTTACCATAATAAATCTAACAAATTTCCACCACAAATCATACCACAAACTCATTTACAAATCCAAAAATCATCTCATGTTAATACATATCAAAATATACCCATTCTCATCACACCACACATACTAAAATTTCAAGTATACTTCACATACTACCTTAGTACATATTGGAATAAAGCCAAAACACAAATAATATAACAAAATAGGTTTATAAAGTATATAACGATAATGATTAGTTTACATACATCCAAGAACCCTTCTCCTCCTCCTCTGTCTTCGTCCTCCTCAATCTCCACAATCCCAAGCTTGGACGAGTTCATTATCCGGCTACATTTGTTGTTGAGATGGTATGGCTTCATAGTCTTCATGTTGCAAAGGTCCGACTTCATCGTCATTTCTGTTGCATCCTTGCATTTGTCGTTGTGGTTGATGTGTGTATATGATATCGAGAGTGTCTTGTTGCATGACCTCTCGTACATCATGAAGATCTTCATGACTTTGGCTTAAGGCTTGGCGAAGCCTCTGCACTACCAAATGATATATCGATACATGTTGTTGTGCTTCAGGATATGTAGCTGCGAGAGTTAATTCAAAAAATCTAAAATAGGAAATTACTTTAAAATTCAAATTACAAAATGTAAACTTTTAAAATTTAATTTTAAATTACTTGCTTGAGCAAATTCTATACTATGATTTACAATGGTTTCAACATCATCTATTGCTGCTACCGGCTTGAATTTGACCCGATTCTTGATGGACCATTCTTGGATTGCATAGATCAACACCTCCTTGTTCTCAAATATATCTCTTTTTTTAAAAGTGAAGTCCTTAGGCCATTAAAAATTTAAACCAATATCAACAAATTCATCTTGAGATGTATTTATCCAATCCTTATTTTGAAACTCGTCGAGGAACGGATCTTCAGATTCTACATAATCATTATTAACATACATTGATTCATCCAATGAGATTCATCATCGATTCTAATAGCCACATGCTTGCTATCAATTTGCATATCATCTTTTTCATATCTTCTAAGTCATCATTTTCTTCTTCTTCTACAATTGATCCTACCGGTAAGTTATATGTAATGTAGCCCGCATCGTTGTTAAATATAGTACTTGATGTCCCACCAAGGAAATTCCCACTTAAATGTTGTAATTGAGCCCATGGCTCTTCACATGGAGATTCATAAACCCACTATTCATTGTCTAAGTCAAGCATGCAAGAGAACTCTCATTGATGTTTTGAAATGTTAACAAATTCGAGAATCGGATACTTCTCAATGAACAATTTGATTGAAACTTCTTTCTGGACTAACTATTTTATGTCATTCAACTCCTCATCGTCGGTGATCTCTATGGCAATTGTTTTGCTTTCATTTTATCGAGCAGTTGAAAAACACCTTCGTTGTATATTCTTCTTTTTTATTTCTTCTTCAAACCTTCAAAATTGTATGATATAGATAACACAAACATTTCCCTAGTACATTCCTCATAAACAGGCATATTATTCACTCTAACGCGAGGCTTCCATTGAAGAAGAAAATAGTTGGTATTGAGTTCACTATCGAAACAGAAATATCAACATTCCATCATATGCAAGTAATATCTTATAGTTAAAATCTAATTCTCAATAAATACAAATTTATCCATAAATTTCATAAAATACATTAAAATTAAACTAATTAATATTCATATCAAAATTAAACCCTAACCTAATCTATCCATATCATACATCAAATTAAACCTTAACATAATCCATCTATATCAAAAAATAGTTCCCAATAATATGGTTTGCCTAATCTATTGTCAAACAACATTTTTCATATACCAATTTCGTCATATCACTCATCAATTTTACAAATAAAAAATTTGAACCACAGAGAGAAAAAACTCACCTTGAACAAGTTAGACTCGGTGGTGGCTGCACCGATGGTAGAATTGAGTGCGGTCGGTGCACGGTGGTGTATTGTGGTGTGAGCGTTCAAAGAGAGGGAGGCGATGTGGAGATTGGTCGTGAGCGAGAGGGAGGCAAGAGAGATTAAGCACGAGGGCGGGGGGGGGGGGGGGGGGGGGAGGAAGGGGGAGAAAGAAAAGTAAAGGTCAGCAAGGGAGAGGGGGTTACGAGAGTTAATGGATGAAGATTACAAGGGACTACTACTCTCATGTAATTTTTGTGCTTAATTAGTTCTTCATAATTACATGGGACTTACATGACTAGAAGTCCCATGTAATTACGAACCTTATTTTTTCAATTTCGACCTCTTTTAGCTAGCAGTGATGAGCTGGCCAAAAAAAGGTTAAAATTGCTATTTTTTTGAAAAGGTTAATTTTGCTCATATTATTTAAAAAAGATTTACTTTGAAAATTTCTCCATATATAGCATCAGTTGACCTTCTACCAGCAATGTCCCTAGAGGCAACCCTACGATTTAAATGGTCTGAATTTGTAAAGGGATACCCTTAGCCCTTGATCTTCAAGAATAACTTCGACAACACAAGAGGTGATATTGAGAGGAAAGCTTTGTCGGAGAAGTTCACTCAAAGGAGGTTGTAGATATCTTTGGAAAAAAAAAACTCATAGTAAATGGTCCTTCTAGGTTTAGAAGACCATCGGCAAGATCACAATGTCGAGAATGGATAAAGATCGGCTTACAAAGGATGGCCTCCACAATGGATTGGTTGAAAACAAATAGGATTAGGTCGGCATTTCAAGTGCTTGTGACGTAGAACTAAGTTAATCTCTTTAGTCATGATGCACAAGCCCATGGAGACAGACGACGGAGTTAGGTGAATACAATCCAAAATCCGCCTAATTAGACACGTGTTAGCGCGATACGTACACATGTGGGCAACCATAGATCATGGATCCTGGTCTTCATATGTATTATTGATTTTACAAAGTCTCCAAATGATTCTTTTCTATAACTCTAATAGCTCCAGATTATAAGCAATCAAAATATTCAACAACCAGAAAGCAATCTCTCTCTCTCTTTCATACGCAAATCCACAAATTGTTCCTTTTGGCTTTTCTGGACAATCCATCCTTGACTAGAGATTTGGGCTTCATAGTAAGTTCCAGCGTGTAGTTATGCTCTAGGGCTTTCACTACTACCAGACTTGTTAAATATTGTATATTCAGTTCTTGTTTAGTCGTACATCAGGTAGAGTAGCAGAACAATTATAATAGCAATGAAGAAATATATCTTTTTCTCTTGATTTGCTCTATGTTTAACATGGTGTCATAGACATCTAATAAATCTCCTTTTCAAATCCTACACCTACAAACCTAACCACTCAATACACATGCCCCCTCCTATCCCCAATTCGTAACCCTAGCCAAACCTTTGTTGCCCTAACCCTAGCCCTCAACTCTAACCCCAGCCCACAACCCTACAAACCTACGACTACCCACAATCTGTCGCCGCCACACTCAGTCTGGATGCCATTGCCACCTATTCCCAATCATACCAGGCTCTCATCCTCGCAATGCATGCACCGCTTGCACACAAAAACCATGTGCTGCCTGTGCTTCCTTGACCATGATCGCACTAGACGCTCCAACAAGCTCATCACCACCTGTACACTATTGCACCATCCATGTTCAAGCTCTTCTCCTTAGCCACACACACCAACAAACCCGCAACCTTGTCGCCACCCATGGCTAGATCCCACTAGTTGCTCGATCAACAACATGCTAGCGCACACTCTCTAGTCAACCTTGCTCCACCATGGTCTACAACCAATCAACCACACACTAGCACCACCCATCAACCTCACCGGCTAATGAAACTACAACGTCACCAACCACAAGCCTTGTACCACACTCAATTACCGCTCAACACTGACCCTACACTAACCAACAATGTCGCCTTTGTTAACCTTTGCGCCCTACGACTGTCCATGATCACTAATGTACACCACAACTCGACCGTTGCTCAAGCCAACTTCCTACATCTTAAGTATTGATTAATTGGACCCCATACCACCAACATGAAAACGTCAAAGATGCACTTCCATCAACAACCCATCTACGTCAAAACTCGATGGTGATAACTACCATCCATGATCCTAGTTCCTATGAGTCATTCTTTATAATTGTGGGCTTTGGAGACGCATCGATGGCATCTCAAAAGCCCCAACTCAATCACTCACTACAGGTGATCCCACCAAGAATATGACTGCCCTCTCCTCTTACAAGTCCGCTCTAATGACTTGGACCCTTGCCAAAGACCGTGTTCATCACAGCAATCATATATTTTGCCTCAAACTCCATCTAACTCTTACTTTCATGGTTTGACTCTGCTATATCCCTCTAGGAATATATGTAGAAGTTTTATACCCAGTAAGATTATCCTCAGGAGCTCTAACTATACCAGGAGATCTCTATAGTTACATAGCGCAATCGCTCGATCCATAAGTTTTACACCCACATCTTAAATCTCTTGGAATAATGCCATTTGTTCAGGGACCCTTTGCCATCAAACGTGTGAAGTGTTGGTGGCTTGAACTTCATCGGATAGGGAATCATATCCTATTTGACAGGATAAGGTCGGGTGATGCTAACCTTCTTGAGCTCTGTTCATTGAGAAAGAACATTGAGCTGCTTCTGAATGTCTTCCAGGGGTTTGGCCTCCTTGTTTGCTTTTGAAGGTAGTGTAGCCTCTAATTTTTCATGTTTAGAATCTGCATCATCTTGCTATTCTTGATTGTTTTCAAGAATATTCTTGCCAAGTGGCCTTTTTCCTTTCGAATAGCTTACCTAAAGGCGAGAGGCTAATAGAAGTTTCTTAACCATCTCTTCCAGTCGTGCAATTCCTTCGTCTAAAACTTTCTTCTGAATTACCATTTGGGTCAAAATGTCTTCCCGGTCTACCATGTCTATCGCCCATTGTCATTCTTGACTTGAACTAGGGGTTGGATTCGTTGCCATGGTGGAGTTGGCCCAACTGGAAGTGGGTTGATTCATCTAGGATGAAGACTATAATATTTGCATTAGGACAGAGGAGTAGTCAAAAGGAATAGCCACTCTTCTCCTTAGCATGGTGTTACGATACACTCCATCGGCTTCTGGTAGAATGGATCCAATACTAGGAGAGTATACTGGATCAGACAAGCTATTTGAACTTTCCTCATCGTCTTTAGAAGACACACTTGTCATGTTGACAGTAAACAATTGCATTTTGCTCTTTCGAGTGCATCATCGTCGTTTAGTCCGAGCTTCTGAAAGCTCAGGAACATGACTAAGATGGTTGAAGACTATTTCTTTGTGTTGGCAACTCTTTTGAAATGCCAAGATCATTTCTTTGAGGGTCATGCAACGTTGACACTGGCGAGCTCTCTTCAGAGTTATGAATTCTCTTAAGTCAGCATTGGTGTCAACTTCGTTGGTTTTGGCCTTGGAATGGGAATGTTGCTTATGGCGATGTTGGCTAGAAGTTTATCCAGTAGGATCACAGACAATAATTTCATTCCTTTGAGGAAATTTGGATGAGGAACAACCCCTATTCTTTGCTTTTATTAGAGAAGCATAGCGAGTATCATGAGACACTTTGAATCAAACTCCTAGAGGAGTCAAAGACTAAAGCCCGAGATCAGATGTGATAACATATTCATCTTTGCTTGAGGCAAGAGTCAAAATTCCTTTGTCCTTAGCAAAGTTCGTTTGGCTTCCAGCAAAGCCCAAACAATCTTCGGCGAAGGTGGGCTTTCCATACGTGGGGGTCATTTTAGACCCTAGATTCGCATTGTGCTGAATTTTGCGACAACTACGTATAGTTGTCATCTCAGATATTTTGTTCTTGGAAATTGATTCCTCAAACTTCGCTTGATCAAATACAATGACTAGCATTTTAGCAAAAGACCCGAGGGACTTAGTGTCGGTGTGCGATACAATCATCTCGTCGAAGGAGAAGGAAGTCCCCAGCGGAGTCGCTATCCTATTTCTGATTCTTTTTAATGAAACAAAGGAATTTTTTCCTAGGATTCTTTTTCGTGTGACGGTGGAGCATCGATCTATACTTCGTTGACTCACTGACTAAGACGATGGCTCTTTTTGTTGTTGATGAGGATTGGATCGCTTGGAAGCTAGCTCAGTCTTCTCTTTGCAATACCTTTTGTATGTTTATGCGCATATGTATGTGCATGCATGTATATTTTTCTCTATCTCGTGTGTCTATTGTAGATGATTTTCTTTCCTTTTATAGGCAAAAAGAGAGAGTTAATGGTCCCCTTCATTATGGATTAAGTGACTATTAAAGTAGGAGTTAGTGAGGAGCAGTTTTCCCCTTGAAAATTGCTCAGAAACAGCTTTTGGGTGAACTTCATTGTGTTGATGAAGCTCGCTGAAGACATGGATAAAGGTCACTGCGGACATGGGCAAAGGTCATTTCTAACATGGGCACGTCTTCTTCGGAAGTGGATGACTTGGTCCATGTGGGCGAACTTTGTTAGTTGGCGAACTTTGCCTATGAGTTCGAATTTAGCTCAGAATTTAACTCTGGGTTTGGCCAACTGATGTCTCCTTTTGACTTGATCTAAAGCGTTTGTTAGGTCTCATGTTTATGAGCCTACTATCTAATCTAGTTTTGATGATTAACAAACAATCCTAACAATGTTTGTCGAGTGTTTATTTGCCTGTTAGGTATTCTACACAAAGATCCTCCAGTTAGAGGTTGGATAGACTTGCGCCTACACGTTCATATCCATTGGAGGATGGAAGGAATATCGGAATGAAGCTTTGCATTTCAAGTCAAGTAAAAGTTCAAGCTTCATCCACAACTAAGACGAGCATATCGAAGATCTCTTAGCTTGGGAATATTGTTTCTAATTTAGATCTTATACTTAGGTGTGTTTATGCTTAAATATTAAATATTACATACATACACGTTTTCTATTTATTGCTTTCAAGTTAAATCAAATAAATATGAAACAAAAAGTTACATTTACAAACATACACACTAGTTTCATATTTATCATTTTTATTTGGAAAATAATATGTTTATGGATTAAAGACTTGTTTAAACTATTTTATATCTTTTTTCAAGTCTATTAATCTATTAAAAAGTGTTTCAAAACTTGTTTGTATTGATTTCATCAAAATCAAGTTTTGACGATTTCGTATTGTTTAATAGTTTGCAAAATAAATGAATTTTCATAAATGGGAAATTAAAATTAATAATTTATTTTTCTAACATATTCTATTACATGTTTATAAACATTTCCCAAAATCATATCATTTTTGGAGTTTATTTACTATGTTAAATTAATTTTACAAACTCAAGTGTTTTAGTAGTTTTTAGAATCTAAAATATCTATTTTAAAACTATAATTTCTGATAAATTGGAAGTGAAATTTCAAAAATTCTTTTCCAAAATGTTTATCTATGTGTTTAGAAACTTTTATCAAAATTTTATGATTTTTGGAGCTGATTTACTATTTTTAATTGATTTTAGAAAGCTAGATATATAAAATTCTAGAAACTTTAAAATCTAAAACTGTCGACTTTATCAGTCGACCGACGCCTGTAATAAGTCGACTGATGGGCACTTTTAAGCTTAGTAACAGCTATTTTCTTTCATATCCGGTTTTTTTTTTTTTTTTT
>BQKN01000971.1:253111-273636 GCA_022839385.1 Asparagus kiusianus
TGAGATTGAATTTCATACAACTCCAATTTAGCTCTAGATACTTGCTCGCTGATGTTCATGAAATGCCTCTTGTTCAGTTCTTTGAGGGAAGGCTTAAGTTTCTTGAGTTTAGTGTGCAGCCTGTACATGTTGTAACCATGTACTTGTTGATCCCAAACTGAGCCAACAACTGACAAATAGTCTGGGTGTTTAGTCCACATAGCAAAAAACTTGAAAGGCCTCTTGCCATCAATTTTGTCATCACTAATTGTCAGCAGACCAGGAGAGTGATCAGAGCAAAGGGGCATCAAGTACTCTGTCTGGCTTGAAGTGTATTTGAAATTCCAGTCTTCATTCACTAACATTCTATCTAATCTGCTCCATATTCTTGTATGTGCATCCTGTTTATTACTCCAAGTGAAAAAACAGCATGTGGATTTAATATGTTTCTGTTGACTTGAAACTATGAAATTTTGAAAATCCTCGACCTCAGCATCTGATACTTGAGCACCCCCTATTTTCTCCTCACCATTAAGAATAGCATTAAAGTCTCCTCCAACTAGCCAGGGACCTGATATATACCTTTTGATAGCTAATAAATCCTGCCAAAGAGTTTTCCTCCCTTCCATTTGATTAAGGGCATAGACTACTGTGATATAACAATCCAGACTACCATCCTTTGATTCTATCTTGCAAGACATAGATTGCATTGAGTTGCTAATAATCTGAATAGAAATATAGTGATGTCCCATAAGATCCATATTCTAGCTTTGTTATCAGAATCCTGCACATTTGAAGACCATTGCCAACCTTTTGCAATTTTCTTAGCTATAAACTTCATTTTCTCTTCAGTTACCTTGGTTTCTAAGAGAGCAAAAAAAGAAATCTTGTATTCCTGAATGAATTGTTTAACAATCAAATGCTTAGAGGATTTATTAAATCCTCTAATGTTCCATATTGCAAAATGCATTTAATTGAAAATTCCACCCCTATCAATACTATAGGGGTCTAAATCAAGCTTCTGATGTCCCAAAATTGAGAATTGAGAAGTATGGATTGTGTTGCCAAAAATATTAGATTTGTTCCTTCTAGCAGAATTAGTTTTGGTAACACTTGAAAATCCAGTAACATTGACAGTAGGGGAAGCTTCCTTTTGCCTATTTTGCTGTGTAGAAAAACCAAAAACATCAGGTAAACCTGCCACAGTTTCAGAAGGTCCAATAGTGTTAGTACTTGTGAATCCAGTGACATTAACAGTAGGGGACATAAATGCATCAGTATGAGCAACTTCCTTATGCTTAAATTGAGAAACATTTGTCACATCTACATTCACCTGCTTAGTCTGGTTCTGTGCATGTTTTAAGGTATCTTGTGCATGTTTAGTGTTTGTGTCAGCATTCAGCTTTGCTGCACTAACATTCAGATTATCAGCTCCATGTTGCACATTATTGACAAGAGGAGCTTGAGCATTTGGCCTGATGACAGGAACCCAGATTTTCTTAGCATTTCTTCTACACTGAACAGTCTCATGCCCCACTTCATTGCATAATGTGCACCACCTTGGTTTAAATTCATAGACCACATCCTGAGTATAATTCTTCCCATCAGGTCCAAGGATAACAAGTTGATCAGGGAGTGGCTCCTTGAGGGGTAATTTCACTTCCAATAGAACTCTAGCATAGCTTAATCTTTGCCTAGTGGCTGTGAGCTTGTCTGTTGCAATAGGATTGCTAATTAAGCTAGCTACTTTACTAATCCCCGTAGAACTCCAAAGATTGAGCTTCAGATTAGGAAATTGCACCTACAAAGGGTAACAAAAATCCTGAGTTGTATTCAAATCAACATCAATACTCCATGGCTTCAACATCAAAGGCCTTGAGCCAAAGAACCAAGGCCCTGCCTCAAGAACATCCTTCATATGTTTTTCAGTTTGAAAATCAAAGAGAAATAGACCATGCTTGATTAATGAGATATTCGGAATAGAGAATTTTCTCCATAATTTGCTAATATAAGACTCCATTGACTTGAATTTAACATTCAGACCAATAACATGTCCTATTAGAGCATTTCTCCACAGATCTTCACCCTCCTTCCATTCATCAGTAGTAAAAGAGACAGTGTTTAATTCAGAGGATGGCATGAATTTTAAGGATAAACCATTGCTTAATCTTCTGTTGTCAGAAAATAAACTGGCGAAAGTTTTCTTTGGTTCTGTTGATACCTCTTCCAAATAAGGCTTTACAATTTCCTTTTGCTCTGTTTCAGTTGTTGTTGGTTTCACAGATTCTTTAGGCAAAGAATCAAAAGATTTCTCAGCATCCAAATTAGGATTCCTAATCTCAACAGTTCTATCCTTATCAAGCAATGAAACAGTATCTGAAACTGATATCGTCTTTGAGATAACTGAATCCGATCCAGAAAAACTAGTAGATTTGCAATTAGAATTTTGAGCTAAATGAGGAAAAGAAGAAATCACCTCGAGATCAACCTCTTCAGCCCAACTAGCCCTAGAAGAGCTATTAGCGCCATTATTCTCATTGACCAGACGCCGAGCTTGAATTCCTTCCAGTAGAGAATTAGATGGAGATTGATGCGATTTGATCAAGAAATCATTAGATCTGATGATATCCTCCATCGATTTCTTCATCTTTTCACCCTTTGGACCAGTCGATCCCATGGTTCTTCATCATCTTCCAAGAAATTTGGATCAAAGAGATCCTCCTGAGCTTGCGAACAAGAATTAGAGCTTAGAGATCTCAATCCGATGCTAAGAATTTGCTTTCCTTTCTTCTTCTTCGCCATTGAAAACTAAGCGGGAGCGTAGGATAGCAGCAAAAAAATCGCCCACTAACATACGCCTTCAGGCAGCCCGCTCCTTAATTTTTCATATCTCAAGGTGGCCACTATTTGTTTTAGGGCATGCTACTCATCATGACTGACTTTATAAAGTAGAAAATTTTGTCCTCCATTTTATTTTATTTTTAATAATTGTTTGTGATTTATGGTAATTAAGACTCTATTGTCTCCTCTTAGAAGTGTCTTTAGAATTTTGGATGTTAAAATTTATAATTCAAAAAAATTATACTAATAATATTTTAGAAATATGAAAAGTCATCTTTATAGTATATAAAACAAACCTGCTAAAAAATTAATTATTATTCATAATTCCTACATAATTTTATTCAAGAATTAAATTATATTTTTATAACCCTCCACTATCATATTAAAACCCATACAAATTCCTTCAAATTCACAATTTATGACCCTTTATCTAATAACGCACTATAAAATTGCATCATTTTCATCTTCAGCCTGCAATATCAATACAACAATCTTCAATTAAAATCAACCTGCGCATAGCAAAAATTCCATGGAAACTCCATTAGCATGGGAAATTAAGAAGCTAAAAAATCTTTCTATTTTAATTGCACTAATATCTTAATAGTAAGTTGTCTGTTTCCTATTAATCACGTAAACGTCTATCCATCGACTGCCCTTTCAAATTCTATCTCTTAGTCTTTAAAATAACTGACAAAATTCACAAGCTTCTTTGATGTGTAAACAAATGATCATTCATCTCTACCCCCTCGCAAGCTTCTTTGATGTGTAAACAAATGATCATTCATCTCTACCCCCTCGCATCTTTTCAATTAACCAAAAACTCAAATTTAATATCCCAAAATTCAAAATTTAATTGCCCGAGAATTGAATCTTCTTGGGAAAAATGAACGTCCGCAAAACAAAGTTGATCAAGGAGACAAAAATACTACTTAAGATTAAAAGGAAAAGGAAAGGTAAGAATATTGATCTTCACATATAAATTCATTGCTCGTATCTTCTTTCAGTTAATGATCTTCTCTAGCTAACGGATTGTTTTTATTTACTGAGGAGTTGAAGTAAGAACGCAAGTCTCAAATATTAATTACGTTCATTATTTTGAATTCTTTTATATATTAAGTTATATATTGTTTCATCTCTCAATAATATGAGTTATTTAACTTTTTTTTCCCCTTGATTGCTTAATGTCTTTTTTTCTCGTGTTTATTTGGGCTCATATTTTGTTAATTCAGTTTATAGAGCTACCATGTTTTGCTCTATGAAATAACTCACGAAAGTAGGATATGTTGAAATCGCAGCGGAAATCAGCAAATTTGAATTGAGGAAGCAGCTTCAGTTTGGTTGTGGGTCGATTGATCGAATGGCATAGACCGGTCGACTGATTTCGTGTACAACACGGGGTCTAAAACCTTGTTCGGGTAAGTCGACCGGTCACACTTGTGTGGTCGTCTGGTAACACTTGTACGGTCGACCGATACAGGGCTGATTTTCGCTGTTCTAGCCGATCGACCGCGGGAACATTCCTGGTCGATCGGAATCGGGTAAATGGGCCGTTTTATTTTCCTGGGATGATTTGTATTGGGTGTTTATATAAATAGGAACACGATGTTTCTAGGGTTTGTGGGGGAGATTTTGAACAGAAAATTGAGATAGTTTTGAGCACCTTTGAGGGAGAATTTGTGAGGGATTTGAGAGTGAAATTTTAGGGTTATATTTGTTAGATTATTGAGTGGTTGTAATCTCTATTTGCACACACACACTCTCTCTATATTAGTAAAATCTATCTCCTCCTTGCCCCGTGAACGTAGGCACATTACCAAACTACGTAAATTTGGTGTTTTGCTTGTGTGGTGCTTGTTTTGGTTGTTGATTTGTTCTCCTATCTTGTTTGTGATTTAGATTCCGCTGCACACAACAAGTTGTATCAGAGCTCTGGGTTAGCTTGGCATTCGATTTGAAGGAGAAAGCTAGGGTTTCTATAAGGAATTTTATCTTTCAAAGAGTGGTGGAGAAATCAATTGACGGATTTGGTGCGGATTCTCGTTTGAAGAGATTGAATTGTCAAAATGATCAAAGCAAGTACATTTTAGTTTGTGGAGGTGTCAAGTGATGGATGCGTTAGATGCCCAAAATTTGGAGGAGACTCTTAAATTACAAGAGAAATATGACGCCTCCGAGTTCACACAAGGCTGCAGTCTAAGGTGAATCAAAGAATGTCAAACCTGCCAAGCACCAACATCATGCAATAACATGTTTCACCATCACAGTTACTATCTCTCTAGTTTAATCAACAAACAGGTGAAGGTACAAAACATGCAAAGAATAATAGAGTAGTATAATAAACAGAATAAGCACAGAAGAAGTGTATAAATAATCATCATCAGGGCACATCTAAAATAGAATAAAATATCTCTGAAATTGGAACAAATGTAATATGTCTCAAAATAAAGAGTCAAGTGAAATCTCACTAAGGCATTCAGCCTCTACAAATAAAAATACAAGCTCTAATGTCTGAAAAATAAACAACTATTGTGGAGCTCTGAAAAAATACAAATATATTAAAATAGATGGAAGCTAAGATGCAACCTTATCAACCTACGACTCTCCGAGCGCCTGACTTGCCACCTGAAAGGAGGGGAAACAACAAGCGTTAATGCGATAGCGAGATCATCTCCATCGTCCCTAGGGAGAAGGGGTTGAATATCATGTCTCCACGATATTATTTTTTATGATAATAATTTATACTATTTGTGTTATATAAATGCACTAACATTTAAATGCAGCTTTCAACATCAAATATGAACAAGTGCAAGATGAGTTCAAGGCATGAAGTAAAGAAGATGAAGAACATATACATCAATGTAATTTTGTTTTATATTTTTCTTTACTTAGAAATATTGTACAAGCCTTGATCACTCACACACACACATACAAATTAGAACATACTAACACATGCTTAGTGTGTTGGTTAACTATAGAAATCCCCTATATAACCATTAGAGTTTATAGTTAATATTTGAGTGTCAAAACATTTAATTCATATCATTTTTAACCCTTAGTAGTCGACTAATTAGAATAGTAGTTGACTACTCAAGCCTATGACTGAAATATAAGTTTCTGTCAATTTACAGTGTAGTCGACTAATCTATTTTATAGTCGACTACAAGAGGCAAAAACAACTTCTCAAGTTTCTGTTAAGTTTCCGTAATTTTACTGTGTAGTCGACTAATTGATTTTATAGTCGACTACTAAAGGCAAAATCTGTTTTTCAAGTTTCTGTCTGATTACAGTGTAGTCGACTAATGACCATTATAGTCGACTACTAAGAAATTTTCTCACTTCATAGAGTCTATTAAGACTCAGTGTAGTCGACTACTTTGTCCTGTAGTCGACTACAGATACAGTTTTTCCAGAATTTAAAGTTTGAATTAGTGACAGTTTATAGCCATTTTTAAACATTTTTAAAGTTTAAAATTTTGTTTTTTCAAGGGCTATATAAAGGTTTTATGTTCATAAAAATGGTACATGAATATATATAGATAAGCTTTGATCTGTGTGCATTTTTTCAAGAATAAAAATTCAGATTTTGCTAAAAAGATTGTGTCTGAAATTGCCTTTGATCCTCATTCAAAATAAAAATTATTTAGGCAATTTTCAGAGGTTAAAATTATTCCTAAGCCACTGCTACACAACACTACCAATCAAAGCTTATAGGAATTGAGTTGTTTGACTCAAGGAAAGTTATCTCAGTTTGAGAGAGGTTGATCTCTTGGTCTAGAGATTGGTGTGTAATTGGTAAGGTGTTGTCAATTGGTGTTGCAATTTACATGGACTTGCAAATAGGTCAAGTTTGGTTTTAATTTTATGCTTGGTTCAAAATTTTAGTGAAAATTTCTTAGGGACTAGATGTACATCGGATTGGTGGAACTAATATAAAATATCTTGTTTGTATTTGTGATTTTTTGAGATTGTTGTCATTCTTTATTACAATTTATTATCTACTTTGCATAAATTTTAAAAAAACACTATTCACCCTCCCTCTAGTGTTCTAGTGTATCTATTTCAGATCCTACATTTGGTATCAGAGCGAGGTGAAAGATGACATCAACAAATTCATCACAATTCAAAGAAGGTCATTCTACAAATCATCCACCAATGTTCGATGGATTGAGGAAGTACCGAACGAAGATTTATCTCCAATTAATTGGCTATGAACTTTGGAACATTGTGGAAACGAAATACGGGAAACCAACAACTTCATTTTTAGAATGGACTACTTCACAAAGAAATAATGCAAATTAGGATTCTAAAGCAATGAATGCATTGTTCTGTACGCTTAACAAGAATGAGTTCAATAGGGTATCAACGGCCACATCTACATACGATATTTAGCACACACTCGAGGTAACTCATGAAGGTACAAATAAGGTTAAAGAATCTAAAATTTATATTCTTGTACACAGATTCGAATTATTTAAGATGAAGGAAAATGAGACAATTGGAGAAATATTCACAAGATTCACCGACATCACAAATTTTCTCATTGGTCTTTGAAAAACATACAGTCATGTGGAGATGGTAAGAAAAATACTACGATCACTCACTCCACAATGGGAAAAGAAGGTTACCGTAATCGAAGAAGCAGATGATTTGTCAACTCTTACGGTTGAAAACCTTATCGGAAACCTCATGGCTTATGAAGTTCAAATTTAAGATAGAAAGAATGATGATGAAACAAAGAACAAGAAAGTGCTTGCATTTAATATTACTACTTCTGATAAAGAAGATTCGGATGATGATGAAGAAATGAGCATGTTTGCACGTAAATTTCAAAAATTCATAAAACAAGGTAAGTGCAAATCAAAAAGTTCAAATTCAAATAACTTACTTTGTTTCAAGTATAATAAACTAGGGCATATAAAGAAATATTGTCTATTGTTGAAAAGTAAACAAAAGTCAAATTACTTCAACAATTTCAACAATATTCAAAACAACAAGAAAAGAAAGGCCTTGGCGGCTACATGGGACGAAAGCGATGATTCTTCTTCTTCTGATGAAGAAAGTGAAGAAAAGGAAAGTGCACATACGTGTTTTATGGCACAAGATGAAGTAAGTGATAATGAAGAACTTTTAAATGCTTTCAATGAATTATATAAAACTTTTTTGAAATTAAAGGCTTCACATAATTTTCTGAAAGGAGAAAATAAAAGATTACTTGAAGAAATTTTAGATTTTAATTCATCTACAAATTCTAATTCTCAAGTAATTAAATTGAAAGAAGAAAATTGTTCCATACTTAAAGAAAATTAGTTTTTATCTAATGAGAATGTTTATCTAAAATCAGAATGCAATGATTTTAAAATTCATATTAATAGTTCAGATAAAGATATTTCTTCTATTAAATTAAAATATGATGATATATGTTTGAACGTTAGTAAATTCAATAAAGGTAAAGAAAATCTTAATAATATACTTTCTTTTTAAAAAGAATCTCAAAAGACAAAAGGTTTAGATTTTCAAGTTAATAGATATATATCTAAGAAAACCATTTTTGTAAAACCTTCTTGTAATCTGCATGAACATGGAAATAATAATTTATGTAAAAAGAAATCAAAATTCTTTTCTATTTGGGTGCCTAAAGAATTAACTTCTTTACATAAAATTTTTTATATTTCTGATTATATTAAAAATATTTGTTTATCAACTAACTATTTAGACAAATCAAACTCTTCATGGGTTTGGTTTCCTAAAGACTAATTTCATGGACCCAACATAGCATGGGTACTAAATTTGTAAATGTTTATCATTTCAGGTACCTAAGAAAGATAGATGGATTTTGGATAGTGGTTGCTCCAAACATATGACTAGAAATATATAATTATTATCATCTTTTCAAAATAAGGATGGTGGTACGGTCACTTTTGGAGATAACAACAAAGGAAAGGTCATCGGTATTGGAACTGTCGATAATCCAAAGAAACCTATTATTGATAATGTTTTATTAGTTGATGGTCTTAAACATAATTTACTTAGTATAAGTCAACTTTGTAATAAAGGTTTTAAAATTATTTTTGAAAAAGAATCTTGCTTAATTTATGATATTGATATGATTACTATATTATTTAAAGGACATAGAAAAAATAATATATATGTGTTATCTATGAATAATATTTCTAATGAACATTGTCTTCTTACATCTTCTAATGATTCTATTTTATAGTATAAACGTTTTGGTCATGTTAACTTGAAACATATTTCTAAAATTTCTAAGAATGATTCTGTAAATGGTTTACCTAAACTTTCTTTTAAAGACAATTTTTGTGATGCATGTCAAAAAGGAAAAATGTATAAATCTTCTTTCAAATCTAAAAATATAATTTCTACAAGTAGACCATTAGAATTAATTCATATCGAACTTTTTGGTCCTTCTAGAGTAGCATCTTTAAATGGAAGTAGATATGCTTTTGTTCTTGTTAATGATTTTTCAAGATTTACATGGTTAATATTTCTTAAACATAAAAATATTGCTTTTAATGAGTTTTCTATATTTTGCAAAAGAATTCAAAATAAAAAATCTCTTTCTATTATTTCTATACGTAGTGACTATGGAGGTGAATTTGAAAATAAATTATTTGCAAATTTTTGTGATAAACATGGTATTTCTCATACTTTTTCTTTTCCTCGAGCAGCTCCACAAAATGGAGTTGTATAAAGAAAAAATAAAACTTTACAATAATGTACTAGAACCATGTAATGTGATAGTAATTTACTAAAATATTTTTGGGCAGAAGCTGTTTCTACAACATGTTATGCTTTAAACAGAGTTTTATTAAGACCTATTTTAAAGAAAACATCTTATGAATTATTTTATGATAAAATTCCTAAATTTTTTTATTTTAAAGTTTTTGGTTGTAAATGTTTTATTTTAAACACAAAGGATAACTTGGATAAAATTGATTCTAAATCTGACAAAGGAATATTTGTTGGATACTCTAACCATAGTAAAGCATATAGAATATATAATAAAAGAACATTAATCATTGAAGAATCTATGCATGTTTCTTTTGATGAGAATTTTTTCAAAACCTATTGTTTTAAACAATGATGATGATTTAGTTGACAATATAAATGATACCCCAATGATAGATGCTTCAAAAGATGATAATTTTCAAAATGATCTACCAAAGAATTTTGTAGAAGTTAAAAATCATCCATATGATTTAATTATTGGTAATATTTCTGATAAAGTAACTACAAGATCTTATTTTAATTTGATTGCTCATACTACTTTTATTTCAATTATTGAACCTAAAAATATAAAAGAAGCCTTACTTGATGAATTTTGGATAATTGCTATGCAAGATGAACTTAACCAATTTACTAGAAATAATATTTGGGATCTTATACCTAGACCTCAAAATAAATCTATTATTGGAACAAAATGGATATTTAGAAACAAATTAGATGAATTTGGTCAAGTTATTAAAAACAAACCTAGATTAGTTGCACAAGGTTATAATCAAGAAGAATGTATTGATTATGATGAAACCTATACACCGGTTGCTCGTTTAGAATCAATTAGAATTTATTTGTATTTGCATGTTTTATGAATTTTAAACTATTTCAAGTGGATGTTCAAAGTGCTTTTCTAAATGGTTTTATTAAAAAAATGTTTTTGTAGAGCAACCTCCCGGTTTTGAACATGAAAGTTTTCTAAATCATGTTTTTAAACTTAAGAAAGCCTTATATGGTCTTAAATAAGTACCTCATACTTGGTATGATAGATTAAAGAATTTTCTTTTAACTTCAGGTTTTGAAATTGGAAAGGTTGACTCAACAGTATTTATTAAGAAAATAAATAAAGATATATTATTAATTCACATATATGTAGATGATATTATTTTTGATTCTACTAATAATAATCTTTGTCAAGAGTTTGTTAAGACTATGCAGGATGAATTTGAAATGAGTTACATGGGTGAACTCAATTTCTTTCTTGGTCTTCAAATCAAACAATTAAAAGAAGGAATATTCATCAATCAAAGCAAGTATGCTAAAAATTTACTCAAACGATTTGGAATGGAAAATACAACAAGCAAACCAACACCAATGAGTACTACTACATCACTTGACAAAGATGAAAATGGTAAGAATGTTGATCAAAAGCTCTATCGAGGTATGATTGAATCACTTCTTTACATTACTACTAGTAGACCTGATATTATATTTAGTGTATGTTTATGTGCTAGATTTCAATCTAATCCTAAAGAATCACATCTTAAAACCGTGAAAAGAATTTTTAGTATCTTAAAGATACTGCAAATTATGGGTTGTTTTATCCAAAGAATGTCACATTTGATTTATTATCTTATAGTGATGCTGATTTTGCTGGATACAAATCCGATAGAAAAAGTACAAGTTGAACATGTCATTTCTTAGGACATTCACTTGTATCTTGGTTTAGTAAAAATCAAAATTCAGTATCATTATCAACGACTGAAGCAGAATATATTGTTGTAAGTCTTGCATGTGCTCAAGTTTTATGGATGAAACAAACATTATCTAGTTATGGCATAAATTATCTCATATCATCCATAATATGTGACAATTCAAGTGCAATCAATTTATCTAAAAATCCTATTCAACATTCACGTATAAAACACATTGATATTGGACATCATTTCTTACGTGATTATGTGCTTAAAGGTGATATTTCATTAGAATTTATACCTACTGATAAACAAATAGCAGATATATTAACAAAACCCTTAAAAGAAGAAATTCATGTTAAATTAAGAAGGGAATTAGGTATATGTTCTATTGAAGATTTAAATTAAAGTTTTAAAACAAATACACATGCATACATATCCTTAATAGTCGACTAATTTGACCTATAGTCGACTACATGCACAAGCATTGCATATAGGATATTCTGTAAATTACAGTATAGTCGACTAATTTGAATTATAATCGACTACTCTGTGTTAAAATCTAAAAATCAACTTTCTATCGATTATAGTATAGTCGACTGCTTTCCTTAATAGTCGACTACTTAAAACATATTTTACATATTTACAGTTTTCAAACATTTTGGACTTTTACCTATCAAACCCATAACCCAATATCCATTTCTCTTAAGTAAATTTCATCATAACCATTCAACATCTACCTGATCAAATCATAGCCCTTTATCATATTTCATCTAGATCAAATCTTAACCACATATTTGTTTTCTCATTTAATCATGACCATTCAATTTTTACCTTACAACAAAACCACCCTAACTCCTCTCCCAAACCGATTCATCTCTTTCCCCACTTCAGAACCCACGTTCTCCATTCTAGGGTTTCTTAAAATCAACATCTTTCTCCAAATCTTTTTCAATATTTTCTTATTTCCAAGCACTTGTCAGAACTTGTAGTCGACTACAGCCTGTTTTAGCTGACTACATCTAGGGTCCCATCTGTTGGGTAAGTTCTTCAACCAATTTTTTTCTCCAAGTTCCATTTACTGTTGTTATCATGTCTAGGGCTAAGAAATCTAAGCAAGTTCATTCTAATGTTAATGATGAAATCATCATATATTTAAAACGTCCTGATTTACTTAAAGAATTTAACAAAATATCCACATTTGAAGTTCTTCCAGGACGATTTGTGAAATTTGATGATTTTATCCCATAGAATTTTGGATCATACTTTGAAACTGTGGGGTTGCTTGAATTATTCTCTGCTGAAAACAGAAAACCCACGTATCCATTTTTAGTTCAACTGTTCTTTGCTAATATAGAATGTGCAGGAACTATAAGTGGAACTAAAAAGCTTAAAACTCTTATCAAAGGAATAGGAATTTAATTAACTTCTAAGTTAATTGGAAAATTTTTTAAGATTCCTTTCCGAGGAGTCTCTCTTAGGTCAATCAGAATGAATAATTCAGAATTGCTATCCAATCATATTTTTCTTCCTGGTTATAGTAAACCATTGAATAATTCGAATAAGCGTTGTCCAATTCCTCATTTCATTGCTCGAATCTTAGCTTATAACTTGTTTCCAAAAACTAAGAGTTTACATTTCATTTCCCTAGACTTAACAAAAGCTTTATATGCTATAATGGGGAATATCCAAGTTAATTAGGCTGAAGTTTATTATGATAATCTTCTGACAATACCAAAAGGATTTATTTTTTATGGTGCTTTTCTGACGCAGCATGGAAGTTGTAACCTCGGAATCCACCAAGGGTGTTCTCTGAATCCACAAAGAATGATCTTTGAATCCACGAAGAACTTCGAATCCACGAAAAGAATATTGAAAAGAAAAATTTTATTAACGAAAAGTTATATCTCTAGGGCTTACAAGACTCTTCTTAAATAGAAAAAGAAATAAAACTCCTACAAGGACTCTAATTCCTACAAGGACTCAAACTTTACCAAAAATAGTAAAAGAATTTCTAAAATATTAAAACTCCTAAAATATTACTAAAAATAGTAAAAAAAGGAGAAAAATACAAATATCTCTCAAACCGTAAGGAATTTAGCGAAACAGAAAACACAAACCGAACCCCAAGGGGTCAGTTTGAATGGCTCCATTTCGTCGAGATAGTCGATTTTCATATATAATTCGTCCAATTCCGACGTACGGTTTGAAAGTTACGGCCGTTTCTTCGAAACAAGTTATTTTCTTCGAAACAAGTTATTTTCTTCGATTAGGCCTGCATTTGGGCTTGCGACTGTCCCACTTTAACATAAACATATCTGCTGTGTGTTCTACATCAGTCCCCCTGCTTGAAAAGAGCTCGACCCCGAGCTTACACTTGCATGAATAGCTGTTTCTTCAGGTGGGTAATACTCAAATAAATCTGCAACATTGAAACTAGGAGAAATACCCAAATCTGTAGAAAGGTCAACCACATAAGCGTTGTTGCTAATCTTCTCCAGTATTTTGCATGGACCATACTACTTATTCTTCAGCTTGTTGTAGGTGCCCACGGGAAAACGTTCTTTTCGCAGAAAAACCATCACCATGTCTCCTTCTTCAAACACCTTCTTCCTCCTGTGTTGATCAACATCGGCTTTATATTTAGCATTAGTCTGCTCTATTTTTTCCTTCACCTCCTGCTGGATAGCACGTATCTTTTCAACTATATGATCCGCAGAAACACTCTGTCCGGGAAGCTTAGGCAATGGAGTAAGGTCAAGATAATGATTAGGAAGCCTTCCATACACAATCACAAAGGGTGCCTTTCCTGTAGTTCGACTCTTCATACAGTTATAAGCAAACTCAGCATGTGCCAAAGCAAGATCCTACTGTTTCGGTCGATCTCCAGAGATGGATCTAAGAAGATTACCGAGTGTGCGATTGACCACTTCAGTTTGGCCATCTGTTTGAGGGTGATAGGCAGTACTAAACTTAAGAGAAGTATTGAATCGTTGCCACAAAGTTCTCCAAAAGTGAGATAAGAACTTAGAATCTCGATCGGATGTAATGGACTTCGGCACTCTATGAAGACAAACTATCTCCCGAAAGAAAAGATTAGCAATATTGCTCGCATCTGCAGTCTTCTTACAAAAAATAAAGTGTGCCATCTTTAAAAACCTGTCAACCACAATAAAAATAGAGTCCATGCCTCGTTGGGTTCGAGGCAGTCCCAACACAAAGTCCATAGAGATATCATACTATGGTGCATCAGGAACAGGTAAAGGTGTATACAATCCCGTATTCTGAGACTGTCCCTTAGCAACTTGACAAACTGGACAACGCCGCACATATTTTTCTGCTCTCTTCTTCAACTGAGGCTAGTAATATCGCTCTTCAATGGCTACAATTGTTTTATCACGTCCCAAATGTCCTCCTAGTCTGCCAGCATGAAGGTCTCGAATTATCTGCTCTCTTAGTGAACTCTGGGGTATGCACAATTGATCGCCATGAAATAGATAACCATCCTAAATATGAAAGCCTTTGACTGATTTATTTTGAAGACAGTCATCCCAAATCTTCTTAAAATCTCCATCCTCTGCATACAGCTCCTTAAGGTACTCAAACCCAATCACTCCAGCCTTCAAAGTTACCAACAATCCAGCTCTCCTACTAGTGCATCTGCAACCTTATTCTGTTGCCCGGATTTATGCTTCAAAACAAAGGTGAAACATTACAGATATGCAATACAACGAGCATGTATACGGTTGATGGCAGTCTGACTATTAAGGGTCTTCAAAGCCTGATGATTAGTGTGAAGCAGAAACTCTCTCGAGATCAAATAGTGCTCCCAATGCTTCAAAGACTAAACTATGACATATAACTCCAGCTCATATGTGGTCCACTTCTGCCGAGCTTCGCTGAGTTTCTCACTGTAAATGGTAACTGGACGCCCTTCCTGAGATACAACACCACCAATTCCTATGATGGACGCATCACAATCAACTTCAAAGACTTTTTAAAAATCTGGAAGTGCAAGCACAGGTGCGGTGGACAACTTCTCCTTGATTAGTGCAAAGCTATGATCTGCATCCCCCCCCCCCAATTGAACTTCCCTTTCTTCATGCATTCAGTTATAGGTGCTAGAATGCTGCTAAAATTTCTTACAAATCTCCTATAAAATGTTGTTAGGCCATGAAAACTACGAACTTCGCTGACAGTCTTCGGGGTAGGCCAATCTCTAATAGCACGAACCTTTTCTTCATCAACATGAATACCCTCTGCACTAACAACAAAGCCTAGAAACACGAGGCTACGGGTCATGAAGTTGCACTTCTTCATATTGATGTACAACTTGTTCTCCTGCAAAACTGTTAGTACCTCCCTCAAGTGGTCCAGATGTGCAGCCTCACTCTGGCTATAAATCAGGATATCATCAAAGTAAACTATGACGAACTTGCTGATAAAGGGTTTTAATACCTGATTCATCAATCGCATGAAAGTGATAGGGGCATTAGAAAGACAAAAAGGCATGACTAACCACTCGTACAGGCCTTCTTTTATCTTGAAAGCAGTCTTCCACTCATCTCCTTCCCTAATCCGAATCTGATGATAGCAGCTCTTGAGATCTATCTTAGAGAACACTTTTGAACTAGATAACATGTCTAGCATGTCTTCCAAACGTGGAATAGGAAATCTATACTTCACTGTAATCTTGTTGATAGCCCTACTATCCACACACATATGCCACTCTCCATTCTTCTTTGGGACTAGTAGTGCTGGCACTGCACACGGACTCATGTTCGGTCGTATAAGGCCCTTCTGGATGAGATCATCTACCTGCTTCTTCAAAATCTCTCCTTCCTTCGGACTCATCCTATAGTGTGGCAAATTTGGTAGTTGAGATCCAGGGATAAAGTCGATCTGATGTTGAGCGTCCATAAGCATGGGTAATTTAGAAGGAAGATCATCAGGCATAACTGCATCAAACTGCTGTAAGAGGGTCTGTACTTCAGGTGGAATTTTGGCAATGGCAGACTCCTCTTTTCCCGAAACTACAAGGGCATAAATCTCATCAGACTGCTTCACATATTTCATAAAGTTTTCATTGTCAACGACCAAGAAATTCTTCTTTTCAGCCACATTGGTTTTGACAGGCCCCTTCTCGGTTAGAGGCTTGAGCACAATTCGGTGACCATCCTTCTTGAAGATGTAAACGTTATCTTCCCCCCTATGCATGGCATCAACATCAAACTGCCAAGGTCTACCTAACAACATATGACATGCATCCATCTCTACTACATCACACAATGCCTCATCCACATAAGTTCGGCCAATGGAAAAGGATACCCGACACACTTCATCAACCTGTACGTCATTACTCTTGCGAATCCAGCCGATCTTGTAAGGAGCGGGATGCTTCTCCGTCTTCAGCCCTAACTTCTCTACCATGTGCCGAGAGACAATATTCTCGCTGCTCCCACTATCAATGATGACATCACAGATCTTTTGTTGCACCGTGCATCTCATTCGAAAGATGTTATGCCTCTATGGTGGTTCTTCTGCCTTTGGAGCCAACAATAGTCGCCGCACAACACATGAGAGTTGTTCCCCATCATCATCAGCATCCAACCCATCATCATAGTCTTCAACATCATCTCAGTCTGTATCCTCATCTTCATGATCCACCATGTTCATAGTACCTCTCTTAGGGCACTGATTAGACCGACGACCAGGCTGTCCACATCTGTAACACTTGATCAGGTCAGGCTTGTCATAAGGGTTCACAGGGGTAGGCTTCTTTGATGTTGTTGTTGTTGGACCCTTGCCCTTCTCTGTTGTTGCATCCTGCTCAGAAACAGTTTGAGACTGTTTACTTCTACCACGTTTGAAACTCGTGCGCAACCCGTCGGAAGCTGCCCATGATCCTTTAATATATCGTCCGAGTTGTCGCTCCACCTTCTCAGCTAGGCTAGCTATATCTGCTAAGGTATAGGCCTGCTGTAGAGATACATGATCCTGAATTGCCATCCTTAATCCCCCTGTATATTGAGACATCTGTTGGGCCTCGCTCTCGTTCAAGTTGTTGCGGGATGATAGCCGATAAAATTCTTGCGTGTACTCATCCACGGTTCTTCCACCTTGCTTACAATTTTGGTATTGCCTGAATAATACTTGTTCATAATCACTTGGCAGAAAACGGGCTCTCAGTAGCTTCTTCATCTTCTCCCACCTTTCAACCTTCGACTTCCCTTGACGAGATCGATTCAGACAAACAGATTCCCACCAAGCTGAAGCTCCACCTTTGAGTCGGTAGGCCATCAATTTTACCTTACGTTCTTCTGGGATCTCCATATACTCAAAGAACCTCTCTACTTCTGCAATCCAGTCGAGGAACTCTTCAATATGTAGTTGCCCGTTGAAAGATGGTAGATCCATCTTCATCTTGAAACCTCCAACGTCATAATTATCCCTCCGTTGTCGGTCTCTGCAATAAACACCGCGGTGTGGGGGTGCATAATGATCTTCCTCGCTGTCGGAATCTTCATACGGAGTCGACTACGTCGTTGGTGACCATCAGCGTGATTTCGATCTCCTGTCATGTCCAGACGCTCTACTGCCGCAGCTAGTCGCTCCATGATAGTCTTCATCTGATTAACATTGGCCTTTAGCACGTCAAACTCAGTTTGAGAGATATGGGTTTCATCATCTGCCATTGGATCGGAGGAATAAGGCTCTGATACTAATTGACGCAACGCGGAAGTTGTAACCTCAGAATCCACAAAGAGTGTTCTCTGAATCCACAAAGAACGATCTTCGAATCCACAAAGAATGATCTTCGAATCCACAAAGAACTTAAAATCTACGAAGAAAATATTGAAAAGAAAAATTTTATTGATGAAAAGTTATATCTCTAGGGCTTATAAGACTGAAAAGTTATATCTCTAGGGCTTACAAGACGCTTCTTAAATAGAAAAAGAAACAAAACTCCTATAAGGACTCTAATTCCTACAAGGACTCAAACTTTACCAAAAATAGTAAAAGAATTCCTAAATATTAAAACTCCTAAAAGACTCCTTATGATTAGAAAAGTCCACCGGTCAAATCTGAGATCAAACCGGATTTGTTTCCTAAACAAAACAAACTCCTAAAATATTACTAAAAATAGTAAAAAACGGACCAAAATACAAATATCTCTCAAACCGTAAGGAATTTAGCAAAATAAAAAATGCAAACCAAACCCAAAGGGGTAGGTTTGGATGGCTCCGTCTTATCGAGATAGTCGATTTTCATATATAATTCGTCTAATTCCGACGTACTGTTTGAATGTTATGGCCGTTTCTTCGAAACAAGTTATTTTCTTTGACTAGGCCCGCATTTAGGCTTGCGACTGTCCCATTTTAACATAAACGTGTCTGCTATGTGTTCTACATCATTTTCTAACAGAAATAGTTGATAAATTTCATGTTGATCTTGAGTCTAAAAATTCTGTCGTTCATTCCATTGAGTTCTTTGACTCTAATGCTCTAACTAGAATGAAATTTACTAAGTTTGAAATTCATGATCAAAATCCTCAAGATGAACCTCACCCTCCTCAAGAACAAGTTCCACACGAAATTCCTCAAACCTCAAGTCAAGCAGACCTTTCTTCTAGCCAACAACAACCACAAATGTACTCAGAACCCTCTTGCTTTTCGGATGTGCAATATAACACCTTGTCTGCACGCATCCTTGAGTTAGAGACTAGTCAGCTAGCTCTTTATTCCCAGAATAATTACATCATCAGTAATCAGGAGGAGTTAATGAAGAAATTTGATAACTTGGATATGAAGCTCAATGCATATTTCCAAGGAAATCAACCTCCTCCAGGACCTTCATCTTAGAAGACCATGAATGCATCATTTAGTATTTAGATGAACTTTATATTTGTTATCAAAACAATTATATCTTATTTTGGTATGTTTAAGTTTGAGTGTCACAAACTATGTCATTGTTATTTGTTTTTAAGACATATGTAATATGTGTTATGTTGCTACTATGTTACCTTTAGTATGTTTCTTATGTGACTGAATTTTATGTTGCTTTTATAGTGTTTAAATAGTTAATTCATGTCCTATATATTTTTAACAGATTATGGTGATGAACATTATGGAACTTTTAGTTTTTATGGCAAGTCTTTGCCTACCTATTTGGATGGGTGAAGTTATGGACTATGTTCATAATCTGGATGATCTATTTGAAGTAATAGCTCATGTTGAAGAAATTATGGCATGTTTAGCATAAGTGTTTATTTCTTTTTGTTAATGACAAAGGGGGAGAAATGATATAAATGTTATAGACTCATGTTAATATTATAGACTCTAATATGCATTTATGCAGGGGGAGTAAGTATATTTGTTTACAAATGTTCTAATTCTTTTAGAATATACTTACATATGCATAAATTATTTGTCATCATCAAAAAGAGGAGAAATGTTGAATATTATGTCTCCACGATATTATTTTGATGATAATAATTTATACTATGTGTGTTATATAAATGCACTAACATTTAAATGCAGCTTTTAACATCAAATATGAATAAGTGCAAGATGAGTTCAAGGCATTATGAAGTAAAGAAGATGAAGAACATATACATCAATGTAATTTTTTTACATTTTTCTTTACTTAGAAATATTGTACAAGCCTTGATCACTCACACACACACACATACAAATTAGAACATACTAACACATGCTTAGTGTGTTGGTTAACTATAGAAATCCCCTATAAAAAAATTAGAGTTTATAGTTAATATTTGAGTGTCAAAACATTTAATTCATATCATTTTTAACCCTTAGTAGTCGACTAATTAGAATAGTAGTCGACAACTCAAGCCTATGACTGAAATATAAGTTTCTATCAATTTACAGTGTAGTCGACTAATCTATTTTATAGTCGACTATAAGAGGCAAAAACAACTTCTCAAGTTTCTGTTAAGTTTCTGTAATTTTACAATGTAGTCGACTAATCGACTTTATAGTCGACTACTAAAGGCAAAATCTATTTTTCAAGCTTCTGTCTGATTATAATGTAGTCGACTAATGAGCATTATAGTCGACTACTAAGAAATTTTCTCACTTCATAGAGTCTATTAAGACTCAGTGTAGTCGACTACTTTGTCCTGTAGTCGACTACAGATACAGTTTTTTCAGAATTTAAAGTTTGAATTAATGACAGTTTATAGCCGTTTTTAAATATTTTTAAAGTTTAAAAATTTGTCTTTTCAAGGGCTATATAAAGGTTATATGTCCAGAAAAA
>BQKN01000971.1:289056-327299 GCA_022839385.1 Asparagus kiusianus
TCGATTTAACCGAAAGTCGGTTATAAGACAAGGATGAAGAAGATCTTGTTGCCGATCTCCAAAGCTCTAACTGAAGGATGAAGGATCCTCTTTTCGCTGCCCCAGAGAGAGATGATCAGGATCCAGCCTCCCCCCTAAGCCAGATCCGAACTAAGGTGATTTCTTAGTTATTTATAGGGGATTAAGAGGTGTAACCGCTCCCTTAATTTACTCCTAAGTGGGGCTAATGGGATGTAACCACCCCTTAAATCACTCCTGAGTGGAGTTATGATCCCCTCATATCGTGGGAAACGGTTTTGAAACCATCCAGCTCGTGTTTGAACGAGTCAAACGCAAAATCCGCGTTCTGACATGAATTCTGCATTTAAACGTAGCGTCTGGAAGCTCGAACGCAGCGCCTGGTTGGAAGCTGCGTTTGGCAGCTTAGAAGCTGCGTTTGGCAGCGGATGGCAGCTGCGTCTGAGCTGCGTTTGAAAAATTAGAAGCTGCGTTTGGCAGCGGATGGCAGCTGCGTCTGAGCTACGTTTCCAGAAATTTGGAAGCTGCGTTGGCAGCGTTGGAAGCTGCGTCTCAGCTGCGTTTGCAACGATTTGGAAGTTGCGTTGGCAGCGTTCGTGGCTATGAACGCGATGCGTCTTGATGCTGGTACGCGGGGAGGACTTCCACGTCTTGATTTTGAAGAGACCGTCGATTTATAGTCTCTTTCTGTCGAAGCATTGTAAAGATCGTCATTTTGTAATCTTTGCTTTAGCTCTCTGATATGTGAGAGTCGTCAGATTGTAACTCCCGATGTTGATTGTGAAGGCTGTTGATTAGAGCTTTCATCAGTTGTCGTGAAGATCGTCAGATTGTAACCTTCAGCGATCTACGTGAAAGTCTTCAAATTGTAGCCTTCTGGAAGTCGTCAGATTGTAACCTCCATCATCGGTGTTTGATGGGGATCAGCTATCTATTGTGATTTTTTAGACAGCCTACAATCATCAACAACAACGATGTTCTTGATTGCCAATTTCTCACCAACTGTAAACTTTTATCCACCGACGTCGACGGCCAAATCACCATGACATCCAAGTACGTACGCGAGATCTACAGCTCCAAATTCCCCGATCCAGAAAATAGTTGCACCAAAACAAAGCCCTTGCCTGATAAAACAAGAAAACGGTTTTTGACCGCGTGTCATCGACTTATTGCTCTCGATTCGACGAAGAAGAAACTGACTTGTTTTCTGGAGAGGTATGAGAGATGTCCGGGATGTGGTCGTGTGATTGCACAGAGACAGAGACAGACGCGGTTTTTTCAGGGGAGAAAGAGGTACCTTGGCTTACTTCCTGAGGGGCAGGGGCTTTAAATTTGAGTTATTAGATGATTTTTTTAAGGGTTTTTCTATAGAGTGCCCAAGGGGCATTCTATAAGACAGGAGAGAGATAGAGAGAGGTGAATAGTAGAGGAGCTCATTGTTTGCATTTATTTCGGTTCTCACTATTCACCTCTCTCTCTCTCTCTCCCCTCTCTTATAGAGTGCCCAAGGGCACTCTATAGAAAAACCCTTTTTTTAATTATTAGATATGAATCTTACTTTAGAGATATCGGATTCTTGATATTGTAGATATGACGAAAGAAGTATTAAATTAAAGACCTACTTTTGTGTGCTTATGACTTGATGATACCATTGACCTTACAATTAATTAAGTTGGGCTTTGACGCCCTTTCTTTCTTACTTACTTTTTTTCGTATTTTTTATTGGGACGATGTTTGATCCCTGTACTGTTATGGCCAATTTGACGGGAGCAATAGTTACAGGCTTACAGCTTCTAAAAAGGATATTAGGATATAAAACTCTTCAAATATCAACTGTTCAATTCAGATATGGAGTAAATCATGTAGTTTTCACATGTTCTCAACCAAATATAGGTCTTGCAATGTAAATATATTTTCTACAATGAAATTACAAATGATCCAAACAATAAAGTTGAAGTTAATTTCCTGCAACAAATATTGCATGCAACATTTGCTGCAATTCATTTGGCAACAAACCAAACAGTCGGTATTTATATAAAACATTCGCTTTAAATAATAGTATGAAAGGCCACAAGAATGGGAAAGGCAACAAATTTTAAGACCAGAGACTATCAATAAGAAAATAATATAAAACCTTCCAAGCTAACAAAGATGTGCCAGCAATCCCAATGGTAGTGGCCCATGTTACTGCATGAGGAACACTAATACATCCTGAAGGTAGTGGTCTCTGCCTTGTGCGTTTCATTCTAGCATCATTTTGTACCTCAAACACATGAGACATGACACATGAACTTGAGATCAAATAGGATAGGGCGAGTCATAGAATTAATTGTTTTCCTGTGAAATTTCCCAGCATGGTTCCTCTAAAATTATTTTAACTGTACTAGAGCAGCTCAGCACAATTACCATTCAGTCCGAGTTCTTCAATTAAAAAAAAATGAATCCAGATTTTCCCTAAAAAGTTGTAGTTAAGCATTGGGTAGAATATGATATGAAAAAGCATATACCAGTATAGCATATCTAATCTGATACCTCATCAAAAGCCTATATAAGCTCCTGCAGAAGCATAATATTAAAACACTTTACAAGCATAAACATTAGGGGAGAAAGAACATCGTGTTTAACCAAAATACTCGGTGCTCACGTGCTTTACTTACATCTGTGGTATCAGAAGAATGCCTCACGATGAAATGCTCAATAGCCAAAGCATTAAGGACTATCCCTCCTACGTTGATTGCTTCCTATATCACAATTTACGTATTGAGAATGCAGTCAAGCAAAATAACACCTTAAAGCATAATTAGGTTGAGTTATGATAATTTTAAGCACTTCAGAAGTCAGCAAGTAGGATCTAATCTTTAGTAATTATCCGCATATGCAAACTTTAACTTCAAACCTTAGGATGAGTATCTGTATCTTGAGTATTCTTTTAAGGTGGTCAGAGTCAGAGATTCACTATTGCATGTTATTTTCTTATTGATAGTCTCTGGTCTTGGACATCTTTGTTCGAGGTTTTATTTGCTGTAACGATTGGGAACTTCAAGATGATATCAAAATAATACAGTTTCAAATTCTAACCAGCCACAAATTTAAGCGGCTTTTTTATAATGGGCATTGCTATGTTCAAGACCTAAGGGGGCATGTGTGTATTTTCTGTATTATTATATTATGGATTTTTTTTTTATAATAATGAGATCGCATAATGCACATTATACTTGTTCTGGATATGCAAGATTAATAACTAGGAGTGCACAAAAATATCTGTATCAAGGTTATCTGTAATCGTATCCGTAAGGATGCCGACGTAGTTGCTAAAATCTATATTAGCGGATACAGTTACTAAAATCTATGACTGAGATGATATGGAAATGAATATGGATATACAATGAAATATCCATATCCATATTAGAAATATCCAAATATATGTTAGTCATACATGTGTAACAATTCTAATCCTTAGATTAATAGTTTGAGGTTAATTCTGATGATCAAAAGATCTAATATTTGTTTTTTCATATATAACAAGCATATCAATGAACTCTCTTGTATCGTATGAACTATATATTTCCAATATTATTTAGTTTTCTCATATTCGTTATGCATCCCCATGTAAATTCGCTTATATATCCACACGTACATTCATATTCATATCCGATTTGAGCATATATGAATATAAATTTTTCTTATTGAGACATATCCGTACCTGAATCCGTAATTGTCAAGTGGATACAGATATAATAAATATCATATCCGAGCCATATCTGGACCACATGCACTACTAATAGCCATTCAAGTTCAAGATATAATCTTACCTCATTTCCTAAGGGTTAATGCTGATTTGTAGGCATGTCATGTCATACGTGGTTTCCTTAATTACTAATACAAACCGTTCAAAAGAAAGTGTCAACAATCCGAATATTTTAATTAATGTACCATAACTTGTGTAGTATATATGCTCTGATCAGTATCAAGCTAGCATTATGATTTTGCTATGTCTGAACGTATGTAAGCCATGGAATACTGTATTAATTATAAGATAAGTATCGTGCAGCAAGACAACAAAAGAAGCCCCTCCAACTTTTCTTAAGATTTTAGCAGGAAGCTTAATTTTACACAAATTTTCTAAATATTTTTGGTCCTATTCATGAACGTAATGTAATATATCTCGAGTAATACCATTTCGCTTTTTTTATGTTTGAATAGAAGAATGATATAAACAAAAATATTTTTCTGATGCCGCATCATATGGGCAAGACGATCAAAAATCACATCTTTATTTGTTTAAATCAACATCTTAGAGCGCAGAAATTTTGCATTTATAGTATTTGTTCTCAATTTAAACCACTAAAACTCATTAATTGAAAAGTATTGCTTAGGTCTTAAATATTTTATACCCTTAAACCAACTCAATATGTTTTGACGACTAATATTTTTTGCGTCTACGGACGAGTCAAAGAACTATTGAAATTAGAATTTTTTAACTTATTTTATTTGTATATAGTTTTAATTACACAGATGAAATTAAACAATATGGAATTCACATGAATTGAAATTAAAGTTGATGAGAAGAATTTGTCACCAAATAATCTGAGAATTACTCAAAAAGATTTCAACTAGAATACAACACAAACTAAACAAAGATGCCTGTTGTTATTCTAATAATACTTGCGACTTCTAGGTACTCGCTTTTTTAAATGCTCTAAAATCACAATGACCACATACTAGTATAGCTGATGATTAATTTCACTCAAAATTTATTATATAATACAAGCAAGTCACATGAGGAAATGAAAACAACACAAATAACATTCAATAAACTTAAAGTAACTGGATGTCACAAATTGAATTGTATTCTATCCATCACGATAAAATAAACCATAATGTGCCATTTGGCAACGGGTTAATTGAGAGGTCAAGGAGACTTAATCTTTTCTTAACCTGCCAAAACCAAAAAACTATACAATGGCTAAAGTAAATTAGCCCTCTATAGTTTGCCAAACACAAAAATATAAAAGGATTAGACTAACCCTTCTAGAGGGATTAAAATAAATTAACCCCATAAAATAAGGGGATTACTAATACTCCTATTTAGAAAGATTAAGAGTTAACCCCTCTATTTATAAAGAAAATAGGTAAATCATCATTATTCCCAAACACTAAAAATGATCATAAGAGCTAATGTAAAACTTACATAATGGGTTAATAATTTAGTTATTCGAGTTATCGGATGGGCTAGCTACGTTTGTTGTCCTTAATCCCTCTTCCTTAACCCTTTGCCAAACGGGACCTAAAGCAAGAGGTCTTTACTATTATGCTTCCATTCTCCAATCAAATTTGGTAGTCCGTATAAAATAGATAAATAGAATTGTTTATATTTTAATGTTATTTTTTACTATATTAGTCTGATCATCAAGAGCTAATGTAAAACTTATTTAATGGATTAATAATTTAGTCATTCGGGTTATCGGATGAGCTAGCTATGTGAATTGTTGTCCTTAATCCCTTTTCTTTAACCTTTTTGCCAAATGGAGTCTAAAGGAAGAGGTCTTTACTATTCTGCTTCTATTCGCCAATCAAATTTGGTAGTCCGTATAAAATAAATAAATAGAATAGTTTATATTTTAATGTTATATTTTAGCATATTAGTCCAATTAAATAAGTATGGTACGCTACTAACTTATTAAACGATAGACGGACAAGGTAACATCATCATCTTATTTTCTATCACATATTACGACAACAATCATTGATCTATCCACCAATAATCTGACTAAATTTGATGACACCCTACATGGACTATATTCCCTAAAAAAGACCCTACTTGGATTATGTTTAAATTTGGAGTATTAACCCTAAACCTAAGACTTGTTTAAAATTACCAAATTCTATGAAAAATCCAGACAAATTTGACTCTGCACGAAGTTCCGATTATAAAAAATACAAAAAAAAATTTCAAATCTTGTTTGATACCCAAATAAAAAGTGTATCAAAACTTGAGAAATGACTGTTTTCTATATTATTTGACAGATGCAAAATGACTTGTATCCACGATAACATATAAATGAGATTGGATACGTGTTCCCGGAGCATCTTGCCACCAAATTTGTACCTTTCTTACTTTTTGTACTGAAACTTCTTATATCCCAACCAAATTGAATGCTAATTCTAGGAACATTTGAGAAGGATAAAAGAGGAGATGACTTATTTTCCAAATTTGAACGGAGAATCTTAGCGCAGGTGAGAAGTCAGTTTCCTGGTTTTTTTCAAACGAGAAACTTGTCGTTACTGACAGCGACCGAAGCCCGAGAAAGTGCGCCAGAGATGCAGTTGCAGAATTTGGGCCAATCATGGCCGGGCCGTTGCTTAATTAGACTTCGAATGTTGAGAACTTGAAGGATATGGAGACGAAATTTTGCCAACTTACTTCCAATGCCTTCTCGCCCTTCCCCTCGATTGCAGTAAAATCATCTTCATAAATTGCGGAGTAAATTTCACCCGAACCCCAACAATTGGGATGTTTTCCCACAAAACTCCACCTCTGAAGTTAGTATTTCTGCCTACACATGTCTTCTAACTTTTCCTAAGAAACTCCCCAAACTTTTTCTTGGGAAACTTCCCAATTTTTCTTCAGAGAGTATCTCATAGAACTAGTACATGACATTAAATATACAGTAAAGAGATAACAATACTTGAATGAAGTAGAAATCATGTAGACATCTCTTTTTTCTTTTCCGGTTTGTTGATCAAGTTCAAAGCTTCTTATCCCTGTTCCTTCCTTGTTTAAAAATTTTAAATCTCTTCTCTTCGTAATCTTGTTTCTACAGTCAGAAAATTAATCAGAGAATTATGGAATTTCAGATTACTTATTCAAAGATCGTTTTCTCATCCAACCTCATTCACTAGAATAGTTATTTTTTTGGTTCTAAATCATTACACAGGTCTCTACACCTACAACTAACATTGGATAGAAAGTATGACTCGAGGCTAGCAACGTTAAAGGTGGGGGATTTTCATGGGAATAGCTAGGCATTTAGTGTGAAAAACAATTTTCAGTGTTTCTTAAGAAACGGACCTGAGTTTTGTGAAATTTACATTGATAAATGTTTAGAGAAATTATTTTTGAACATGGAATAATAAGACTGATTATGAAAAGTCCAGTAGGTCATTTGACAAAGCCGTGTCGCTCCCTCGAGAAGAGCCTGAATTCGATTTCCATAAAAAAATGACTAATTACAGCTCGAGGTTGAAACAAATCGAATCTGAACGAATAGTGCCTTGTTCGAATTCGAATTCGGCTCAAATAGCACAATTCGTATTCGTGTTCAAATTCGACTCGAATAATATTTAGAATTCGAATTCGCTTTGTTTAGTTGTGTACGTGTTCGATAACTATTCGCGAACATTCGATTGGCAACTAATTCAAGTCAAAATCAAGAAAAATGAAAAAAAAAATTAAATTTATCTTACAAAATTTGTTGAAAGGGTGGTAGGTTGGGGAGGTCGAGGACACGTCAGAGGGGGAATTTCCAGACTCGGGTAGGCAGAGAGCGGTCGACAGTGGAAGAGATTGTCAGAGGCTTAGGGGGACAATGAGATTCGAGCGGAGAAGGAGACTGTTGACAACGGAAGAAACTGTCGAAGATCACAATCATAACATCAGAAACATAACATTCTTGTCACCTCCGGACATCGGCGATTATTCGTTTAACATCAGCTTCAAAACCCTTATCTCTACCTAAAACAAAATCTCACCGCGATGTGCTGCTTAATCAACCGAGAGATCATGCAAGATAAAACTTCGAGAAGATGAGATCGTCGGTGATGGGAAGAGATTGGCAAGGATGAGGACATCGCGAGGAAGAGACGTTGGCGAGGATGAGGACATCAAGGAGGAAAGAGAGTCAGAGGAGATGAGTGTTGCCGACTTGCTGGAGGAGGAGAGAAACCCTAGGTCCATCTTGAGATTTGGAGAAGGGGATCCTAAAATTTGGAGGCGGAAATTGAAATGAGGAGAAACCCAAGATAAGTTAGCTGATATTTTTTAAATAAAAGTTTGGATGGGTCATGGGTGACATTTGCAATAAATTTAACTAATAGGACTAAAATATAAAAATTATTAAATAGTTAATAAACAATCGAATCAAATATATCTTTGGTTAAATTCTATTCGTTTATAAGTCGAATACTAAAAATTATTCATTTAGTATTAAATGAACAGCTGAATCGAATTTGACCAAATACCTGGACGAATAATACTTCAAAATGTTTATCAATTATCTAGTTCACTTCCACCCCTAATTACAGCGCATCTGGACAAGCACCCATACTCTATATCTAAAGCCAATTGGTTACGAGAAATTTCCATCATCCATATTTTGTCTTCAAGAATGCTCATCATCTATATCTTGTTTTTCAAGAAACTCATTCATGACACAAATCAACTTGTGGAGAAGTTTTAAATTCAAACTTAAATCTTTTACGAATTGCTTCAAGTGGAATATTCCACGTAGCGGGAATAAATAAAAAAGATTACAAAAGTTTAAAATTTAATTCCAAATCTAAAATAGTAATATTTTTAATACTCAAAGCAATTGTTTAAATCAATTATAGTAAAATGAGATTCAATTACTGGGGAGAAATAGGACAGAGAGTTAATGGGCTTTCAATAGCAATTAGAAACTAATTTTCACCAAAAAGCTATATATAACTATTGGGTATTAGTTTCAACTCCTATTTTATAGTTACCATCATTCTTATTCTATCTAATGTGAAACCATATTCACATATTAATAATCTCAACATCAATTATATAATATTTTACGTTTGCCCAATATCCAAGATGACTACCGAAAGGAAGAGAAAGGAAAATTTAATGAGTTATTTTCCCAACAATTCTATGTTGGGATGTAGTTTGTACAATATCTCTTATTTGAGTAATAAAGAACTCTCATTTTAGGATCAATAATTATTTGAGATGATATAATACATGTGCCTACATGTATAAGACATGTGTGAGGTAAAACGATGCAAAAATCAGCTTAAAAGTTGATTTTAGCCATCTAACCAACAAAAGTGACTCATTGATGGTTAATAGTGAGACATCGATGGTGGTAAGCTCATTGGTGGCTACAGAAACCAATTGATGATTTTCCAGAGATAGGATTTCAGATCATCGATGGTATGCAGGAACTCACAATGGTCAAGAGCAACCATCAATGGTAAAGTCAGCTGAATGCAGATTTTAAATTTTAATCTCAGCCATGTCATTCTTTTGATCTCCAAACTTTATCACATTTAGGATAGATGTGAATAAGGACATTATAAAAGGGAGAATAATTAATCTTTTTCAATATAAATCAATCATTATTTCAACCGAGAACCACGAAGAGAAGGGGAAGCACTATCACGTAGGAATATGGGCAAATGATGCGTCAAAGAACACACTAAGAAGTCAAATAAGAAAGAATTTTCCAGAGTGGGAAGGAAGAGTCATAGATGTGAGCGTACATAAAGGGTGGGGATCCATATGTAAATACACGTTAAAAGAAGATTTTGACCTATTAGGGACTATATATCATTCAAAGAGATAGAGAGAATGACGATTTCTAGAGTTTTGATTTGAGAAGAGATTATATCGAAGGTTTTGATCTTCGAAGCCTCAAAAAATTCTCTCTCGTCATGCACAAAACCTCCAAGTTATTCTAGCAAGAATATTTGCATTTGAATTCATCATCTATATCTTTTTTTTATTGTGCTACGCTTAGATTCATCGAAGGATGGCTTGTTTATCAAAAATGCTATAAGATATTTCATATTTTCTGCTTTTAATTGTGAATGTTTGGTTTTTATTTAAACTTGTTTTTATGGCGTACTCAAGCTTGTTGGAATTGAGGGTTAAGGTTAGCTAGTGCTTGGTGTTACTCATTGTAAAAAGTTAGGTTAAACGACTGGTTCGGGGTAGATTCAGGATGTGGTCATGTAGGCCTACTAAAACAGATTTGTGAGTTAGGAGAACTCTTAGCATAATGAGGAAATCCCTTCGTGAGAAGAAAGAGTGAATGTAGGAGTGTTATTCCCAATTACTATAAGATCTTGCTTATTCTTGGTTGATTGATATTTGTGGGTTATTTATCATTGTTCACTTTTATGTTATCTATTCTGATGTATTCTGTGTTTTTATCGAAAAAAGGTAGCATCCCTATTCACTCCCTCTAGACTTGCATCTTAGATCTAATAAGTAGATACAGAGCCTCATTACCATGATTAGGGTTCACAATCAAGGATAAAGATGTTGGGTCCTTTCGTTTTGATGATGATTAACAAACAACTTACAACTAATATTGTTTGTCTAGTGTTTGTGTTTTGTATTTATTCTAGGCAAACAATATAATTGGAGGATGGATGGAATCGAACATTCACGAACATATCCAATAGAGGTTGGCGGAATAATAGAGTGAAGCAATGCAATTCACGTTGAAGATCCAAGTTCAAGCTTTATCCGCAAGTTTACTAAGTCAAGCTATATTGAATACCTTCAAGCTTGGGTATATAGTTTATAGTGTTTGTAGTATAGGTTTATACTTGTGTGTTAATACTTTAAGCTCATATTAATCACACAAACGTATTTGTTGATTTTATCAAAATATAGGTGTTTTTGTAAAAACATTGTTTTATTAGCTTATAGACTTCAATATCAGTTTACAAAGTTTCAAAAGTTTGTTTAAATTAATATGTCAAAAACATGTATGTTTAGTTTCTTGTTTTTGGACATATTTGCAAAATTATGATATTTTATAAATGGGAGATGCTTTTTAAAAAACAGTTTTTGTAACATGCACTACAAGAAATCTGGTATTTAACGATCAAAATTAATGAAGGGACCAGTTGACCGTCATTAATGTGCATATAATAATGACGGGTTTTAAAACCTTCGTCGAGTGATTATAAATATTAGAGAAATGATGTGAGATGGGATAACAGATTTTTAGTCCCTTCATTGATTTGATCCTAATACCGTCGTTATTGGGTCTTCTTAAAGACGAAGGGGTCCACTACCTTCATTGATAAGACTCATAATCATAATTGGACTCAAATTAACCTATTATTCTTAACAAATCCCACAACCAAACCCGAAGCCCCAATTAGAACCCAAAATCCAAAATACCCCATAACTCCTAATCATCCTCTAACTGTAGCAATTAATTAAACCCTAGTTAAAATAAAAAAAATCACCGTTCCCTTGATCATCGCTGCCTCCATCACAAAATCGTTTCTCTCCCGCTCGTCGTCAGCTCCCACTCCTCATCATCTCAATTATGAAACTCTACTAATCAATGAAGGATTTCCACCCCTCAAATATTTTCGTTTTCCGCTAAAAAAATTCGTCCTCCCCAAAATCGCTAACAAATCAACCACCGCTTAATCCTCCTCCTTGCTCATTGCCCCGAGATTGACCTCCTACCACTCCTTCTTTTCTGTTGCTAGGCTCCCATTAGGGTATGAGCAATTAGGGTGAACTCTGCATTCCTCCTTCCTCTTCGACGCCCACCGACTGCTCCTCCCTTTTCGACGACGACCAGAATCCCCTCAACAATGGCTGCCTCTCGGCCTCCATCAGTCTTAATACTAAGGGTCAGGTATGATCTTTGAAATTTTATTTTTCTTATTCGCTTGGTGATTTTGAGTTTCCATTTCCTAAGCATTCTTCCTATTGATAAAGATCACCCTGTTTTGATTGGATTGTTGGAGATCTTTCCAATCTTTATTCTATTCGTGGTGACATTTTATGATGTACAAGTGTTCTTCTACTATTCCGTGTTGGATTGTTTGGGTAGAAAATTGCTTTCATTGCTGAATTCATTACAACTTTGGGCGTTACAATAAATTCAAAAAACAAAGATAGCCTTTTTATAAGACTTTCAATACAATAAAAATAGATTACAACTCTCTATCAAACAAACACAGGGAGATCGTTTATCGGTCTTCTACTTGCGTGGGACCTTTGCCTGTGCCGGGGATGTCAATATCCGTGGATCGCCTTTGATCTGGATCCGGTTAATAAAAAATTCGACAGAGCTTCGCCTTCACCGAGGAAGTGTTTGATTAAAGCGCTAAAATCGACCAAGCAAAATCAGTAGCTCCTCTCGAGATTAAGACCAAGCTTAATCTCAAGGAACGATGGAATCGGGCTTCAGATCCTTCGAATAGCTCCTTCTTTATGCTAGAGTTTGTCGGGATCTCGCTAACCCTCACTGAAATTCATGACTCTTGGCTCTGAAATTCGACAGCACCTCCTCGTCTTGATAATAAATCACGCCATGAAATTAACCCCTAGGACTGTATTTATAGGGCTCCGGATGAGTGTATGTGGATGAGAATGAGTGATTTGGCCTTATCTTCAGTCAATAATGGCCTAATCACGTTTGTAGATGATATCAAGTCAGTTGGGAACCCTTGGAACAAATAAATCCTGAGAAAATCGCTCAAAACCGTTGAAAACGCGTCAGGGGGTCAAAACAGCGTGGGGGACATCGCTGACCCATGGGAGGCGTGGGTCGATTTAATCCGAGCCCCCCCCTGTGGGTTAGTTCCGACTGATCCACGCTTGCGCGGGAAGTCTGACTTTTTACTGAACTTTTCTTTTTTGACTTTTCGGGACTTGTATTTTCCGCCATTTCGCGTATTTGGCTGACTTGTTGACTTGCACACTTCGTTGTGGGACTGGCTGTCGAACACGCGTTGGTTGACATGCACGCATTGGTTGACGTGCTCGTGTTGATTGATGCGTGTGTGTTGACCGACATGCACGAACTGATTGACGCGCGCGTGTTGACCGACGCACACGAACTGGTTGACGAGCACGCGCTGACCGACACGCACAAACTAATTGACGCGCTCGTGTTGACCGACGCATACGAAGTGATTGACACGCATGTGTTGACTGACGTGCGCGAACTGATTGACACGTGCGTGTTGACCGACATGCGCGAGCTGATTGACGAGCGCGTGCTGACCGACGCGTACGAACTGATTGACGCGCACCTGTTGACTGACGTGCGCGAACCGATTAACGAGCGCGTGTTGACCGATGCACACGAGCTAATTGATGAGCGTGTGTTGATCGACGTGCGTGAACTGATTAACGCGCTCGAGCTGATTGACACGCGCGGGCCACTTGGTTTGTCGTTTCGCTTCATGCGCTTGTCGACGACAGATAATCCTCTTACACTTGGATAACGATGTTCGTTGTCTTCTCTCCGTCTCAAGCTGTGTACGGACACCTATAGGCATTTTTAGATGCCTACAGACACCCCATCCAAAGCATTTTAGACTCATTTCTTTTATAGAAGAGTCTGGAAGGCTTTGGATAAGATAGGCCTTTTCCTAAATTTTATAGAGGGACCTGTGAACTGCTTTAATTCATGACTTCTTCAGCCTTTAGTCTATTCAGTGTTTTGTCGAATAGATGAAGTTCTTCCGGTGCTGCGTTTATCGTTTGTCCATTGTTGAAATCTTGAATTGAAGTTGGTGTGTAAGTTTTTGAACTTAGCTCGTGTCATTGAGTTGACTTTGAACTGATCATCTTCGTCAGAAATTCATATCTGAATCTGATTGAACTCCCTGAAATCATCGTTTGCCTTATTTTGGCGAGATTACTAATGCGTTGATCGGCATCGATCTTTACTGTAACGTGTTGACCGGCGTTAACACAGTTTATACTCATATGTTTGCTGGAGTCTACACAGTTTAAGCTCTTAAGGCATTGGAACGTGGCGGTCTCAAATTCTGGACTGCAGGACTAACTGTTAAAGCTGATTCATCTGCATGTATGGATCTTATCCCGAAGTTGTTGGATGCTCAAGTTATGAGACCAACTAATAGAACTGGTGTGTCAATGACTCGTATTTATAGAATTTTTAGCGAATTCTTAGCCATCAACGGGTTTAATTCGCCTTTACCGACTACTGTTTGAGTCGAGCTAGCATGCGGATTGTTTAAGTCCGTTCCGTATGTAACGTTATGCTAAAAGAGTTAACTCTTTTAGTGCTACGATATTAAATATGTAGACTTCATTTTTCTCATAGGAATAGACTATCCGGCAACGCGTGTTAGATATTGACTTAGAATTTTTGGTAAATTCTCAGTCTTCAACGGATTTGACATACCTTTACCGATTATCATTTGAATCGGACTTGCATGCAGATTGTTTAAGTCTGTTATGCATGTGACGTTATGCTAAGAGAGTTAACTCCCTTAGTGCTACGATATTGAATACGTAGACTTCATCTTTCTTACGGGAATAGACTACCCGGCAACGCATGTTAGGCATTGACTTATCCCTACTTAGGCTTCGGGATAAAAGTCCCCTGACTGGAATTTTAGTGTCTTCTTCAATCGGTGAAAGACTAAACCGGTAACGCGTGTTAGGCGTTGACTTATTCCTACTTAGGATTCGGGATAAAATTCCTCACGCGCATAAGGCACGGATTATGGAATCGAAGGATAGTGTCTTCTCTTAGGGCAAAGACAAATCCAATGTGGGAGAGGAAGAGTTTTATATTCTATCTCCCAAAACTGAAGAAGAAGAATTTTATATTCTATCTCCAGTTGCCAAAGGAAACTCAAAGTGGGATCTCCACTTTCAGAATCCGGGAAGGTAAAACTAAGAGTGGGATCCCCACTCCGAGAATCGAAAAGATTCGGATAATCCTAACTATCGGAAGGTTTGATTACCGAACTAAAGGTGGGTTTCTCGTTTATCGAGAGTGAATTGTGATTTTGGCCCTAACTGTAGGAAGGTTTGACTAAACGGGAGTTTGAGATGATGCTAACTGTATGAAGGTTTGGTCACTTGATTTGAAAGTGGACCTCTCGTTCATTGGAGGAATCGAGAGGGGATTTTGGTTGTGGTCCTAACTGTTTAAAGGTTTGACCAAGATGGAAATTAGAGACGACCCTAACTGTTTAAAGCTTTGATCATTCAATTTGTGGACCTCTCATTCATGGAAGGAATCGAGAGGGGATTTTGGTTATGGTCCTAACTGTTTAAAGATTTGACCAAGATGGCAGTGGGAGTGGGAGTACAAATCACAGTGAGAGTGTTGACTTGTACAAGTCACTCAAAAGGAATTCCTGGTGTTAAGTGACAAATACTTAATACGGAGGGGTTTAACAATCGTCAATGATCAGGATATTAAAATTCCAAGCACCATATCCGGACTCTAACAACGAGGATGTTGAGTGCATAGATACATCAAAAGTTTGAGTGGATTTAACCGAAAAGAATTTTAGTGGTCCTACCGTCAATTAGTCTGATCGGTGGGGGATTTTGTGGTGGAAAATTGTGAGTCGTCACCAAAAGAGTGTTCGGAAATCATAGTAGGAGTTTAGTATTTATCATTTTGTTCGTAATGATCGGGTTATCCCTAAGAATATTATATTTAACGTTCTTCCGGGAACTTCCCATTACATGAATTATCCAGCTCTAGCTTTCTTTGCAAAACAGGGTCCAATGAGGAGTACGTTGTCCTCAGTCACATGTTCGGGTTATCCTTAAGAATATAAGATTCTCTGGGAACTTCCCGTGAAAGAAAGGAAGCGGTTTAGACTCATATACCTGTTGGATTATTGAGGAACAGTTTATACTCGTATACTCTTCGGAGTGTTGCCATTCTCATTCGGCTTATCCCAACGTTATGACACCGGCTTCAACCAAGGTTTGGATGTTATTTTTGAGAGAAAAGTAATCCTTGGCAGGATGAAGGACCCTCCTGTGTTACGTACAGTATTTTGGATCCGTAGTGTTGTCAGCTTCCTCCTGATTTACGATAGGTGGTAGCTTGATCTTGTTATTTTCAAGGAGGGATTCGAATATGGCTGGAACGTCTTCGTCCTTGAAGGAGTACTCTTTTTGGAGTCTCGAACCCAAAGTCTTCTGCTGTCTTCGGGGTTGCTGTTGTGACGTCTGATTAGCATCAACAGCTGCTGCAGGTGCTTTTCCTTTACCACAGGAGGCGAAATTTGATTTCGGAGGGTTAGCTGTCAGTTGGCTTCTCCCGGCTTGCTTCCTTCTGAGGAAGCGTTCGGCCCGCTCTCCATGCACCTTCATCTCTTTCCAGTTGTTGGACGGTGCTACTCCCATAACTTCCAACACGTCCAAAAGGAGGTTGTTGTGACAGGTTTGTAGAATGAAGTCCTCTGTGATCGGATCTCGGTAGTTCATCACCTTATTCCGGAAGCGCTTGACGAAGTCGTCGACTGTCTTGTCATCTTCTTGCTTCTCATCGAAGAGTGTCCTAATTGACACCTCGACATCATCGTCAAAGAAATAAGCGAGGAACAGGTTCTCCAGGTCGTCCCAGTTGTTGATGCTTTTAGACTTAAGACGATGATACAAATCAAAGGCGGGCCCACGAAAGGTGCCAACGAATGACCGAACCATCAATGCTTCATTGCCAGAGATCATACCCAAGTGGGACTTAAAGTAGATCAGATGTTGAATGGGCAAACCCTTCCCGTCAAACGGCGTGAAGTTAATCAGGTTGAACTTCGCCGAGTATGCTATTAAATCTCATTCTCTTGGATAAGGACATGGAATGCCGGTCCTTTTTACCTCTCGAGTAGACATTAGAGCGTTGAATTTGCTCTTGAGATCTTTCATTTTCTCATCCTCGCTCATATCGGGCCTCAGACGATTTGAAAGAGGAATAACGTGGCCACCCCCAGCATTGTCATCTTTGATGGAACCACCCCCAGCGTTGTTATCTTTAGTGGGGCCACCCCCAACGTTTTGGTCAACGGGACGGTTATCAACATTGAGGCATTCATCCACATCTGAATCGTTACCTACTTGGTGAGCAGTGTTACGACAGCTGGATTCACTAATTTGATTGGACAGAGCCCAAATCTATTGGTCATGCTCTTTCTTCATCCGCTGCATAGTCATTTCCATTTTAATCTTGAATGCCTCTTTCTGTTTGGTTAGAGCATCCTCAAGAATTTTGGCGATTTGCTCGGTATTGATCATGAATTCCTCGTGGGATTGACCTGGGCTGGAGACCATATTGTCAGAAGCGACTGCAGAGTTAGAATCTGACACTTTATCATACGAGAATAATCCTCGATTCATCCTCTGATAGTCCCTTTGTCTATTGGTTCCCGATCGTAAACGATTTAGATGATGTGATGTGAGAGGATCAAAACTAGAGGGTTGAATTAACTTTCCTCTATCAGCCATATTAACTATGAGTGCGGATTGTTCAGGTCTGACTGCTTCCAGCTGGAGTCGAGACATCAGTCGAGCTATTCCCGAATTGACTCTTCTTCCTGGAGAAAAGTTAGGACTAGAACCACTTAGAATCATCGGGGACTTTTCCTTATCAACCATATTGATGGTAACTTCTGAGAGTTCGTCATCTCGAACAGCCGATCGTTTCTTGTGGAAACGCCTCGGCTTTGTTTTTGATGCTTTCGAGGAAAGCCTTTGGAATACTGAGACCCTCTGTGGAGCGGTCTTGGGGCAGCTACACGTTGATAATACTGCTCTGATAAGTTCGGCGCACGGGCAGTGAGATTTTGTTTCCCGGGTATTTCTCTTCCGAGACTTGTTCGTACCCCCAGCCCGATAGTACAACTCGTCGGTCAGATAACCAGAGAAACCTATCATGTGTTGGCACGACTCCCCTGGTATAACGTTGTCATCGTCAGATGAATACGTTTCTTTTAGGGGATTTGCTGTCTTGTTGGCATTCCCAAGAGTCACGCGTTTAGAGTCACGCATTTGTAAGCGTGAATTCTTGACGGACTTTTGGACTTTAATTCGCCATCCGAGGTAGTCAATTACAGGAGTTTTTCATGTGCGACCCCCATCTTGAGTAGTTGTCTGGGATTCAGTCACCCGGCCCAAGCATTCTTTGACCGTAGTTTTGCCTCGACCCGCGTGCGAAGGACCAAGATGATCCATGATCTTCATCTTAAATCAGGACAAATCCACGCTATTGCGGTGCTCCACCAGATGTATGGAACTCGAAAGGATCGACAAAACAGGTGCAGAACGTCTTCTGTCTTGACCCTGGTGCGGGTCAGATTTGAGTGACCCGCGGGTTGTAGGGTTGGATCCGGGTGACCTGCGGCTTGGAGGGTCGGATCTGGGTGACCCACGGCTTGGCGGGTTGAATTTGAGTAACCCGCAAGCAGGAGGGTAGGATCTTGGTGACCCATGAGCAGGAGGGTGGATCTGGATGACCCGCGGCTTGGAGGGTCGGATATGGGTGACTCGCAGCTTGGCGTGTCGGATTTGAGTGGCCCGCATGCAGGAGGGTCGGATCAGAGTGACCCGCATTTTTTAATCTTTTCGGTCGCTGTTTCGGACTTTGGCCTCCAAGTTTGATGCATTTGATTGTTTCTTAGCTATGTCCTTCTTCTGCATCATTTGTGCCTTTTGCAAAAGAATTCATGCATGGGAAAGCAGCGTGCGTCGCTTCTGAATTCACTCCTTAAGTGTTGAACGGATCCTTTGACTTGGATCCATTCACTTGCTGTTGGTTTGGAGGAGAGGACATCTGCTCGCTGTTGGGGTACTCGATTCTCCTTGAATTTCAGATCCACTTTGTAACGGATCCCGTCTACGGGCTCCAAAGCCTTAGAGAATTAGCACGCAAGGCATTGGCGCTACCTTTGGCGAGCTCTTTTCGATAAAGTAGGCACTGTTTCCGACAAAAGTTGATTCCATTGCCATTTCTACTAACCTTCTTTTGATTACAAAGAAATTACAACGAAAATATGGAAAATTACAACTCTTGAAGAAAATAACACAGAAATTGTTTATCAACTCCTGTTTTGTGGGACTTTGCCTGTGTCGGGAGTGCTTTGGCTCGTGGACCACCGATTCGAAGATCGTAAGGTTGTTTTGATATCCTTCCTTCGTTTATCGAAGTATGGATTTGAAGCGAGTATCTTATCGATGTAAGATATTCACTCTTCCAAAGATCAAGTCTGAGCTAGATCTCTAGGAATCACCGAATGATGCTTGTCAAAGGGTGAAAATTCTCTCTTTCTTCCTCAAAATCTCCAAAATCTCAAGTCTCCTTTGCTCTAATCTACTCTCTGTCTTTTATTTCGTGCATAGGGGAGTATTTATAGGGATAGAAGTGCACTACAGCGAACATGGGGCGAAATAACTGCTCAAGTAATTATCCTTTGGCCGCTGCAGTCTACACTGCCGCGGCTATTGGCGCGGCAGTATAGGCTGCCGCGGCCAAAGAGGCAGTTGCCAGCACGTTCCATTGTGCTTGAAACTGTTCTCCCACGACCTTTAACTACCCTTTACGTGGTTTTAACTGTTTGTCCACGTCAGCACACGTTCTATTTCTGATATGTCGCCACGTGGACTTCAGAAACTATCACCCAACTGCCTCGTAACCGCCACAGAATCCCCTTAAAAATAGCCGCGACATTCTAGATTGTAGCGCCTATGCCGCGACACCGTATGCTGCCGTGCCTTAGCCGCGGCACCACGAGCTGTCGCGCCTTAACCGCGGCACTCTTTCCTGCCGCGCCAACATGTGTTGTTTGATGACTTGTGAATTGTTCTTCCATGTTGTTTTGATTGGTATTTGGATGTCTGTAAGTATTTTTGACGCCTACAGGCACGCCTTCAGTACTCAACTCCTTGATTGAGGAGGAGCTCAGATCTGTAACTCCGACTTCATTGGAGGCCGGAGGGTCGTTGCGAAGTGTAGTCGTTGTGACGACAGGGGCATTGATCTTCCTGCGCTTTTGAGGAGCGGAGGATCTGGAGGAGGGGGACGACAAATACTCCTCGAACTTCAGTTGGTCGAACTCATATTTGACCACTTCTTCAACCGGGATGTAGATCCGAGGTTGCGACACGATAGCTTCGGCAACGAAGCTGTTAGCTCCCACTGTGGTCGCCAGTTTATTTGGATAGAAAATTGCTTTTATTGCTGAATTCACTACAACTTCGGGCGTTACAATAAATTTAAAAAAACAAAGATAGCCTTTTTATAAGACTTTCAATACAATGAAAATAGATTACAACTCTTTATCAAACAAACGTAAGGATATCGTTTATCGGTCTTCTGCTTGCGTAGGATCTTTGCCTGTGCCGGGGATGTCAATATCCATGGACCGCCTTTGATCTGGATCCGGTTGATGAAAAATTCAGCAGAACTTCGCCTTCACTAAGGAAGTGTTTGATTAAAGCGCTAAAATTGACCAAGCGAAATCAGTAGCTCCTCTTGAGATTAAGACCAAGCCTAATCTCAAGGAACGATGAAATCGTGTTTCAGATCCTTCGAATAGCTCCTTCTTTATGCTGGAGTTCGTTGGGGGATCTCATTAACCCTCACTGAAATTCGTGACTCTTGGCTCTAGAATTCGACAACACCTCCTCGTATTGATAATAAATCACCCCGTGAAATGAACCCCTAGGTCTGTATTTATAGGGCTCCGGATGCAGGTATGTGGATGAGAATGAGTGATTTAAGCTTATCTTCAATCAATAACGGCCTAACCACGTTTGTAGATGATATCAAGTCGGTTGGGAATCCCTGGAACAGATAAATCCCTAGAAAATCGCTCAAAACCGTCGAAAACGCGTCAGGGGGTCAAAAACACGCGGGGGACGTCGCTGACTCGCGAGGGGCGCGGGTCGGTTGAATCCGACCCGCGGGTGCGCGGGTTGGTTTCAACCGACCCCCCCCCCCCCGCGGGGCAGTTCCGACCGATCCGCGCTTACGCGGGAAGTCTGGCTTTTTGCTAAACTTTTGTTTTCTGACTTTTCGGAACTTGTATTTTCCGCTGTTTTGTGTATTTAGCTGACTTGTTGACTTGCACACTTCGTTGCGGGACTGACCGTCGAACGCGCGTTGGTTGACAAGGGCGCGTTGGTTGACGTTCGCGTGTTGATTGATGCGCGCATGTTGACCGACGCGCACGAACTGATTGACGCGCTCGTGTTGACCAACGCGCACGAACTGATTGACATGCGCGTGATGACCGACATGCGCGAACTGATTGACGCGCACGTGTTGACCGACGCGCGTGAGCTGATTGACGAGTGCGTGCTGACCGACGTGTACGAACTGATTGATGTGAATGTGTTGACTGACGTGCGCGAATTGATTAACGAGCGCGTGTTGACCGACGCGCACGAGCTGATTGACGAGCGCGTGTTGACCGACGCGCGCGAACTGATTGACGCGCGCGAGCTGATTGACACGTGCGGGCCACTTGGTTCGTCATTTCGCTTCATGCGCTTATCGACGACAGATAATCCTCTTTGACTCGGATAATGACGTTCGTTGTCTTCTCTCTGTCTCGAGCTGTGTACGGACACCTATAGGCATTTTTAGACGCCTACAGATACCCCCTCCAAAGGTATGGAATATGAAAGACTATGTTTTATGCATAAGAATGCAATAAATACATGTAAACATACAAAAGTTCTTAACATCTTGGATCATGGATATGGTACTAAATAAATTATGTGTGAAAATTAATGAATTCCAGTTCGGACAGTGTGAACAATTTTTGAAGTCAAGCAAGTGACAGTTTATATAAATGCTTCTACAAGTCAAATGAAGCCTAGAATTCATGTATTTGATGTCTAACTATTTCGACCCAAATACATCTCTAGTAAATATTTGACATGTTATTTTGATAACAACACGTATCTGGTATGTTTGTGAATATGTTATATATATGTATGGGAAAGATCCATCAAGTATCTGAGTATTCATGTATGTGAATATGTTTTACAAAATTTCTTAATACCAAAAATTTTTCCTGGAAAATTAATTCTGATAGGATTCCATGAACTATTAGGTTTTACATTCCTTAAGTATATATTTGCAGGGAAACGAGTGCAGATACTTCATTTATGTACATGCATCACGGGAAAAACCAGTCCATGTGAGTCGCTTATTTGTGGGTCGAGATATTCACAGTGAGAAGGTACTTAACCCTTCATTTACTCTCAACTTAGTTTCCGATTTTTTTTCTTTCTTTTTGAAGAATTATTTTTTATAGCAATGTAAGATATGCTTAATTTTGACTTTATGCATTACAGCTGTGTACCATTGCATAATTTTGACTATGTATATAGCTATCTGATGGAAACAAATATCAACTTTATCGATTGGTAAGCTTCATTTTCCCGCATAGAATTTTTGTTTATTTTGTTTCTTGTAGTTTGATGATAACTGGTATGCTCCTATTTGCTGAAGCCTCTAATGTAAACAGCAACCATAATCATTCAATCTACTATTTCCCTTGCAATAATTTTCTTGATTGAGCAAGTTATTGATTTGCAATTTTTCTTGTTATTTCGACTTTATTAGCAGTTTCAAGGATCTTGGTCCACATGGAACAGGCAGGTTTTCTCCACACATGTTGCTTGAGGTTCCAGAAGAGAAGTTTAGGAAGGGCTCACAGGTATAGTTTTTATATATTCATATTATTGGAATGAGAATCAGGTGAATCTCTTCCTAGAACTGTGAGTTTGACCTGAACTTTAGGGTTCAGGTTTTGTGATGAATTTGGTCTAATTCATGTTTAGTAATTCAGGTTTTAAGCAGTTTGACCAAAATCGGCGTGTTTAATGTAATAGATAATATCGTGAACCATAATCAAAACATGAAATAATTACACTAGTAGAAAAACGACCAATCTAGACGGAACAACCTAGACAGAAAAAATTTCCGTCTAGGTTGAATCAAACTAGACGGAAATTTTCCATCTAGGTTGATCCGTCTAGATTGGGTCAAACTAGACGGAAAATTCCGTCTAGTTTGACAAACAAGACGGAAAAGGCAACCTAGACGAATCAATTTGAATACTACATACTATTTATATTTGTTTACCATTATTGAATTTGAGAGCAAAATTTAATATTTAATTCTCCCTAATAATTGGAGAGGAAGATATCCTCTGCATGGTGTCGGAGCTTCACCCGACATAAGCATGAGATCATCCACAGCATCCTCCACGCCATCTACATCAATGAGAACAGCCACAAGCAGTTTCCAGGCTATGCCATTTGTCACACGTATCTTTGCATATCTGATTGACAAAATTGACCCGAAGCTGCATATTCAGGTGACTAATGAGATGACTAGAGTTGCGCTGACGGCGAACTCGATGGACGATCTCATGGGGTATGTTATACAATATTTAGGTGGTGCGATTCCTTATAGCGCGTATGGCGGTATCATATGGATCATTAGCTCGATTGGCGATAATTCCGACGCTAGACAGAGTAGTGCTCAGGAACCTTATTTTTTCTTATATTTATAAATTCATTTTTATTTAATATGTTATCAAACACCTAATGATTATTCAATTGAACATTCAGAGTGGAGATATTGGAGGGAGCAACACCTGTTCTCGTAATCAAGATAGAGATACCCCCGCCGCCGATGATGGATGAGGTTTTTTTATTTTTAATACAATAAACAGTTTTATTTGTTATAACACTATATTTATTCATGTCGTGTATCCTATCTTAGTCATGTGCATTGTTAGTATATATGTTGTTGGATGTATATATATTAGACGGAACCGGTTTATGTATATTTTGAAGTGGATGGTTAGATTTGTACAATGTGTTGGATTTGGTTATATTTGATTTTGAATGGAATTGTTATGAATTTTGATTATAATTGGATGGTTGGATGTATTTATGTGTACAGTATTTTCTGAATGTATTCATATATTAATGTAATTGTACAGAAAAATACAAATTATAATTTTTTTTTGCTGGAAAAAAAGCAACTTAGACGGAATTCCGTCTACGTTGAGTCAACCTAGACGGAATTCCATCTAGGTCGTAATAATCAACCTAGATGGAATTCCGTCTAGGCTACCAGACTAGATGGAATTCCGTCTAGGCTACCAGACTAGACGGACTTCCGTCTAGTCTGACAGACTAGATGGAATTCCGTCTAGTCCGGCAGACTAGACGGAATTCTTACTTCCGTCTAGGTTGATTTCCATCTAGATTGATCAACCTAGACGGAATTCCGTCTAGTTTGATTCAATCTAGATGGAAGCAAAATAAACGGACCTAACTAGACAGAATTTTGTCTAGTTGAACTAACCTAGACGGGATTTGGATCAACCTAGATGGAAATTTCTGTCTAAGTTGCTCATTTTTCTACTAGTGTTATAGCATGATAATTTCCCTTATCATTTGGCCTGCATGGTGTATCATAAAGTCACAGAACCAGCTACAGGGAGAGACATCACAAAGGGCAATTCTGGAGTGTTCTTCATAGATCCCGTCAACATAACACAATGGAGCCTTCTTGCAGTTTGTTTATTTTTTACACAGGACACTCGTAACTTTGCTATCTTTTTAAGTAAACATTTTACTTTTTAGAGATTGTATCAGTTGAATAGGCTCTATGCCACTTCTTGTAAAGTACATTTCCAGAATTAAAGTTACTTAATCTTCTTGTAGTTTGTATACATCTTTGTTATACACATACAGTTGCAATATGTTTCTGCATTCAACTATATATATTTATACATATATTTATACTACGCTATTTCATCATATATGTTTTGCAGGTGTGCTTTTGATGGTCTGTGTTATGGTGCAGCATTTATCGGGTGAGTTGTCTTATTTCCAATTGTTGAACTACATAAAAGCTTGAACATTATATAATTTTTGGTTACTGGATCATTTGTTGTCTATGAAATGTCTAATTTAAACTAAGCTTTATGTCCCTTACATGAAGACTAATGTTCTTCAATTTACATTTAGCGATGATGAAATTATATGACTATATCCTTTGTGTTCTTCAGGTTTGAACATTTTAACATCATTCGTCAAGGTCTTTTACTTGCGATTGATGCATTTAGCGTATCTTTCATTCTTCCTATTTTGGGCCTACCATTTCTTGTTGGTCACCCACATTGACTCCTCAAACTCGAGAACATGTGTAGGACTAGATAATTATTTTTTTGTAAAATCTTTTATATACTTTTATAATTGACTACTTGCACTAAAAAATATGAATTTTACTTAATAAAATAATATTTGCTTAATTGATATTTATTAATTATGTGATTTTTTTTAAATTTTTCAGGTTAGGTAGGTAGCTCAAGTCTTCTTTTGACGATGATTAGAGATGAAAGAATGTGTCTTTCCCAAACTTTTATTTTAATTTGTTATAGATAGTTTCATGTATTTTTCTTTGGAACAACTAGGATATTAACTCTTATTATTAGTATTGAATATTTGAGGAGGGTGGAATTTTATTTATTGATGTTATTAATGAATGGATTTTTCCCCTTTTATTCATTATTGGGTATTTTTAATATATATGTGTTGTGAATCTTAGTGTCAGGTGGAGAATAATATGATAGTTGCCTATGAATAAAACAATATTATTAATGTATATTAGAAATTTAAAGTCTACAATGATGGTTTTATAAAATGTATTTTGTTCATCAACGAAGGAAAAACACTGTCGTTAATGGGTTACTAATTACCTATTATGAGGACTTTTACGACGGTATTCAACCGTCATTAATTAGTCTTCAACAATGGGAAAATATCCCCGTAACTAATGATAATGATAAGAAAATATCCCCGTAACTGATGGTAACGACGGGAAAATATTCCGTCAATGATGGTAACGACGGGAAAATATCTCCGTCACTGATAGTAACGACAGTGATAATTATCTTCATAAATATTAACGACGGTAATATATTCCGTCGTTATAGACTCTATAACGACGGGTAGTATATCCCTTCGTGACCCTTTAGCGAAGAGGGCTTCAACGACGGGTGACGAAGGGATTTTTTCCCGTTGTTATCATACAATAATGAAGGTTTTCAGCTCTTTAACGAAGGGAAATCCCTTTGTTAAAGATGTAATTTCTTATAGTGATGTATATTATCATGTTTATAATTATTTTACAAAGTTTTATAATTTTTGGAATTTGTTTGCTATTTTTAAAGGTAGTTTAAAAATCAGATTTTCTGTTTCAATCAAGCTGATATAGTGTTATCAGTTGACTGATGAATGTGTTCAATCGACTGAAGAAATCGACTGGAATAATAAAAAGTTTCTGTTTTGTTTTGGTCGACTGACCAGTCAACTGATGAGGTCATCAATCTATTGATAAGGTCCGCCAGTCGACTTATAAGCTAGAAAATGCCTCTAACGGTCAGCTTATCAGTCGACTAATGAAAGCCGTCAGTCGACTGTTGCTGTAACGGCAAGTTTTTTTAGCCTTTTACATATTTAGGTTTTTGGTCTTTTCGTCTTATTTTTTCTTGGCTTTAGGGCTCCTATAAATACCCCCATATATCCTCAGTTCTATCTACTGAAAAGATTGTTTTAAGAAAGTTTTTAAACAAGTTTAAAAATGATGCTTAAAGTTTGTTTAGGGTTTGTTTTAAGTTTGTGAAGAAATTTTTATAAGAGCAAAGAGGAGATCATCCTTTGGTGTTTGAGCATTCACTCTTCTTCCTCTCTCTTGGTATCTATAGAAAAGTTTTCCTAAACTCAATCTAGCTTTATATTTATATTGTTTGATTATCATTTTATTAAGCTAGTATTTATTTGAGTTTAGTTTGTTTTATTTATACTCTTTGTTCACACACAACCTATTGAGCTTATTATATTTTCATACATAGTATAATTTGGGTTGTGAGAATTGTGTGACTTAGAGAGTGAGGTTACACTTAGTTCTCATCTTGTATTAGAGAACAAACAATTGTATTTGTGCCTAATTGTGAAGTTACACTTTATAATACACTTGTACACCGAAAGGAGGGTGTGGTGAGAGACGGGGTCGTCCTAAGCGGAATAGGATAGGTGGTAATGTCTAGAGGTAGGTTATAATTCCTAACACTTGAGGAGACATGGGCTAGAGACCAACACTTAGAGGGTGTAGAGTATGATTGCTAGAGTGTGGATTGTAAAGTTTTCGGTAAGCTAGGAAACCGAGTGTGAGGTGTAAATGTTATTCGGGTGAGCGTAGAAAACCCTGTTGTGATAGTGGAGATCTCCTTAAGGTGAGGAGCGGAGATGTTGGTCGTGGGGGCCGAAGTCCGTGATCATATCTTGTGTTTGAGTTTGGCTTGGCGTACTTATATTTTTGTTTATCTTTATTGTCATTCTCTCATTGTTAATTTCATCAACTATATTGTTTATATTTTGTTTACCCTTGTGATATTTGTACATCCTTGCATATATATCTTGTTACATATCATATTTGCTAGGATATTTATTAATTAGTTTTAATCAGTATTTAAATTGGATTAGATTAGCATAAACCCTATTCACCCCCCTCTAGTATTCTTCCCTAGTGGCATTAGGGTACTTTCAATTGGTATCAAAGCTTGGTGCTCTTTGATTTAAGATCTAATCATCTTGAGTTAAAGATCAAAGTTATCTTTTGTGCTAATCTAGTTTTGTGATTTATTGTTATCTTGCTTGCATACATATAGATATTTTGGACATGCATTGTGCACCTTGTTTAGACTATGATCCTAATATTGCTCCTAGAATAGATAATTTCCCCTATGACCAATAGTATTCTAGATTTAATATATTTGTTAGATCTAAATATTTTGATTTGTGGGATATTATAGATTGTGCTTATATTGTACCCGCTACGGAGAAATCCAAGTGGAATAAAAATAATCAAAGAATGTTTACCATGAATAAGCTTTTGTTAGAATTTTTGCATAACACTTTTTATTCATCGTTTTCTAACAAGTTTGTTTATTTTGATAGTGCTTACAATTTATGGAAATTTATAGAAGCACATCAAGACAACTTGGAGGAAATCCGACGTAGTTTGGAGGATTCTTCTTCAAGTGAGTGTAGAGCATCATCATGCACATAACCACTAGGCGATAGCCCTAGTGAGGTTTACGAGTTTCAATCCATTAATGATTTTTCTAGTGATGAACTTGTGCTTCTGAAAAATTATTGCATGCCTATAACAAATTGCATCATATCTTTTTAGATTTAAAAAGCAAGCATATTGCATTAAAATCTGATCATGAGTTATTAGCTTCTAAGTTTGACACTATTTCAAATGAAAATGTGATCCTCCAAGAAAATAATGAGAAATTAAAATTGGATCATGTTTCCTTAATTTCAAATGTTGCTAAGATAACTCATGAAAGAGATAATACCATGTTAGAAGTACAGAACATAAAAAATGATATTGCTTCTTTTATAAATGACTATATATATTCTACTTCTAATAAGAATGCATATTTGCCTAATAATGAAGATTTGAATCTTATGAATAAACGCATTTCATCTTTAGATTCAACTTTAAAAATATGCATTAATAATCATAAGAAGCTTATGGATATGTGTGCCAAATCTAAGTCAAAATCATTCACTCATTATGCACACATATATAGCAAAGTCTACAAATATACAAATTGCGATTGTAAAGTCCATCTTGCTAGATTTTGCTATGATGCACATAAACCCACTAAGGTTCATATTAATTCTTCTTGTGCATCTCATTAAGCTTCATCATCACATTCACATGTACACACACATGTAGATCATCATAAACATGCCCATGTGTACAAATGTGAGTTTTGTGATCGTTTTGGTCATTTGACCAAATTTTGTTTTGATTTGAGGAGATTTTCTCGTTTGCAAAATAATTTCCAAGATAAACCTATTTTTAAAAATGAGTCCCGTGCAAAAACCATTTGGTCAACATAAGCAAATGCTTCCTTTCTATTGTATTTATTATAACCGGAAGGGTCATTTGAGCAATTTTTGTTATGATCGTGTCCGTGCATCACATGCGCCCAAGAGGGTTCATAACTCTAGGGCTTTGAGCTTAAATGATAGGGGTCGTGTCTCTAACCAATCCGGCACCGAAAATGCTTGGGTGCCAAAATCTTTTTAAACCAATAATTTTATTATTCTTTATCTTTCATGTCTTGGTTTTGAAAAATGTTTTTGAAATTTTTTTTGAACATGAAAACAATTTTTCTTTGATTAATTTTTTTTGTTTCATGATTATTAGTTTCGGTTTTGTTGAGGGGTTTGTGTTTTGGGCAATCCCCGGATTTATTGGGTGTTTATTTCCAAATTGTATTTATCGGCTACTAAAATGTTTATATGGGTTGAAACAAGCTCAAAAGCTTGATTTGGTTGCCTCTCTTCTTTTTTGTCGAATATAACAAAATTTGATATTGGTTTGGTTTCATATGACTTAAATATTGATTTATGATTTTATTTTGAGTGATTTGTTTTTATTTGAAAACTTTTTTCATGATTCTCATGTTTTCCTTCCTTTGATTTCATAAATCCATTTTTACATTATTTTTATGTTTAATAAGACACTATTTTCATATTGCTATATTTATATGTGTCCTCATTGTATTTTTGTATGTGAGTTGTGTTTAGCATATTTTTCATCTTGCTTGCTCACATGTTTTCCATGATCTTTATTGTCTATACTCCATATGGCATTTTGATAGGGGGAGCAATCCCTATATTTGTTTAATACTCACCGTGCTTATTTGGAGGAGGAGCTTCGCTCTCTACATTCTTTTGTTTTCTCCTTTTTGATATTGTCAAAGGGGGAGAAATATTGTGAGTATATTTTGTTTTTGTTATATGCATGATAATTTTAATTTACATATTAATTTTCTTGCATGCGTATATTTCTTTTTGTAAATTGTTTGTCATCATCAAAAAGGGGGAGATTGTTGGGTCCTTTTGTTTTGATGATGATTAACAAACAATTTACAACTAATGTTGTTTGTCTAGTATTTGTATTTTATATTTATTCTAGACAAACAATATGGTTGGAGGATGGATGGAATCGAGCATTCACGATTATATCCAATGGAGGTTGGCGGAATAGTGGAGTGAAGCAATGCAATTCACGTTGAAGATCCAAGTTCAAGCTTCATCAGTAAGTTTACCAAGTCAAGCTATATTGAAGACCTTCAAGCTTGAGTATATAGTTTATAGTGTTTGTAGTATAGGTTTATACTTTTGTGTTAATACTTTAAGTTCATATTAATCACACACGTATTTGTTTATTTTATCAAAATATAGGTGTTTTTATAAAAACATTATTTTATTAGTTTATAGACTTCAATATTAGTTTATACATATTTTATTAAGTCTATAAAATCAGTTTACAAAGTTTTAAAAGTTTGTTTAAATTAATATGTTAAAAACATGTATGTTTAGTTTCATGTTTTTGAACATATTTGCAAAATGATGATATTTTATAAATGAGAGATGCTTTTTGAAAACTAGTTTTGTAACATGTATATTATCATGTTTACAATCATTTCCCAAAGTTTTATAATTTTTGGAATTTGTTTGCTATTTTTAAAGGTAGTTTGAAAATCATATTTTCTGTTTCAATCAGGCTGATAAAGTGTTATCAGTCGACTGATGAATGTGTTCAGTCGACTGAAGAAATCACCTGGAATAACAAAAAGTTTCTGTTTGTTTTGGTTGCTTGACCAGTCGACTGATAAGGTCATCAGTGGACTGATAAGGTTCGTCAGTCGACTGATGAGTTAGAAAATACCTCTAACGGTCAGCTCATTAGTCGACTGATGAAAGCCATCAGTCGACTAATACTGTAACGGCTAGTTTTTTCAGCCTTTTACAGATTTGGGGTTTTTGGTCTTTTTGCCTTGTTTTCTCTTGGCTTTGGGGTTCCTATAAATACTCCAACATATCCTTAGTTCTATTTACTGAAGAGAATGTTTTAAGAAAGTTTTTAAACAAGTTTAAAAAGGATGTTTAAAGTTTGTTTAGGGTTTGTTTCAAGTTTGTGAAGTAATTTTCGCAAGAGCAAAGAGGAGATCGTCCTTTGGTGTTTGAGCATTCACTCTTCTCCCTCTCTCTTGTTATCTATAGATAAGTTTTCCTAAACTCAACCTAGCTTTACATTTATATTATTTGATTATTATTTTATTAATCTAGTATTTATGTGAGTTTAGTTTGTTTTATTTATACTCTTTGTTCACACACAACCTATTGAGCTTATTGTATTTTCATACATAGTATAATTTGGGTTGTGGGGATTGTGTGACTTAGAGAGTGAGCTTATACTTAGTTCTTATCTTATATTAGAGAACAAACAATTGTATTTGTGCCTAATTATGAAGTTATACTTTGTAATATCCTTGTACACCGAGAGGAGTGTGTGGTGAGAGACGAGATCGTCCCAAGAGAAGTGGGGTAGAAGATAATACCGAGAGGTAGGTTGTAATTCCTAACACTTGAGGGAGACACAGGCTAGAGACTAACACTTAGAGGGTGCAGAGTGTGATTGCTAGAGTGTGGATTATAAATTTTTCGGTGAGCTAGAAAATCGAATATGAAGTGTAAACACTATTCAGGTGAGCGTAGAAAACCCGGTTGTGATAGTGGAGATCTCCTCGAGGTGAGGAGCGAAGACATAAGTCGTGGGGGCCGAACTCCATGATCATATCTTGTGTTTGAGTTTGTCTTGGCGCACTTATATTTTTGTTCATCTTTATTGCCATTCTCTAATTGTTTATTTCATCTACTATATTGTTTATATTTTGTTTACCCTTGTGATATTTGTATATCCTTGCATATATATCTTGTTGCATATCATATTTGCTAGTATATTTATTAATATGTTTTAATCGGCATTTAAATCGGATTAAATTAGTATAAACCCTATTCACCTCCCTCTCTAGGGTTCTTTCCTCGTGGCATTAGGGTACTTTCAAAAGATATCTAGTTTAGCCGCCGCAACAGCTTTTCCTAAGGGACATACAGTTAACTGATCCCTACCTTTTGATAGAACAAACTATACCTATTGGACAACACGTATGACAATCTTTTTATTATTAACCAATTATGACATTTGGAGTAGTGTAGAGAATGGATGAATTGAATCCACTACTATTGTAAAAGAGGTCACAATTATCACTCCTAGAGATAAGAAGACCGCTTAGGAAAAAAAAGATTTATTATTTAAATACGAAAGCTATGAATGGTCTTTGTTGTTATTTAACTGCGAAAAAATTTAATCGTGTGTTAAATTGTTCTATTATGCAGAAATCAGGAAAACTTATAAGCTACACAAGAGGGAACTTCACAGGTGAAAGAGGCGAAACTTATTATGCTTCTGAGCTTCATAGAGTATTAGGATATCTTCACCCGATTCATGGGTATTGTGAATAAATGAAAAACTTTAGGCCAAGAGACACCAAGTGTATCTCGACCATGGCCAAGAGAACAATCGTGTCTCACGCCCAGAAAACCTATTTTCGCCCGTATAGCTGTTAGACCCTAATGCCACTAGGAAATAATCTTAGAAGGGGGTGAATAGGGTTTATGCTAATCTAATCCGATTTAATGCCAATTAAAAACTTCTTAACAAGCTATCCTAGAAAATAAGATATGCAATGAATTATTAGCAATGATAAGCAATATAAACAAGGGTAAACAAAATAGTTGACATTATAAACAAAGAGACAATGACTAAAAATATGAACAACAAGAGTGCGCCAATGCAAACTCAAACAAACAATATGATCAAGAAGTTAGGACATTGCATCCTACATCTCTGCTCCCCACTACCAAAGAGAAATCCACTATCACACTGAGTTTTCAACGCTAACCTGAAAATATTTAAACCTCACACTCGGTTTTCTAGCTCACCGAAAACTTTACAATCCACACTCTTGCAATCACAGTCTACACCCTCTAAGTGGTGGTCTCTAGCCCGTGTCTTCCTTAAGTGCTTGGATTTACAACCTCTCCCTAGGCTTTACTACCGACGCCACTCCTCTTGGGACGACCCCATCTCTCACCACACACTCCTCTCGGTGTACAAGTGTATTACAAAGTAATTTCACAAATTAAGCACAAATACAACAAATTTGTTCTCTACAATGGATGGGAACTCTATATAGGCTCACACTCAATTGTTACAACTCTCACAACCCCAATAATACTATGTATGAAAATACTTAAGCTCAAGTGGGTGTGTGTAAACAATGAGTGAAATCAATACTAAACTCAAATATGAAATCTAGCTTAAGAACAATGATAATCAAACAAGTATATAAATGTAAAGCTAGAGTTTGAATTTAGAAAACTTCTCCAATGAATAACAAGAGAGAGAGAGAGAGAGAGAGAGAGAGAGAGAGAGAGATGAGTTGAATACTCAAACACCAAAGAATAATCTCCTCAAGCTCTTGTGAAAACTTCTTCAGAAACAAACTCTTAAACAAACTTAAAAACAAACTTTAAACTTTTGTAAACTTATTTTAAACACTTCTTGATTACTTTTAGAACTGAGGATATGTGAGGGTATTTATAAGAAACCCCAAAGCAAAGAAGATACCAACAAAACCAAGCAAAAAGATAAAATTAACAGAAACAAAAAACTAGCCGTTACAACATCAACCGACTGATGATCTGACCGTTATAGGTATTTTCCAGCTCATAGTTGACTGACGATCTTATCAGTCGACTAACGATCTTATCAGTTGACTGATGAGCTCATCAGTCGACTGGTCAAGCGACTAACATAAAAACAGATAGTTTTGTACTTTCCAGGCAATTGTACTTTCCAGGCAATTTCTTCGGTCGACTACTCTCTTGTATCAGTCGACTGATAACACATAATCAGCCTATAATGAATAGTAAAACTAAACTTTAAATCTCTTTAAAAATAACAAATAAATTCAGAAAAATATAAAACTTTAAGAAATGATTGTAGACATGATGATAAACATGTTACAGAAAGATTTTTCAAATTGCATTCCCCATTTGTGAAAACTCATTGTTTTTCAAAATAGTCAAAAACATGAAAACAAACAACACTTGTTTTTGTCAAAATGGCTAAACTATATTTTGAAACTTTATAAAATAATTACATAGACTTGATTAAAAAATATAAACTATTGTTGTTAAGTCTTTAAACCAGAAAACATAATACTTTTGCAAATACAATAGAATATGAAACAAATGAGATGTGTATAAATAAAACTCTTGTTTCATATCTATAATACCAAAACAACTTATCTACATGTATAAATAATTTTTGGAATTTATTTGTAAAAACTTTGTTTGTGGATATAACAAATATATATATATATATATATATATATATATATATATATATATATATATATATATATATACATACATAGAAACCAATAAAATGTGTGTGTATATGATATTGAGCTTGAAGTATTAAACACACATAATATAAACTCCTAAACTAGATTATCCAAGCTATAGGTCTTTAATAAGCTCGACTTGGTACAATTGCAGATGAAGCTTAAACTTGGATCTTAACTTGAATTGTATTGCTTCACTCTACTATTCCTTCCATCCTTCAATGGATATGTTCGTGAAAGCTAGATTCTATCCATCCTCCAACACATTGTTTGTCTAAAATGAATAGAAAAACACAAACACTAGACAAGCAATATTAGTCTTAAATTGTTTGTAAAAACATCCTCAAAACAAAAAGGCCAACAATCTCCCCCTTTTAGATGATGGCAAACAATTTACAAAAAGATATATGGATGAAACGAAATAAATAAGAATTATGATTATCATGCATAAAAACAAGGAATATATGTATAAAAATAAGAAATTTATACTCATAATATTTCTTCCCTTGTGACAATATCAAAAGGGGAAAATAAAAGAATGAAGAAAGTGAAAGCCCCCCTACCAATAAGCATGGTGAGTATAAAAAAAAAATTAGGATGACTACCCCTACCTTAATGGAATATATGAAATGAAGACCAATGTAAACATATGTGAGCAAACATAGCTTTAAAACATGCTAAATATTACTCACATACAAAAAGATTATGAGAACAGATATAGATATATCATTATGGAAGAGTGTGTCTTAAAACAAAATAAAAAAAACATAAAAACCATGTGAAAATAGATTTATGAAAACAATTGAAAGAAAAACATGAGAATCAAGAAAAAAGTTTTCAAATAAAAACAAATCACTCAAATAAAATCATAAATCAAGATTTAAATCATAAAAACAAAATTTTTCAAAACCAAGAAATGAAAAAATAAAAACATTAAAAATCTTGGTTTAAAAAATCAAATTTGTTTTGGTACCCAAGTATTCTTGGTACCAAAAGGATTAGGGATATGACCTTATCAAATTTGTTTTGGTACCTGTTTGGACGCATTTGGTACACGAACACGATCAAAACAAAAATTATGTAAATAACCCTGTAATAAGTGCAATGAAAGGGTTGAAATGGTTTGTGTTGACCAAAAACTTGTGCCCGAGGAACATTTGCGAACATAGGTGGTATTTTAAAATTATTTTGCAAATATGAAATATTATTAAACTAATGTGATTTATTTGAAGAATTTGGCAAAATTGAACATTTTTTAAATCAAAACAAAACTTTGCAAAATGGCCAAATCTACCACAAAAATTATATTTATGCATACTAGCATGCTTATGATAAACTTTGTGATTATGAGCATGTGAATGTGTATGCGTAGATGATAAAACTTGACGAGATGCACAAGGAACATTAGCATTCTTAGATTTTTGTGCATCATAGCAAAATTTAGCTAAATGGCCTTTACGACTACAAATAGAGCACTTGTAAACTTTGCTATATATGTGTGCATAGTGATTTTAACTTATTTGCACTAGACTTGGCACTCATATTCAAAAGCTTATTATGATTATTAATGCATGTTTTCAAAGTTGAATCTAAAGATGAAATACGTTTGTTCACAAGATTCAAACCTTCATTGTTAGGCACATATGCATTTGAACTAGAAGTAGAACATGTATGGTTATTCTTAAAAGAACCAAGTTCTTGTTTAATGTCTTCTACCTCTAGCATGGCATCAATCTTAGCGTGGGATAGGCTAGCAACAGAATAGGTCAATTTTTTATTATCCAAACTCAATAAATCCTTGTTTTCTTTTAATGTTAAATTCTCTTTAACAATGACATCAAGTTTGGAAGCTAGATTCTCATGATCGGATTTCAATTCTACATACTTGTTTTTTAAATTTATAAAATTATGATGCAATTTTTTGTAGGCTTTCATTAATTTCTCATATGCACATGCGAGATTAACTATAGATGATTCACTATCGTTTTGGACTCGCAAATCTCACTAGGACTATCGCCTAGTGCCCATTTGCACGATGATGCTCCATACTCACTTGAAGAAGAATCCTCCAAACTATGTCGGATTTCCTCCAAGTTGCCTTGATGTACTTCTATAAATTTTTATAAATTGTAATCACTATCAAAATGAACAAACTTGTTTGAAAACGATGAATCAAAGGCGTTATGCATAAATTCTAACAAAAGCTTATTCCTGGTAAATATTTTCTGATCATTTTTATTCCACTTGGATTTCTTCGTACTGGGTACAATATAAGCTTTATCTAAAATATCCTATAAATCGAAATGTCTAGATTTAACAAATATATTAAATCTAGAACAGCATTGGTCATAGGAAAAAGTATCTATTCTATGAGCAACATTAGGATCATAGTCTAAACAATGTGCATAATGCATGTCCGTAATATCTATATTTATGCGAGCAAGATAACAATAAATCTCAAAACTAAATTAGCACAAAAAGATAACTTGGATCTTTAACTGAAGACAATTAAACCTTAAATCAAAGAGCTCCAAACTCGTGAATAGGGTTTATGCTAACCTAATCTGATTTAATGCTAATTAAAAACTTATTAATAAGTTATCCTAGCAAATAAGATATGCAATGAATTATTAGCAAGGATAAGCAATATAAACAAGGGTAAACAAAATAGGGGACAATATAAACAAAGGGGTAATGACTAAAAATATGAACAAAAAGAGCGCGCCAATGCAAACTCAAACAAGCAATATGATCATGGAGTTCGGACCTTCTGTCTTACGTCTCCGTTCCTCACTCACGGGAAGAAATCTACTAACACACCGGGTTTTCAACGCTCACCAGAAAACATTTACACCTCACACTCGGTTTTCTAGCTCACCAAAAATTTTACAATCCACACTCTTGCAATCACACTCTACACCCTCTAAGTGTTGGTCTCTAGCCCGTGTCTCCCTCAAGTACTCGGATTTACAACCTCTCCCAAGACTTTACTACCGACGTCACTCATCTTGGGATGATCCCATCTCTCACCACACACTCCTCTCGATGTACAAGTGTATTACAAAGTGATCTCACAAATTAAGCACAAATACAACAAATTTGTTCTCTATAATGGATGAGAACTCTATGTAGGCTCACACTCAATTGTTACAAATCTCACAACCCCAATAATACTATGTATGAAAATACTTAAGCTCAAGTGAGTGTGTGTAAATAATGATTGAAATCAATACTAAACTCAAATATGAAATCTAGCTTAAGAATAATGATAATCAAACAAGTATATAAATGTAAAGCTAGAGTTTGAATTTAGAAAACATCTCCGATGAATAACAAGAGAGAGATAGATGAGTTGAATGCCTAAACACCAAAGAATGATCTCCTCAAGCTCTTGTGAAAATTTCTTCACAAACAAACTCTTAAACAAACTTAAAAACAAACTTTAAACTCTTGTGAACTTGTTTTAAACCCTTCTTGATTTATTTTAGAACTGAGGATATATGGGGGTATTTATAGGAAACCCCAAAGCCAAGAAGAAACCAACAAAACCCAGCAAAAAGATAAAAATAATAAAAACAAAAAACTAACCGTTACAGCATTAGTCGACTTATGAGCTGACCGTCATAGGCATTTTCCAACTCATCAGTCGACTGTCGATCTTAACAGTCGATTGATTACCTCATCAGTCGACTGATCAATTGACAAACATAAAAACAGACAGTTTTACACTTTCCATGTGATTTCTTCGGTCGACTGATCCCTTGTATTAGTCGATTGATAACACATAATATGTCTATAATGAATAGTAAAACTAATTTTTAAACCACTTTAAAAATAGCCAATAAATTCAGAAAAATGTAAAACTTTAGGAAATGGTTGTAGACATGATAATAAACATGTTGAAGAAAGAACTTTTTAAATTGCATTCCTCATTTGAGAAAACTCATTGTTTTTCAAAATAGTCCAAAACATGAAAACAAACAACACTTGTTTTTGTCAAAGTGACTAAACCATGTTTTAAAACTTTATAAAGTGATTATATAGACTTGATAAAAGATAAA
>BQKN01000971.1:347299-376826 GCA_022839385.1 Asparagus kiusianus
TGTCCACCAAAGTTTTTAACCACTCATATTGCTTAGGGATCCTTGTATTATATAAAAAGGTGTTTTATATTAATAAATGTTTGGCTACAAACTTTGGTGGACATCAACTTAAGTTGATAGGAGTCTTGCTATTACCCAAGCTATAGGTCTTCAATAAGCTTGACTTGGTACACCCTCGGATGAAGCTTGAACTTGGATCTTGACTTAAATTGCATTGCTTCACTCTACTATTCCTTTCGTCCTCCAATGGATATGATCGTGAAAGCTCGATTTCGTTCATCCTCCAACACATTGTTTGCCTAAAATGAATAGAAAAATACAAACACTAGACAAATAATATTAGTCATAAATTATTTGTAAAAACATCATCAAAACAAAAAGACCAACAATCTCCCCCTTTTTGATGATGACAAATAATTTACAAAAAGATATATGTATGAAACGAAATAAATAATCATTATGATTATCATGCATAAAAATAAGGAATATATGCATAAAAACAAGGAATATATACTCTCATTATTTCTCCCCTTTTGATAACATCAAAAAAGGGAAAACAAAAGAATGGAGAGAGCGAAAGCTCCCCCTACCAATAAGCATGGTGAGTATAAAACCAAAATTGGGATGGCTCCCCCTACCTTAATATAATATATGAAATGAAGATCAAAGTAAACATATGTGAGCAAGCAAAGATTAAAAGCATGCTAAATATAACACACATACAAAAAGATTATGAGAGCACATATAGATATATCATTATGGAAGAGTGTGTCTTAAAACAAAAAAAAACATAAAAACCATGTGAAAGTAGATTTATGAAAACAATTGAAAGAAAAACATGAGAATCATGAAAAAAAATTCAAATGAAAACAAATCACTCAAATAAAATCATAAATCAAGATTTAAATCATAAAACAAAATTTTTCAAAACCAAGAAATGAAAAAATAAAACATTAAAAATCTTGGTTTAAAAAATCAAATTTGTTTTGGTACCCATGTATTCTTGGTACCAAATGGTTTAGAGACATGACCCCTATCATTTAAGCTTAAAATCCTAGGGTTATGGACCCGTTTGGACGTATTTGGTGCACGAACACGATCAAAATAAAAATTGTGTAAATGACCCTTCCGGTTGCAATAAGTGCAATGAAAGGATTGAAATGATTTGTGTTGACCAAAAACTTGTGCACGAGGAACATTTGCAAACATAGATGGTCTTTTAGAATTGTTTTACAAAGTGAAACATTATTATACAAACGTGGTTTATTTAAAGAATTTAGCAAAATTGAACCTCTTCTTAAATCAAAATAAAACTTTGCCAAATGGCCAAATCTATCAAAAAAATTACATTTATACATACAAGCATGCTTATGATAAACTTTTTGATTATGAGCATATGAATGTGTATGAGTAGATGATGAAGCTTGATGAGATGCACAAGGAACATTAGCATGCTTAGATTTTTGTGCATCATAGCAAAATTTAGCTAAATGGCATTTACGACAACAAATAGAGCACTTGTAAACTTTGCTATATATGTGTACATAGTGAGTGGATAATTTTAATTTATATGCACTAAACTTCGGACACATATTCATAAGCTTCTTATGATTATTAATGCATATTTTCAAAGTTGAATCTAAAGATGAAATACGTTTATTCACAAGATTCAAATCTTCATTGTTAGGCACATATGCATTTGAACTAGAAGTAGAATATGTATGGTTATTCTTAAAAGAATCAAATTCATTTTAAGGCTTCTACCTCTAGCATGGCATCAATCTTAGCAAGGGATAGGTTAGTAAAAGAAAAGGCCAATTTTTTATTTTCCAAATTCAATAAGTCATTGTTTTCTTTTAATGTTAAATTCTCTTTAGCAATGACATTAAATTTGGAAGCTAGCTTCTCATGATCGGATTTCAATTCTACATGCTTGCTTTATAAATTTATAAAATTATGATGTAATTTGTTGTAGGCTTTCATTAATTTCTCATATGCACATACGAGATTAACTATAGATGATTCACTATTGAGTTCGGACTCGTAAACCTCACTAGGGCTATGCCTAGTGCTCGTGTGCACGATGATGCTCCATACTCACTTGAAGAAGAATCCTCCAATGTACGTCGGATTTCCTCCAAGTTGTCTTAATGTGCTTCTATAAATTTCCATAAATTGTAAGCACTATCAAAATGAACAAACTTGTTAGAAAAATAATGAACCAAAAGCGTTATGCATAAATTCTAACAACTACTTATTCATGATAAATATTCTTTGATCATTTTTATTCTACTTGGATTTCTCCGTAGTTGGTACAATATAAGCTTCATCTATAATATCCCATAAATCGAAATGTCTAGATCCAACAAATATATTAAATCTAGAACACCATTGGTCATAGAAAAACGTATATATTCTAGGAGCAACATTAGGATCATAGCCTAAATAATGTAGATAATGCATGTCCATAATATCTATATGTATGCAAGCAAGATAACAATAAATCTCAAAACTAGATTAGCACCAAAAGATAATTTGGATCTTTAACTCAAGGCGATTAAACTTTAAATCAAAGAGCACCAAGCTCTGATACCAATTGTTAGACCCTAATGTCACTAGAAAAGAACCTTAGAGGGAGGTTGAATAGGATTTATGCTAATCTAATCCGATTTATTGCCAATTAAAAACTTATTATCAAGTTATCCTACCAAATAAGATATGCAATGAATTATTAGAAAGGATAAGCAATATAAACAAGGGTAAACAAAATAGTGAACAATATAAACAAAGGGGCAATGGCTAAAAATATGAACAAAAAATGTGCACCAATGCAAAATCAAACAAGCAATATGATCACGGAGTTCGGACCTTCTGTCTTACGTCTCCGCTCTCCACTCCCAGGGGGAAATGCACTATCATATCGGGTTTTCAACGCTCACCCAAAAATGTTTACACCTCACACTCGGTTTTCTAGCTCACCAAAAACTTTACAATCCACACTCTTGTAATCACACTCTACACCCTCTAAGTGTTGATCTCTAGTCTGTGTCTCCCTTAAGTACTTAGATTTACAACCTCTCCCAAGACTTTACTATCGACGACACTCCTCTTGGGATAATCCATAATGAGTGTCTAGGCCAGCTGAGACACAAAATGTGTCTCGGGCAGCCGAGACACAGAAGCTGTCTTAAGTCCTGAAAATACTGTTTCTTACTGTTTTTCACTGTTAGCCATCGAGATTTTAGTAGATTATGATCCAATATCCCCTCTACTGATTTAAAAATGATTTTAACTGAAGATAAGGGGTTATTGGTTGTTCTTATCTGAAAACCGAGTTTCTAAAGCCTATAAATACAACCTTAGGGCCTTCATTCATGAGATCTGGAATTCTTGAGCATTGGCGAATCCCTGTAAAACTGAAGAGTGAGGAGCACAAATTTTAGAGAGGAGAAAGAGATCTCGTCGAGCTATTCAGCATAAAGAGGAAGAGTTCGAGAGATCTGCATCCGTTCATCCATTTTCCTTGAGATCATACCTAGCTGTGATTCTTAAGATGAGTGATTATTAATATTTATATCTTAATTTGATCGTTACTTCAATTTCTTAACTCCTTTACGAGTCAACGAAATCTATATATTGATCTGATCGTTCGATGGTCCACGGATAAACCTCGTCACAGACAAAGATCTCATGCAAACAACGGGTGATAAACGTCCGTTGTGTGTGTTTTATGAGAGCTGTAATATTTTGTTTTCATTTTTGTTGAGTTTGTTGTAACGACTGAAGTTGTAATGAGTCCACTAATGAAAGAGCTAACTTTTCACTAAAACATGCTGGCGACCACAGTGGGCATCAACAGCCTTGTTGCTGAGGCTGTCGTGTTGCGGTCGCTGATCAAGATCCCTGTGGATGAAGAGGTCGAGTATGAATTCGAACAACAGTAGTTCAAGTAGCATGTCTCCTCCTCCTCTAGATCTTCCTCTCCCTGCAAGTGCAAGAGGACCACTTCCCTGAAGAAGGTTCGTTGGTCTTCAGATCTGAGGACTCAGGATGATAATCTTCACTCGAATGTTGCTGAGGCCTCCTCTCTAACCTACAGGAAAGCCTGATTTGACGTTCGTGACAACTCCTTGAAGGTTAAGGAGTTGCCCATCGAGGGTGCACCAGTGCTGACAAAGAGGGCTTGCCAGAGATGCCGCCAACGTATTGCTCGCCAATTCGCTAAAGCTTTGGAATAGGTAGATGAAATCCGCTACCAAGTGGATTTAAAGTTCAAAAAGTGCCAAATAGCTAAGTCGTCGCCACAACAAGCACCAGGATCCTCCTCCCAACCGCCGACTAACAAACGACTTCATGTCAAAAGAACACATTCTACTTTCGAGGAGCACATCCAGAAGTGTCGTGCACTTCTTGCGTGTGCCCAGATCCTTGTGCAAAAAGCACAAGAGTTACAAAAATAAGAGGTGGTCAAAGAGCCACCAAGACCTAAGCAGGTTTGGGTGCCGAAGGCCAAAACAGTGCATCTACCTAGTAAGAGACACCAGTCGTGTCTTTCACTCAGTTTCATCTCCAAGGCTGCTCCCCAGACTTCATCAATTTCAGATCCTGCTCCTTCTACTCCTGCACCTTCGGTAAAGCCTTACGGTAGCGTGGACCTCTCCAAGTTCAGAATTCCGTTAAAAGATCATCTTGGTCCTCTACCTGAAGATCGAGGCAAAGCTCCTATTAAGGAACGCTTGGGTCCACTGAATGATTCCCGAGCAACCATCCAGACTGGGGGTCGTAAGCATCCTCCCAATAAGTCGATTCTCGTAACCTCCCACCTGGGGGTACGTGTGAAAAACTAGGATCCTGTTAGGATTTCACCCTCACAAAGGTATGATTCCAAATGTGTTACTCCCGTGAATGCCAAAAAGGTGTTACCTAATCAGAAGAAGATGCATCCAAAAGATGACAGCATTATACCTGAAAGTACAAATGAACAGGTGATAGGTTGCTCCGGTCACAACGCTGGCGAGTTGTACTATCGAGCTCGGGGTGAGTCTCGAAAGAGAATCAATCCATATTTGCATCATTTGATTTCATTTGATTGTCATGATTTTCATGATTCTCATGACTTGTTTTCATTTGAAAATATCTTTCATTATTCTCATGTTTTTCATTCTCTTGATTTCATAAATCTATATGTATTACTTTTATTGGGACACTTTTTTCATAATGTCATATCAATATGTGTTCTTATAGTCTTTTTGAATATGAGTCTTTCATAATTTTTAAACTCACATTTTTTGATGTCTTATATTTTTTATACATGCATTAAGGTATTTTGATAGGGGGAGATTCTTCTCTATATTTGTTGTATACTCACCTATGCTCATTTGTAGGAAGAGCTTTCACTCTCTTCATTCTTATTATTTTCCTCATTTGATGTTGACAAAGGGGGAGAAACAAGTGGATTGTGAGTATTTTATTTTTATGCATGAGTTATAAATTGTATATTCATTTGATATCATGCATGTCCTATATCTCTTTATGTAGATTGTTGTCATCAACAAAAAAAGGGGAGGGGGGGGGAGGGATTGTTAAGTCTCATGTTTATGAGTCTACTATCTAATCTAGTTTTGATGTTTAACAAACAATTCCTAACAATGTTTGTCGAGTGTTTGCATTTGATTCCTAACAATGAGTCTACTATCTAATCTAGTATTTAGAGGTTGGTTGGATTGCGCCTACATAATCATATCCATTGGAGGTTGGAAGGAGAACAGGAATGAAACTGTCGATATTCAAGTCAAATACGAGTTCGTGCTTAAAGCTTAAAGCTCAAATATTACACACATACATGTTTTGGTTTTATAACTTTCAAGCTTAAATAAATAAGAAACTACTAGTTATATTTATATACATACATACACATTTCATATTAATCATTTTTGTTTTTGAAAATAATCTGTTTAACCACATAAATATGAAACAAATGAATATAATTATATATACACATATTTGTTTCTTGTTTATATGTACTTGAAATGATTTCATTAAAATTAAGTTTTAATAAGTTCATGTAAGTGCATGTTTTTACAAAAAAGATGAGTTTTACAAATGGAAAACGTAATTTGAGAAATTATTTTTCTAACATGTTCTATTACATGTTTATAATCATTTTCCAAAATTTTATCATTTTTGGAGTTGATTTACTATATCAAATTGAGTTTACAAAATCGAGTGTTTAAACAATTTTCAGAATCTGGAATATCTATCTTAAAAAAGTAATTCTCACAAATGAGAAGTGATATTTCATAAAATCTTTCTCTAACATGTTTAGAAACTTCCTTAAAAAATTTATGATTTTTAGAGTTGATTTACTATTTTTAATTAATTTTAAAAAATCAGATACACAAGATTCCAGAATCTATCGTGCATGTTATAAGTCGACTTATGAAGTATTATGCAGTTAGATGCTTTTTATCTGCTGAGTTGACTTGTAATTCAAATGAGTCGACTCATGTAGACATAAGTTGACTTATACATGTCATAAGTCGACTTATAATAGAGTCGTTGCACAGTAATGGTTAATTTCCAGAATTTATTGTTTTTAATATTTTTGTGGTTTTTACTGGTTCCTTAGGGCTCCTAGTATACCCCTTACCCTCTAACTTCTAAATATTACTCCAAAAAATTTTAAACAAGTTTTTACAAGTGTTTAAGGGTGTTTTAAGTCTATTTTACGAGTGTTTATGTGAAGAGAGTTTCACAAGAGAATGAGATCTATTCATTCTTGTTTGGGCTTCAATTTCTCATCTTCATTGCTCTTGATTCTTAGAGAAGGCTACAATTTGAAAACTTTCACGTAGATCGCTGAAGGTTACAATCTGACGACCTTCACAACAACCGATGAGAGCTCTAGTTCAATAGCATTCACAATCAACATCGGGAGTTACAATCTGACGACTCTCATATTCTCAAGGAGCCAAGATGAAGATTACAAGACAATGATCTTTGCAACGCTATGACAAAAGAGATTACTTGTTGATAATCTCTCCAAAGCAAGACGCGGAACTCATCATCGTGCTCTAAGACCAAAACACGGAGGTCCTCCCCGTGTATCAATACCAAAACACGGAGGTCCTCCCCGTGTGTCAACAGTAAAACGCTAGAGTCGGACCCGCGTTACAACATTAAAACACGAGGGTCGAACCCACATTACAACAACAAAACGCTAGGGTCGAACCCACATTACAACATCAAAACGCTGGAGTCGGACCCGCGTTACAACATTAAAACGCTAGGGTCGTACCCGCATTTTTCAACGCCCAGCGGGTACCCAACTCCGCGTCTCCGGTCTAAAATGTGGAGTTAAGTTCCTGAACGCTAATGTGGGCGTTTGACTCGTTCAAGCAAGAGCTGAACGGTTGCAGGAACCGTTTTTCTTCCACGATCTGAGGGATTTCCGCTCCACTTGGGAGCGGATTAAGGGGGTGGTTACACCCCTCTCAACCCCATTATGGAGAGAATTAAGGGGGCTGTTACACCCCTTAATTCCCTATAAATATGAGAATTAAGGGTATTTAGGTTAGAGGTGTGATTGAGTGAGCTTATATTGAGTTCTCATCCATTATAGAGAACAAGCATTTGTATTTGTGCTTTCATTGTGAGATCACATTATAATACACAAGTACACCGAGAGGAGTGTGTGGTGAGAGACGAGGTCAATTCCAAGAGGAGTGACGTCGGTAGTAAAGCCTAGGAATAGGTGGTAAATCTGAGCACTTGAGAAAGGTGACACGTGAGAGGCCAACACTTAGAGGGTGTATTATATGATTACATTTGTGAGAGTTGTAATAGTTTTTGGTAAGCTAGAAAACCGATTGTGTGTGTTGTAAATATTTTCGGTGAACATTAAAAATCGGTTGTGATAGTAGAGATTCTCCTCGTAAGTGATCGAAGATGTAGGTCAAGGGTGATCGAACTCCGTGATCATATTGTGTGTTTGAGTTTGCCTTGATGTATTATTCTCGTGTTCATTGCTTATCATATTTTTATATCTCCATTGTCTCATAGTTTATATCGCCCTTTGTTTACTTGTTATCCTTGCATATATCTCATTATATATCATACTTGCTAGGATATTGTTAATAAGTTTTAAATTGGTATTAATATCAAATTAGATTAGCATATACCCTATTCACCCTCTCTAGGGTAATTTCAGTAATTTCACGCACCTATTTTTATACTTAACATGTTTTGTAATGTGAAATAGTGGTAGATAGTTTTATATTTGGTTTATAGATTTTTTTGGTTATATCAAGTATTTCAACTTATTCTTAACTTGGCTAATGCACAACTTTTTATTTTTATATGTACAAAAGTGCATTAATTCAAAATATCAATCAAACAATAATAGTGTATTTGTTAAAAAATGATCAAAGATCCACACTCTTATGAAATCCATGAAAAATTGAGTGCATTTTTTAAAAGATGGCTAAAAAAGACCTATACTTGGCTTTATATTTGTACATATCTCAAAGGGTGGTAGTCCTGTATTGAACATAGTTTATATTGAGATAGCATGAATCGCCCACTAAACAATATCGTTCTTCCTCTAAATCCTGTATGGTTGAGGTGATATGATGACACTTTGGTCCTTAGTCTCTAAGATTGAGATAGTTCAAGTCTTATTATTGCTCAATGTTCACTTCGATATACCTAAATTGTTCGAATGAACTAGTATAAGTTTTTTCACTATTTGTCTCACACACTTTACAATGATATTTAATCTTATGCATGTGTGCTTTTCCATATATTCTCCATTGTGTTCATAAATTTTGTCATCAAACTTTGATCCCTTGTGCTATTTTTCTATAAATTTTTGTATGAACTAGTGTTATTTCTCTCTCGTACATCATTTGGATGATTTTTATCTAAAATTTTCTTGTTTATAGTATATCCATTGGCATGTTTTTTTACTTTTGCTAATAATAAAAGGATAGAATTTTTGTGGTGATCTTGTATGAGTGGAGTTTTTGTCGAAGTGGTTTCATATATTTTTTGATTTTTTTGAAATTTTTTGAAACATTCAATGCATTATAGGGGGAGTTTTTCATTACATGTGCTTGTCTAAACTTTTCATGAAGACATGAACTTAAGGGGAGCTTTGCATGTCATTTATTTTTTGCATGAAAGTGTATTTGTGCTAATTGTTGTTGTTTATATATCTTTACATGCATATATTTCGGTATATTAAATTTCTTATTATCAAATTGGAAAGATTGTTAGGATGTAGTTATTTCTGTCAAAAGTTGCTTTCATTGTCATCAAACCTGTTACACCGTTTATCGATTACAAGTTTGAAGAAAACAAAGAAAAGTTAATATTTTTATAAGATCTTCTTACAATGAAAAATAAGATTATAACTTTATCAAACAAAACGCAGAGGACGTTTATCACCCGCTGCTTTGCGTTGGATCTTTGCCTGTGCCGAGGACGCGTTAATCCGTGGACCACCACAGATCAGATCCGGCTGACAAGTTTGATTAATGCCCTTGTTTCATGAAGGAAACAATTGCAGCAGTGACAATCAAGACCTAGCGGGATTGTGGCTTTTCTCGAGATTAAAACAAGGTTTAATCCGGAGGAAGGAGGGGGAGAGAATCTCAAATCTTTCGAAGGCTTTTTCTTTATGAAAAAGTTCGCCAAGATTCACTGATTCTCCTCTGAAATTCATGGTCTACTATTCAATTGGACAGCACCTCGCCCTCAGATTTCAGATCCTTTCAACTGAAGACCCTGGGCTTCTATATATAGGCTTTTATCGCCATGTTTTCTGATAAGATCAAGTGTTTTGACGTCATCTGCAATTGATAACCACCCAGACGCACTTAAGGATAACTTCAGAACAATTAGAAAGGTCCTGGGACGTAAGAATTCTAATAAAACATCGAAATCTATGTTTCGGGAGGTTTGGGATGCCCAGATAGTCATGGTGACTCGGAGCTGTACGAGTCACCATTTGGTGACTCGGTGCTATGCGAGTCACCTGGCTAATTGTTATGTTTTTTTTTACTTTTTTGGCTATTTGCAATTCCTTTGGTTCGCTTGCTCTCTTCTTTACGCGTGTTTCGTCAATTTGTTGAGTTGTGCACTTTTACCGATTCACTTCATGCGTTTTATCGTCGTCAGAAAAACTTCTTTGACTTGGATGATATCATTCATCATCTTCTCTTTGTCTTGAGCTACGTGTGGGAACCCATAGGCAATTTTTGACGCCTACAGATACCCCCTCCAAAGTGTTTCAGTCTCGTTTCTTTTATAGAAGAGTCTGAAATACTTTGGACATGATAGGCCTAACCTTCAATCGGTGTGATATGACCTGTAATTGGTTTCCGCTCTCAGCTTCTTCAGTGTTCAATCTACTCAGTATTTTATTGAATAGATGAAGTTCTTTCGGTACTTCATTTATCGTCTGACCGCTGTTGAAGTCTTGAACTGAGACTGGTGTGTAAGTTTCTGAACTTAACTTGTGTCATCGAGTTGATTTTGAACTGATCATCTTCGTCGGAGTTCATATCCGTAGTTTTATTTTGGCAAAGCCATTGGTGCGTTGACCTGTGTTAACATAGTTTATACTTGTACGTTAACTTGAGTCTACATAGTTTAAACTCTTAAGGCGCTAGAGTTAGGAGAACTAGTTTATACTCATATACTTATGGGAGTTTTGTCGGGTTATCCTTAAGAATATTCTGAATGATATTCTCCAGAAACTTTCTGATAAAGATAGAAAATAGTTTAGACTCATATACTCATTGGAGTATGAATACGGGTCCCGTATATGTCGAAAATACCTGAAAAAGGTCAGAATACTCATGAATTGGCCAAACAGCTTGTCATACGTGAGAGTCACCATTTGGTGACTAAGAGCTATGCGAGTCACTATTTAGTGACTCGGATCTGTGCGAGTCACCATTTGGTGACTCGGAGCTGTGCGAGTCAGCACAGGAACATTTTTGATTTGGTTTGGTCTGGTTTAGGACTTGGTTCAATTCCGACCCGTCTTGGTTTGGTTTGGTTTGAACCTGGTTTGGTCGGGTTCAAGGCCCTTTTAAACCCGACTCCTTCATCTTCTTTTCTTCTTCTTTTCGAAATTTTTCTTCGAGCCTTTTCCTCAAGAACCGTTCTCTCCTTCAAGAGCTCCTCTCCCAAGAATTCTTGTCTCCCATTCTCTTCAAATTTCTCAAACCTTCCTCAAATTCCCCCAAATTCGCGAGTTAGAAGCTAGGGTTTCGTTTGGATTTGATCTGGGCTCGAGCATTTGTGGGTTTTCTTCTCAGAGCTTCATTCTCCTCGATTCTTTTTTCGAACTCAGGTAAGAACATCACTCCTACTCTTTTTTTTGCTTCTTTATCTTTGGTTTTGGGGGTTTGGGGTTAGGGCCGAAACCCTAATTTGATTTGCTGGCGCTTTAGTTTTAGAATCTGTGTACAGCCGAGACCTTTAGCCCTTGTCAACAATCATGTATATAGCTTGACATCTGAGTCGATACTTATGCTTCAGTCCTGGATGACCTCGTGATCTTTGTGGGATAGCCGAAACATTTTGCCCATGCGCTAATCTGAGTTTGTTACCTTAGTCATGCATACTTGATTTTCCCTGTCCTGAATTTTGACAATGGCTGAGGATACCCTTCTTTAAGAATTTGGGTGATCACTTAAGCTCTGGATGTGCACTAAGTCTGAATCAGATCCCTGAAACTCAATTTTGCATGGGGACTATATTTGGATGCTTGATTTTGAATAAAGTTTTAAATGAGTTTTGCACGTGAAGCTTGGTTGTATGCGAGGTTTAATTGAACCCTCGAGCTTTGTGATCACGACCAAACCCTTTAGCTTTATTGTAACTAGTCACCTAGTTTGGATTTGTAGCCATATACGAAAATCGAACTTGAGCATGTGTCATATTCCCTTATTTCATTTTGAATGATAGCTGAACCCATGTCTTGGTGGTGCTTTCCTTTTTGTGGTTGCCAAGTTCGGTTGTGTATACTTTGCATTCCAATCAAGTTAAAGCCCTTGGATTGTTTGGATTTGGTTGGGAGTGGTAAGATTGAGTGGGGATTAAGTTCTCAATTTGCGGGAAATATCGAGGCTCTCAACTCCTAAATTTGTGCCCGGCTGAAACCTTTTAGAGACCTGTAATCATGGTTGAACTCTTGTACGCACGAATTTGGCCGAACTTAGGCTTGAAATCCTTAGGCTTTTTAGTCATGCACAAGAATCAGATTTGTAGGCACATCGTGCTTTCTTATTTGGCTATGTGTCTATCTCGAACCGAAACTCTGAGATATTTGGCTTGATCTGATCTGTCATGGGCTGAAACTGAATCTGTATCAGGCCCACTATGTAGATTGAATCAAAAATTTTAACGATAAATCCCATTTCATAGAACAGTGCCATTTTCCATTTGTATTAGCTGACTATTCCTCCACCTCTGACATAATCGAACTATTAACTCTCTTTGCAGATATGTCGCCCAAGAGATCCCGCGTTCCTAAAGATCATTCGGTGACTCAGCCGCCCGAGGGGACGCCCTTTACTTGCACAGGTATAACTTCATCATTTCTTTTTATTCATAAACTTAATATATCATTCTGCATATTGCATCATCCATTTGTTCTCCTTGGTGAGGCAATTGGGAAGAGCCGCCACTCTCCTTCATGGGAGTGGACGCTTCACAAGACTTGTTTCGCTTGGTCGAGGCATGCCTAAATTATCTTGGGATGATTTCTTACTATGCTAAACTCCTAAGGGCGGGTATATTATCACGTTATTCGTGTGATGATATATCCCATACTTGTTGTGTATAACGTAGTTCTTAATCGTCTTGCCTAGTTAATAAGCTCTTTTATTTTCTTTTAGCCAAAATTTGTTATGAATATATATCTGCATGATGTCCCCGTTTTACTCTCCTTGGCGATGTAATTGGAAAGAGTCGCCACTCTCCTTCGTGGGAGTGGACGCTTCACGAAATGTGTTTTGCTTGGTCGAAACATGTTTTAAGACATATAGGGCGATCTCATGTTGTATCATGTTACATGGGCTAGGGTATGTTATCGTGTTATTCACACAGTAACGTACCTTGTCCTTTACGTGCATGATGTGATTGAGATCGTCTCTCCCTTTATAAGGTCGTGACACTATCTTACAGCTCATGAGATGAGTTCAATGCTTATATTGTCTTACCATAGGTATTTATAATCATGTCAATAATCGTTTATTGTGTTACCTTAGTCAATTTTCCTTCGAGGGCACTCAATGCTCTCGGAGTGAAAGGTCACTCTAGTGAGGCCTACGCTACCACTGACGAACCAATCCCTGTACCGATGGCCCCTCAATTTGTTTCGGATGCACCAGGCAAACTTTAACAATTAATATGGAAGGGAGAACATCGTACTTTAAGGCAACTGATTACGGATATGCCTTTAGTGAAAGACCCAAGTTTGACACATCCGTTGAGGAAGCCGGAGTATCTTTTCAGCAATTCTACTGAAGATCCAGCTACTGTGTCTTTAGAAGCCGAACGATGGTTGCATCATGATGATGGGGGGCATCTATACCTTCCTCCAATTCCTCGTCACCGTTCGCTCATAGAACTTCGATGCCAGGCTGTCTCATAGGAAATGTCGTGGTGGTTAACGGAGGAGCACGACCGCGTTCATTGCGGATATATCACCCATGGCACGATTCCTGGATCAAGTGATCGGAACCGAATAATCAGGTTACATCCAGGGGTCTTAGGATTGAATGACCCACCTAGGGGTGAAGTCTTCACCGTTGCCAACACTATAAAGAACCGGCTTGCGAATTTAGGTCGAGAAATGCCAGCAACCGGTCATCGGTGTTTTAGTTGGGTACACTCGTCAGATAAGCTTTGGTGGACCTGCTTAAGCCATTATATCTTAAATCGGTTCAAGGTTGAGTTAAAGAGGGTGGTTTGTATGAGGCAGTCTGCGCCACTACTTATGGACTGACAATAAGTGTTCCCCACTTCTTGGCATTACTGGAGATTTACAACCCTGACACCAACATGTTCTTGACCAAACATGGGGAGTTAGGGTTGACGTTGCACGATATGTATAAGGTGTCAGGCCTCCCAATGGGTAATATGATCTACCAAGAATATTTTCCTTCTGACCGGAAGCTGTGGCAGCTAAAGTTGCGGACGCCCAATCGCTATGACACTTTCTGGGATCTCACTTGCCACTACCACATAGCCTTGGCAGGTGCCGATCGCTATCCAAGAAGACGCGACCACAAATAAGTCTGAGAAGTTTGTGAATTATTTGTTTAAGAATCTAGATAGCGGTCTAGTTGAGGCGATATACGAACTGACACCGTTGACTCCTTCAGAAGTGAATGAGCTAATTCAAAAGTCCAGCGCTCAGTCCTTTACTACAGCTGGCGTTGAAGGTGGATTTCCTACTGGAACCAAATTCCAAATGTATTTATGGCAAGCGGTGAAGCCGATCCAGCCCATGACATTGCTTGTCGGCTACCTCGCTCTTTGGTTAAAAAATTGTGTGGTGTCGTTCCAATCCACAGACGCTCTGCCTCTGGAAGTCCTTTATCCTACGGTCTTACTTGCTCATCGGAAGAATTTATCTCTTCTTCCAGTGATGGTCATGGATATTTACCGAGGGCTTCGTCATATTGTGAGTGTGTTTACCCAAGAGGGAAGTCGGCCGTCAGCCCAGATTCCTCTTACAAAAGCAGAGCTCCCCTATATCTATTTGATGGTCTGGTTTGTGCTGCATCGATCAGATATGATGTCGGCCCCCACTTCTGCAAATTCATTAATTCCCTTTCTCCAATTAATAGAACATTGTAAATGGAAAGGAAGAGGGTTCGCGGAAATCAAAAGGCAACTTCAAAATCAGAAGTGTTGGGCTTTCTCGACCTGCTTCTCGCGGTTTTCGGGTCAACATGGTGACTCATTGGTTAACACGGAGAAGTTTAGGACACATCAGACTGGTCTTGATGCTGGTTGTTTTGATTGGTTAATCAATATTTGACCAGGCTACATGATCTTCCGGGTATAGAACCGTTGTTATATAGAGCCGTACCTACCATGTCGGTTCACCCAACAGTTCAGGTATGGTCAGATTTACATTGGGAATCCGAATCGACAACTCTGAACATGTGGTGGCTTGATAGATGGGGCTAGGGCTTGGTTCTAGAGCATTATTGGCTGCACTGGTATCAAGTTCAAACTTCCTGGTGCTAAGCGTAAATTAGAGCTGACGTTCTTGCAATGTCGGTGGCTTTTGGCAGCGAACGAATATGTTCCCGTTCGACCGATTGCGGAGTTAACAGCCGAAGAGGCAACTCGGATTGCCACTCGGATTGTGCATGAGGCTGAATTGCAAAAAGGAAGAGGGAAAGAGCATGCGGGTGTTTCTGACCAGGGAAAACAAACAGAAGGTACCTCTACCTCTAGTGATAAAATCCTAGGAAATGAGATCCTGGGTAACCAGGAGACTGAAGCTGGCAGTGACCACGAGGAGCTAGAAACAGGCCCGTCGGATCCTCTCTCTTTAGAAATATTTGAGTTAGCGTTGGTTGCTCATGCTCGTCGCTCTAGCTTACCCAAGCCTTCCCCGGCTCCGAGGAAGCCAAGAGTACGAGTTATACGCACTTATCCTAACAAGATGTGAGTTGAAATCCCAGATGTAGCTTTCGAAGAAGAGAGAGAAGAAGAAAGGCCTCATCCCATACATCGGACGAGCTCTCAGCCTTCAACTCAAGTCGGTCCGGGGTGAGAATCGCGCTCTAAATTTACTCATGAATGAGTTATTGATCCGGAGGAAGTTCTATCCGCTAAGCGTAAAAAGTTAGCTTCTAAGCGACGTATTGAACTCCCGACTTCAGAAATGAGGCCCACCACTGACATACCTATCGGTGGAGAAGGTAACGTTTCATCTTTTTATGATCTTTTGACTGTTCTATTTATTAATTCCTAGACTTAGTCATTCTTGTGTCTTAGGAGGTCGCGAAGAAGGTGAACAGGAATATAATCCTCTTTCTCCCTGCTTTGATGGTTTCGAAGGGTCTGACTTCTCCCCACCACTGGATGAAGTTGCGGCCGAAGAACCCGCAGGTGTTGGAACAGATACAAATGTTGAGGCTGTTGTAGACTCCAGTGTTGGACCTGATATCACTGAAAATGTTGAAGATCCATGTATATTTTACATCAGTGATAGGTCCTTCATTTGGCGGGAATTGAACGATTCGGAATTTGTGTCTCTGCTAATCGTTTATATGCTTCTTACCCTCTTAGAAAAAATGCAAGAAGTGATCCAGAGGACTGAGACTGCGGAACTCGACGCAGCTGCTGAGGGTAAATTTCACTCTTTCTTAATGCTTGTTCTCGGCTTTTCCTCCTTCTGCCTTAACACTTTGATGCTGCATAGGTATTCTAGCAGAGGATCTGGGCGGTAAGGGAGCTCTTCGTGATGTGGCCCTCGGAGAAACAGGTGTACCTTCACCTGATCCGATTCCCATCTCTTTGGATTCTGACGACATGCTTTTTGAAGACATGTTGTCTGAACAAGCCTAGCGTGAGGCTGCCGAACCGATGAACACAGTTGACTCATCTGCCAGTATGATTTTTATTCCCCTATTATAGATTCATCTGTCAGTTTCCATTTAAACATAGGAAAGTTCTAATCGTATGACCAATCGTTGAGACTGATACTACTACTCCTATTAGAGAGTCTGATGAATCTGAAGGTCTCGATTTCTTGCTATTGGTAGGAATTATCGTCGAGGTCGGGTCATCAGCTCCTAAGACACAACTCCCCCCTTTAGGAGATACGAGCTACCGTAGATGTTAGAACTGTTAGGGGGGATCTTAACCGAACAAACTGTGAGACCAAACAAAAAAATTAGTACTCCGATGGTTGCTACACCCACTGTGATCCCTGCGACTCAAGAAATCGGGCGATTGGAACCAGATGTGGTTCATTCAGCTGAAGAAAGTTCGGCAGGCATTGGTAAATTTCACACCATGTCTTGACTTAGAATTATTCTATATTTCAGAATACTCATATTTTGTCCTTCTTTTTGGGCTGTCGTCCTAACTCCGAGACATGGTTAAGGCATTATTGTCGGATGATGATCCAGAAAAGCTCATCCTCTATTTGGAGGTCGGCCACTTTTTCAACTTTGTGGGGTTATTGATCGACAAACTTTTACAGAAAGGGCTACCTTTCCATCAGTTCCAACCTTTTATCGAGCGCAAAATAGCCTCGGTGGGGATGCCGGCTCATCAAGAATTGCAGATGCTTTAACCGATGATCTAAAACAGTTAGAGCACGAATTTGAAAAGCTGCAAGAACTCCGATCTATTGGTGTTCCTGGTTATGTTGCTGCCCGGATAGAGACCCGTCTACAATCTCGGCGTGAAGCTCGAGCATCTGCTGAGCTCGGGATTCAAGCACAAAGAAAAAGGGTCGAGCAGGTGAAGGAGGTCCTTTCTAAGAGATTGGCTCATATACACGAGCTTGATTCTTCTATAGCTTCTATCAACGCAGAGATAGCAGAGCTTAAGCGAAAGCTTGCATAGGCGGAAGAGCGAAGGGCTATTTTGGAGGTGACCAGGGCCGGGGAAGAGCATAGTAGGCTTATGATATCCAACAAGGTGACGCTCTCAGAAGAGAGATTAACCAAAATGGAGGAGGAAGCTGCCAGGATTTTATCTATTTCTGAAGAGTCCTTCAAGGCGGAACTGCAATGCGAGCTTAAGCGGGCCGATGTCGAAGAATTATCCAAATTAGAGCAATAAATCCCTAGTCATAAGCTTGATGTAGAGTGACTGCGACTCGTTGTATCTGAACGCTTGATTTTATTAATGAAAATATATTTTTGTTCAGTATACTTTCATTCTTATTATGATTTTTTCATTCTGCTTAGAATAATTAGCCATAATACTTATAGGATTTTTGACAAACCCTCAGTCATCAACAGGTTTGATGAGCCTTTACCGACAACCGTTTGGATCGGGCTAGCATATGAATTGTCTAAGTCCGTTTCATATGTAACGTTGTGCTAACGAAATGAACTCCCTTAGACTTAGTGCTACGAGTTTGAATACGTAGAGTTGATCATTTTTGCGGGAATAGACTACCCGACAACACGTGTTAGGCGTAGACTTATCCCTACTTAGGATTCGGGACAAAATTCCCTGCGTGTGTAAGGTGCGGATTACTGATGTTTGAGTATGATGTCTTGACTTGAGGTAAAGACAAACCTGACACTGGAGAATAAGAATTTTATATTCTATCTCCAAACCTTCTTTTTGGGCAGAAGTAGACCCGATACTGGGGAAGAAGAATTTTATATTCTATTTTCGGTTACAAAAGGAACTCGAAGGAAAATTTCTATTTCGAGAATCTGTGAGGTGAAACTAAAAGTGGGATCTCCACCCTGAGAATTGAAAGATTTAGATAACCCTAACTGTTATAGGACTGGCTACCTGACCTAAAATGAGTTTTTTTTACTTCAGCCCTAACTTTTATAGGATTGACTGAAGGGAAAGGGATGAGAGCTTTTCGTTTATCGAAAAGGAATCTTGGCTTTGGCCATAACCGTTTGATGGTTTTGACCAAGAGGAGGTACTGAGACGATCCTAATTTTTATAGGTTTGGTTGTTCAATTTGAGCGGAGGCCTTTCGTTTATCAAAAGAGAGGTCCAATTTGAAAGTGGACCTCTTGTTCCTTGAAAGAATCGAGAGGGGATTTTAGCTTTAGTCCTGAGCATGGAAAGATTTGACCAAGAGGCAATGAAGGTAGGATACAAATAAGAGCTAGAATTTTGATTTGTATGACTCGTTTGATTGGGGTTTCTCACGTCAAGCGACAGGGGCTTGACATGAAAATGGGTTTGTTCATTGTCGTAGATTGGCGGCTTAAACTTTAGAGAAATGTGTTAGGATTTTTAACACTGGGAGTGTTAACTGTACAAACACTGTGGGAACTTCGCAAGGAAAGATTGACTAAATGAGGTCATCAAATCTCATCTCAGCGAAAGAGGTCTCAAAAGGTCACATCGGTGGTCTTGATCCCTTTTTAGAAATGATTAAGGATGAATTGTTTAGAAAACAAGCTTTCATCTTGAATAATCCATCAATCGCGGGTTATCCTTAAGAATACCATGTACGATATTCTTCAGGAACTTCCCGTTGTAAAAGTTATCCTGAACGTACTAAGGATAGTACCTTCTCAGGAATTTTTTATTTATTAGCATCATGATTTTGTCACCATCTTGGGTGACTAAACGGTACGCGGCATTGGAGTAGACCGTTTCTATCGCAAATGGTCCTTTCCATTTGGGTTGAAACTTACCTTTCTTCTTTGAGTTGAGTATCATTGGTCGTCGGATGGCGAGAACCAAGTCTCCTTCTTTGAAGCTTCGTTGCTTGACTCTTTTGTCGAAAGCACGAGAAATTCTGGCTTGGTAAAACTCAATTTGCTGTTGAGATTCCAAACGCTTCTCGTCCAACATCTCAAGTACTTCGAGTCATTTTTTATATTGTTCCTCTATCGTTATCCTTGTTGCGAGAGCAATACGGAGGGATGGAATTTGGATTTCTAAGGGAAGAACAGCTTCGCATCCATATACCAATGAGTATGGAGTCTGCTCGGTGGGCGTGCGAACTATGGTGCGATTGGCCCAAAGGGCTTCACCAAGCTTGTCATCCCAGTCTCGCTTGTTAGTTTTCATGAGTTTTGACAAAATCTTTATGATTGTCTTGTTAAATGCCTCTGCTAATCCGTTTGCTGTAGGGTTGTAAGCCGTTGACGATATGTCTTCGATCCTGAATTTCCCGCAAAATCTGATGAAGGAGTTGCTCACAAACTGAGGACCGCTATCGTGTATGATTCATCTCGGAACTCCATATGGATAGATGATATGGTGTTTAATAAACTTGATGATATCGCTAGTCTTTACTTCTCTTAGTGGCACTGCTCCAGCCCATTTAGAAAAATAATCGGTGATTGCCAAAATAAAACGGTCGCCTTTGACTGACGGCGGGAAGATAAGGCCGACGATATCCATTCCCCATGTCTCGAATGGCCATGAAGTGACTGATGGGTGTAGGTGTTTCGGAGGTTGGTGCATGTAATTTGCGTGTATTTGGCATGCGTGGCACCGTCGGGCGTAGTCAACTGCATCCTTGACCATGGTTGGCCAATAATACATCATTCTTCTGAGACGATCACATAGTTTAGGACTAGCTTGATGTGTACCACAAGTTCAATCATGAGCTTCTTTGATAGCTTCTTCCGCTTCTTTTGTTGAGAGGCATCTAAGTAGTAATCCATCGTATGCGCGACGATGCAATGTTTACAACGTTGAGTTGTAATAGAATCTCGGGGCCCTTCGTCGGACTAAGTCTCTCTCTTTTATATCTTGCAGTAAGATTCCATGTACGACGTAGTCGATAATGGGGAATCACCAATATCAAGTTTTGAATTCAATTTTGGCCGTATACGCCTCTTTGGTATCTAAGGCGCATTCTGGTACAAAAAGTTGATGAGTTTTGATAGTAATCCATTGTTCTGTGTTGGGAGGTTGTGCCAAAGATACTACTAATACTGCCAATGCATCTGTATATGCATTTTGGAGACGTGGAATATATTTGATGAAGAATCCTTCAAACGAATCTATCATCTCGATGGTCACCTTATAGTACGGTATTAAGTCTTGATTCTCGACTTCGTACTCTCCTCGAATTTGATTAACTATCAATTGAGAATCACCAAAAGCTTCGAGATATTCGACCCCTAGTTCTTTGGCAAAACTAAGTCCGATAAGCAGCACGTTATATTCGGCTACGTTGTTGGAGCATTTTCATATCAATGAGTAGGCTCGGGGTATCACATGCATCTCCGGAGATACTAGGACGACTCCAACTCCTGCAGAGATTTTAGACTTACCGGGGGTGCCTGTCGTGTTGGTTGCTCGTGAAACACCGTCGAAGTATAATTGCCAAATGTGTTGATGAGAAACAACATTGACCTCATGAGTTTCATCTGGCAAATCTTCATACAATTTGGTTGCATAAGTTGTAGGGTTAGCTGCCAGAAGATTACAAATCGCCTGTTCTTTGACCGACTTCTGTTGTTTAAAGTGCAAATCATACTGAGATAGGAGTAGGGCCCATTTTGCTAATCTCTAATTCATAGAGGCCGGTTGTGTCATGAATACTCGAACTGGGTTAACGTTTGAAATGACGAAGATTGTCTGTCCTACAAGATAGTGCCACATCTTTTGGATGACGAACACCAACGCGAGGCACTCTTTCTTAATCATCGGATATCGAGATTCAGCACCTACCAAGGTTTGGCTTAAGTAATAAACGGCATGTTCGTGACCGTTATCATCGTCTTGTGCGAGCAAAGCACTTAACGAGTGGTTCATTACCTTAATATAAATCAAGAACGGTCTACCTGATTTCGGTGCCATGAGAACAAGAGGATTCGCTAGATATGCTTTGATATCCTCAAATGCGTTTTGACAAGCATCGTCTCAAATGAATGATACACCCTTCTTGGTGAGTTTGGAAAACAGTTGGCATTTTCCTGATAAATTCGAAATGAAACGACGAGTACAGGCTAGCCGTCCTTATAATCCTCTGAGTTCGTTAAGGTTTCTCGGGGGTTGCAAATCGTTTATTGCTTTCACTTTATAGGGGTCAATGCGGATACCCTTCGTGGTGATGACGAATCCCAGAAACTTACCGCTGGACATTACGAGGAAAGACTTAGTGGGGTTCATCTTTAACTGGTGAGTCCGCATGAGATCGAACGTTGTCTTCAAATCTTTGATATGGTCATCTTTATTACGACTTTTCACGACTAGGTCATCGACATAGCATTCGATGGTTTTTTGGAGGTGCTCCTGGAAAATTTTTGACATCGCTCATTGATATGTCGTGCCTGCATTCTTTAATCCGAAAGGCATAACTGTATAACATAAGACACCGAGAGGAGTTTTGAATGTGGTATGTTTTTCATCGTCTGGGTACATCTTGACTTGATTGTAACCCGAAAATCCGTCCATAAAGGACATTCTCTCAAACCCACACGTATTATCAATAATAACATCCGTGATTAGAAGAGGAAAATCATCTTTTGGGCAAGCTGTGTTCAAGTCTCTAAAATCGATACAGGTCCTAATTTTCTCGTTCTTTTTGAGGACTGGTACGATATTCTTCAGCCAATCGGGATGTTGTCGTTCTCTGATAAAACCAGAATCAATCAATTTCTTAACTTCTGCCTTAATTGCTTCCATAATTTATGGACGAAACCATCTCTGCGCCTGTTTAATGGGTTTGGCATCCGATTTGACATTGAGGCGGTGTGTTGCTATGTTTGGATCTAGTCTTGGCATATCCTCGTAACTCCAAGCGAAGACGTCTATATATTCCCTAATGAGGGCAATCAACTCTTCTTTCTCGTATGGTGGAAGATTATCACTGACGAATATGGGTTTCAGATTCTCTTCGTCTCCCATGTTTACCTGGGATACTTTGTCTTCGGTGGGTGGTTTCCTTTGCTCGAAACGACCCCCGTACTGAATATTCAGATGATGAATCCATGGGTCTTCCCAAGTGGGTAATTAATCATCTTCTTCCATTGTGACAGGATCGACCGTGGCCATATTTGACATCAAGCTCTTGAATATTTCCCCAATACTAACATCAGAATCCCAATTAGAAGAATCGGATGAATATCCATCTTTATTTACTAATTGATCGAGGACTTGCCAGTAACATTCTTCATCGGATGAAGAAGCGTAGCCAAGGCCTCTTTTATAGCCATAGTAATTGTCAGGTTTTCCTTTCGGTACACAGGCCAGACGAGGTGGGACTCGTGGGCCTCGACCAAAACAAAGACCCTCCTCAAGCGTGAAATTATATCCCTATTTCTTCATTAAATCACGCGATTGTTGACTATACTTGGAGAGATGAGGTCCGGTTTTTTCTTCGTCATTATTTTCCTTTAAAAATGGATTTGGGTCGGTGGGAACGTTTCCCTTTTGCCGAAAACTAACTCTTTTCCACCCTCTGCCTTAGCAGGAATGACGAAGGTTGTTCCAAATGAACCTTGAACATGCTTCGATGTTAAACAGGATGACCGAAGCGGCATGTGTATGTCCGGGCTCTCGTATAATCCCTGCATTACATCATCCAGACACAGAGAATACTCTAAGTCATCGTTTATTACTTCTTTGGCAAGTTGTCAATTATAGCTATCGTCTGACGATTCATCACCGTCAGGAATGATTACAAATGGTACAATGTCATTTAGTACAAAACCACTATTGTAATCAAACCTAGCTTCGGTATCGGTTTCCTCTCCGCTATCCGTGCCTTGGGCCGATGATTCCGTGTCAGATTCAGCAACGTAAAAAAGGGAGTCAGTAAAGTATTTTTCCAACCCCTTAAACGGTTGCTTATCTGCGACCACCGTCCTTATCTCATTATTAGCGTCTATGTATTTTAGACATTGATGGAGAGTGGAGGGGACGATAAGATTACCATGGATCCAGGGTTGTCAAATAGTAGATTGTAGGAGGTTTCTGCATCAATCACGTAGCACGTGACTTCAGACTTTAAATCCCCAAGTTGGCATTTTACCCGGATTTTACCTAACGACCTAGACCCACTGGTATTGAATCTGTAGATGATGGTACCTATCGAGGATAATCTACTTGCGGGGATCCCAAGATTGTATATCAGTCGGAGCGACATGATGCTAATAGCGGAACCCGGATCGACTTGGATCCGATTGACGACATTGCAGCCGATGTATCCGGTGAAGTATAAGGGCCTATCATGCTTTGAGTTTCTAACTTGCATATCATCTTTGGTGAATGTTATGCAAGGTAATTGCTTAGCCGTCAAATCACAATGTTGCATTGAGAGTTTCAGATCTTTATGTACTGGTTTGATGTGAGGAAGAAACACGTCGACGTCAGCCAAGGCTTCTTGCAAGGCTTCCCTCGTGTCTTTAGAGAGACGCAATAATTCCTACAAAGTTATTCTTGCTGGGATGTTGGCTAACTGAGTCATAGCGTCAAAGCGGTATGGTGCGCTTAAATTCCTTGGTTTATCTCTCCCAATCGGGCAACTAAATCAAGACTGCTTTGGGTTCTAGACCTCCTGGTGTTAGGGTTCTTTTCCTTTTTGTTTACTAGCTGGTTGTTGTTGAGATTTTGCCACAGGTGCAGGGGGAGTTGTAGCCACCCCCAGCTCAGCTAATGTCTTAGCATTTGGGTCAGAGGCTTCAGGATACTTATAATGGTACTCATTTCCACCCCTGGTAGCGAACACTTCTTGTTCGTCCTCAGAAAGTGATAATGTAAGGATATCTTCATCATCTTTAGCAGGAATTATTGTGGCGGGATAGCAGGATTTGCCTTTATTTTTGTACTTCTTCTTAGATGAGAAACCTATCCATTGCTCATCATTGAGCAAATCTGGATGGACCTAAAGAATTTCGTCGTTAGAAGTTGTGTGCTGCACCAGTGCCTTCTGCTGTTGTCTATGGAGATCATCGTTAATAGTTTTCACCTTCACTTTTGGTACAGCCTCTGGTTGGAATCATGACATAGGGACCGATCCAAAGTTGATAGAAACCGTATTTGCGCCCACTTTCTTTTCCTTAGGCTGTTTTGGAGTGATGATAACCACATCGATTAGAGCTTGAATTTTTTCTTTGAGAGCGTAGTACGTCTTTGTGGGATGGTGAACTGTTCTGCTGAATGCATAGTATCGCGGGTCCGTAACTTTGTTAGCTCCCTCATGATCAGTGATTGGGGGTAGCTTAATTTTATTATTCTCCAATAAGTATTTGAAAATACCGGGAACCTTATCTTCCTTGAAAGAATATTCTTTTGGGAATTTTGGCTCTGTAGTTTTCTATTACCTTGGAGGCTGTTGTTGTCATTGGGGTGTTTGATGCTTTGGTGTTTGTTGTTGCGGTTACTATTGGGGTTATAACTGGAATGTCTGATTTACATCCGCTGCATTTGCCTGTGCCTTACCTTTATCCCGGGGGTGAAGTTTTGGTTTGAGGCATTATTGGATGGCTGACCCCTTTCTGTTTTTCTCCTTTTGAGGAAGCGTTCAGCCTGCTCCCCTCGCACCTTCAACTCTTTCCATGTTTTAGATAGTGTCATGCCCATAACTTGTAACACATCTAAGGAAAGGTTATTGTGACATGTTTGGAGAATAAATTCTTCAGTGACCGGATTTTGACAATTCATTGCCTTGCTCCGGAAACGTTTGACGAAGTTCTTAACCAGCTCCCCATCTTTCAGCTTCTCGTCAAAGAGTGTTCCAATAGACACTTCAGTATCATTGTCGAAGAAGTTGGTGAGAAACATAGTTTCCATATCATCCCAGCTATTGATGCTTCCTGGCTTGAGACGGCGGTACCAATCAAAAGTAGCTGCGCGAAGAGTTCCCACAAATGATCGTACCATCAGAGGTTCATTGCCTGAAATGACTCCTAGGTGAGACTTGAAGTAAATCAGGTGTTGAGTGGGTGAACCTCTTCCATCAAATGGCGTGAAGTTAATCAGGTTGAACTTTGCTGGATATAGAATTAATTCTCATTCCCTTGGATAAGGTCGCGGAATACCGGTCTTCTTTACCTCTTGAGCAGACATCAAGGCATCGATCTTGCTTTCAAGATCTTTCATTTTGAGTCCCTCACTTGTATCTTTCTTAGAATGACCCTGGGGGAAATGACATAGTCCTCTTTTGTAATGTTATTACCCGAGGGACCACTCCCAGTATTGTTGCCAATAGGAGGAGCATCAATGATGATATTCTCGTCTACTTCCCGATCACTATTGAGTTGGTTAGGATTATTACGACGGCTAGACTCTCCCTGCTGATTTGTCAGCACCGCGATTTGTTGGTCATGCATTTCACTCATCTGCTACATAGACATCTCCATTTCAAATTTAAAATTCTCTTTCTGCTTGGTTAAAGCATCATCGAGAATCTTAGCCATCTGTTCAGTGCTGATCATAAACGACTCATAGGATTGTCCTACGCTAGATGTCGTATCATTGGAAGCCAATGCGGAACAAGCATCTGATGTTTTATCGTCTGAGGACTGTGACCTCCTGGGTCTAGGTCTGACAGTTCCAGACCGTAACCAAGTCATGCACTGAGACACTTCTGCAAAAGGTTCAGGACTGAAGCGTCGTAAGGACTTGCCTTTATCCGCCATGTTGATAGTTACCCGAGGAAACTCGTCACTTAAGTTGGTTGAACTTCTTTTGCGGAAACGCCTTGTCTTTGGTTTGGATGTTTTAATAGAGATCCGTTCGAATACAGAGACCCTCCGGGGAGCGGTCTCGTGATAGCTGCATTCTGACAACACTGCTTTGAGGATTTTCACACACGGACAGTAAGAGTTCGTTTCTCTAGTATTTCTCTTCCGAGATTTGGTGGTACCCCCAGTCTGATAGTATAATTCATCAGCATGATTATCAAAGTAACCTATCATACGCGGGTAGGATTTTCCAAGTCTAACATTGTCATCCCCTGACAAACACATTTCCATGGTGTTCTCAAGAGTCACTCGTTTGGAACTACGCATTTGTAAGTACGAGTCCTCAACGGGCTCTTGGACTTCAACTCGCAAACCGAGGTGAGCGGTTACAGGTACTTTCTCAGCACGAGAGATTCTATATTTGTTGGGATGACGCGCACGACCCCAGCCTGATGAGTTGTTTGGCTTTCATTTTCTAAAACCAAATGTTCTTTAATCGGCATTTTACCTCAATCTTCGTGCAACTGACCGAGACAATCTGTAATCTTCATTTTGAATTTTGATAAGTCCACATTATCATGAAGCTTAAAGGGGGTGTGGAACTTGTTGTGACGGGAACCGGGGCCTTCGGAGACTCAAAAAAGACTACAGGAGGTGAAATAGGAGCGAAATAGGGCTTGGTGGCTTGGAAATGGCGCGAGTCTCCATTTGGTGACTCGGCGTTGGCTGAGTCTCCATTTGGTGACTCAGGCTTGGCCGAGTCTCCATTTGGTGACTCGGGCTTGGCCGAGTCTCCAATTGGTGACTCGGGTTTGGCCGAGTCTCCATTTGGTGACTCAGGCTTAGCCAAGTCAGTACGTGGCAGTTTTTCTTTTTTGACGACTTTGGGCGTCTTTCTACCCTTTTTTCTTCATACTTTGTGTAGTTTTGGTGGTTCGTGGGCCACCTCTTCTTTCTGTAGTTTCTTGGCTTCCTGCATAAGGATTCTTGCATGCGCAAACAGTGCGTGGCGTTTCTGCATGCGTTCGTCAAAGGTTGAATGGGTCCTTTTGACGCGGACCCACTTATTCGTTACTGGTTTAGAGAATATGGTACCCGTTCGCTGTTGTGGCGCTTGGTACCTCCTAAACCTTAGATCCATCTCATAGCGGATTCCGTCAAGTGGCTCGGAAGCCTTAGTGAGTTGGCGTGCAAGGCGTTGACGTCGTCTTTGTCGTGCTCTTTTTGACAGAGTTGGCACGCCTCTAGCAATGGGCTCCTTGATCAAGGAAAGGTTCAGTCCCGAAGACCCGGCTTCTTTAGACATCATAGGAGCGTTAGGGGATGAAATTGCAGTAGTAATGGTGCAGAGCTCATTATCTTGGGTCTTCAGATCTGAAGACCAACGAACTTTCCTTGTGGAAGAGGTCTTCTTGCTCTTCTGAGGGGAAGATGATATGGAGGAAGAAGACATATACTCCTCATACTTTTGTTGGTCAAACTCGTATTCGACCTCTTCATCAACCGGGATGAGAATCCGAGGTTGCGACACATCAGCCTTCGCAGAAAGGCTATTGCCTCCCACTGTGGTCGCCAGTTTGTTTCTGTCAAAAGTTTCTTTCATTATCATCAAACCTGTTACACCGTTTATCGATTACAAGTTCGAAGAAAACAAAGAAAAGTTGATTTTTTATAAGATCTTCTTACAATGAAAAATAAGATTACAACTTTATCAAACAAAACACAAAGGACGTTTATCACCCGCTGCTTTGCGCGGGATCTTTGCCTGTGCCGGGAACGCATTAGTCCGTGGAACACCACGGATCAGATCCGGTTGACAAGTTTAATTAATACCCTTGTTTCACGAAGGAAACAATTGCAGCAGCGACAATCACGACCAAGCGGGATTGTGGCTCTTCTCGAGATTAAAACAAAGTTTAATCCAGAGGAAGGAGGGGGGAGAATCTCAAATCTTTCGAAGGCTTTTTCTTTATGAAAAAGTTCACCAAGATTCACTGATTCTCCTCTGAAATTCGTGGTCTACTGTTCAATTGGACATCACCTCGCCCTCAGATTTCAGATCCTTTCAACTGAAGACCCTAGGCTTCTATTTATAGGTTTTTGTCGCTGTGTTTTCAGATAAGATCAAGTGTTTTGACGTCATCTGCAATTGATAACCGCCCAGGCGCACTTAAGGATAACTTCAGAATAATTGGGGAGGTCCTGGGACGTAAGAATTCTAATAAAGCATCAAAATCCGCGTTTTGGGAGGTTTGGGAGGCCCAGATAGTCGTGGTGACTCGGAGCTGTGCGAGTCACCATTTGGTGACTCGACGCTATGCGAGTCACCTGGCCAATTGTTATGTTTTTTTTACTTTTTTGGCTGTTTGTAATTCCTTTGGTTCGCTTGTTCTCTCCTTTACGCGTGTTTCAGCAATTTGTTGAGTTGTGCGCTTTTACCGATTCGCTTCATGCATTTCATCATCGTCAGAAAAACTTCTTTGACTTGGATGATATCATTCATCATCTTCTCTTTGTCTTGAGCTACGTGTGGGAACCCGTAGGCAATTTTTGATGCCTACAGTAGTTTGTATAATATCTCTTATTTGAGTAATAACAAACTCTTATTTAATGCTAACAATTGTTTGAGATGATATAGTATATGTGAATACAACTATAAAACGTGTGCAAAGCAAAATGACATGAAAATAAGTTGAAAAGCTTATTTCAACCATCTAACCATCAATGGCCAATAGTAACTCATCGATTGTGGTGAGCTCATTGATGGCTACAGGAACCAATTGATGATTTTTTAGAGATCAGATTTTATATCTTCCATGGTGCCTCAACATCATAGATGTTTGAGAGCGCCCATCGATGGTAAAGTCAACTGATTGCAGATTTTATGTTTTAATCTCAGCGATTCGTTGCTCCTTTGATCGCAAAACTCTACCATGTTTAGGATACATCTTTTCTGACCTAATGGGGATATATATATATATATGAGAAATATATGTATGCTTGGTACCAAGCACAAATTTTGTGCTTGGTAGTGATGTGTCACATCCCCATCTACTCACTACCCATGTGAATTTGTTCCCACATTTGAATAAGTGGAGGGGATTTGATACCTCACTACCAAGAATAACTTTTTGTGCTTGGTACCAAGCATACTCATATATATATATATATATATATAT
>BQKN01000971.1:414568-426656 GCA_022839385.1 Asparagus kiusianus
GAGAGATTTTTTTAGGAAGCTGGGGCTGGAATCGCGGGTTTTTTTTTTCAAAAAAACCCAAACAGCGCACGGGGAGAGCGCTGGTCAGTGCTTCCCCAGTTTTCTCATATATATATATATATATATATTATTCATCATACACATATCAAGTACTAAATAGTAGTAAGAAGCACGTAAGCAATTGATACGTCATTACGTTATCCTGCAAACATACATAGCCAGCGAGAACCTATGATCAGCAAGCATAGAAAAATAAAGTAGAAATGCATGCAAAACCATAAGAAGCAACAGACAACACATAATACATCAATAATAGTTAATTTTGTCCAAAACTGTAGTACAGTTTAAGGAATCAAGTTAAAATATCATGCTTTGAGTCAGCGAACTAGTTGGCGTGATTTAAGTCCTAGGATCCATCAAGTATAACACATGATTTGGCTCAATCTGCTATCAAATTTGACTAGGCAATGTTACACTTGGTTCTCAAGGCCCATCATTTAAGCCATTCAATCACCCAATCAATATTCGATGTGAGACTAAATCCTGGGGATATCACAATCATCCCACCTTAATTATACGATGCCCTCATCGTGGCATGACAATTAGCAAGTCTCACTATCACCACTAGACGATGTGGATTCTAGAGCTAGCTCCCACCGTACTCATACTGTGTAGTACTTAATCCCGCATAGCACTTAGCTCCACATTTTTGGCTGGCTAACTACTCTAATTCCATTTATCATTTCCCAGGCCTACGAGCCAGTTGGGCCATTGTAAGCTATGAGATCCAATGAGTGTAGTGCGTTGTTTGGCTCAAATCACTTCCAAACTTGACTAGCCCTAGCCAGTGTTATACTTGAATTCCTTAGCTTTCTATTTAAAGCATCAAACTTTTCTTCATTTTCCAGATGTGGGACCAAACTTTAGGGTTTCTGTTGATGCTCGATATCAAATAGAGTAATCCAGAAGAGGATGGTTGTGGCGTGATGAAGGATGATGGAGGGCCCGCTCCCTTCTTCAACTTTATGTTTGGTTCTTGAATGAGGGTTCGATGTTCACACTGCATAAACAAGAAGAATCTGTGAGAGGACGGGGACCGGTTCCCTCGTGGTTCCTCCAACGATCAAGTTAGTAAAATTCGAGTGGGAAAGGGGAAGGTCAAGAACCAATGTGGTTCTTAAGGTGGCCCATGTCTCTACCAGAAGATCTACATGAACTCCTCTGTCTAAACGAAGAACTATGTGTTCTTGTTCTTGTTTTATGGCCATTAGAGATGATGATCTCTGAGATTTAGGTCAGGAAGAGAGTTTAGATTTTTGTCTCCTTGCACTATGGTAAATAGTCTCCGTATATAAAGAGGGTCTCCCTCGCAACTCACTTCTGCCATGCAAAATGGTAGTGACAAAGTATGAGTTGGAAGGTGAATCATCCCTCGCTTTACAAGTGTCGGCCGACGACTGGAGGGGAAGTCGCTTCGCATAGCAGAGGGTGTTTCCACATTTTTTAGGAAGTGACTGAGAATGTGGCACAAGGCACGTTGGCATACTGAATCATCCCTCTCTTCATAGGTGTCAGCTGGCGACTGGAGGGGAAGTCACTTCATCACGGGAGAGGGTGTCTCCGCATTCTCCAGGAAGTGATTGAGCTGACAAGTCACGGAGACTTATCAGGAGGCCAATTTTTGGATAAGGCTTATCTAAGGTGGACTAAGGTGTCGACATATGCTCTGGGATAGAGGTTTAGGTTGGGGCCGAAATCTCGACTTAATTGGTAGCAGGGAATGTCCCTCTAGTTGTTTCTGAGAATTGCCCAGTGAGTGGTCGAGTGCCCTAAGTAGGGTGGTCATTGATAATAGGGTCGACCGATACCGCCTTTTGCGTCGACTCAGGAATGTCGGCATGCCTGACTGGTTAGAGTGTCGCCTCATCTCAACTAATAACCATCTCTTGAGTCGATATAAAGATGTCGACTCGTATGAGAGGCCAGGATCTGTCGTACTGATCAATATCGTCTTTAGTGTCGACACCAGAGAGTTGACTTAATGAGTTAGTGGGGAAGAGGCCTTTGTGATTGTGCCTTGGGTTTATCCCTGATAAGGTACCAAGGCCTTGTGATTAGCCATGATGGTCGAGTTGCACTGGAGGATTCGATCATATGTTGTGCCTTAGGCTTACTTTAATGAAGAGCCAAGAGCTTATTATTCGACTGAGGAGTCGAATGCCTAAATCACTTAAGAGTTGACTAGGTCTTTCTTTCCCCTAAGGCCGAAGATAAACGTGGGAGTCTCCCAAAGGGTTGTGTTTGTCTTGCTAGAGCTCTTATCATATTATTTTGCAAATATTCGTATATTGGGTGAACGAACACCATAACAGTTAGCCCCTTTCACTTGGAGTCAGATTTCAGTCGACTCCTAGAGAAATAAAATATGCTCTGATCAATACAGGCCTGCTGAGGACGAGAAATTGAGAAGTCTCAGTCTTAGAGACGTGGCTTGTCATTATTGGTCACTATTGTTAATTCCACTATTCGTGGCTGACGTCATCAAAGATTTAAACCGTCTTCTTGGGACGAATTGTCATGGATGGAAAGGAAGATCTTCCACTTTTTGAGTCTTGGGACATAGGGTATTAAATGAGGGTGACGCTTCGTGTTTTGAGCGAACTGCTTCAGATTTCGAGGTGGATCTGGCATGGTTGCCTCGAAAATCACCGCGTCTTTTGAAATCGCTCTATACTCTTCATTGAAAGCTTATAAATAGTCTCTTCATGCTAAGATAGTTCTTTTATGAACTTTTGCTCTGAAAAATTCCTGATATTCCTTCAAGCTTTATTTTAAGAAAAAGTCTTCTATGGCTTCTCAAGTTTCAAACTGTGGCCTTAGTGAGGAGAAACTCGCTATTCTTCTACTTATCCACTCGAATGTCCATATGGATAATCTGGTGGGGTTGTATGATCAATATAATATCCCTCGGACTCTCACATTGGCGGCGCCAGAGATGAACGATCCAGTATATTGCCATAGCGAGGGTCGAGTACCGCTGTACTTAGCCCACTTAGAGCATGGTTTAGGGCTACCCTTGCACTCTTTCATTAAGGAGATGCATGCTTCTCTAGGAGTCTCCCCTTCCCAACTCTATCCGAACGTCGCGGGGGTTCTGGTGGATTTCATCCTCATTTGCCACCGCGTTGGAGTCCAACCAAGCTTGAGATTATTTAGGCATTTGATCAGCATGGGGTTAGCTGAGAAGGTCCCGCATTACCCTTTTTTACTATCGTGGTGAGTTCCAACTTGTTTTCAATTCTTTGGAGTTGGATGAGGACTGGAAGAGGCGATTCGTGTGGGTCTATGGTGGCGACAGCGTCTTCGCCTACTCGGGCTGGCCGAAGGTGAATAAAGATTCTTTGAGGCCAGTCACCCTTAGCGATTTTGAGATGATGGATCTGGAAAAAGTTTGTTCTTATGCATGATATGTCTCTCCAAATGGTGGGTATATCCATGATTTTATCTTCCACTGGCTTCTAGGTAATAACGAGCCACATTCCTCTGTTAGCGAAAAATCATAAGAGGAATATAGGAATCGAGGGGACGAGCACCACTGCTAGGCCCCACAAGAAGCCGAGGGGGGCTTTCAGTGATGAGGAGGTGGCTATCTTGATGCCTCAAGCAGCTAGTATTGTATCTAAATTGAGGGGAAGAACAAGGGTTGAGAGGCGGCACCCAATCAGACTAGCTGTGAGGTCCCAACCAGCTGGGACGGGTCCGTTGATAACTCAGCTTAACTGCTTGAAAAATGTGAGGTGGATAGACGAGTCTTCTCATAGCAGGGAGACAACGGCCTTAGCAATCGAGGAGGATGCTGTCGGCCCTAGTACTATTCTTGAAGCGTCTCATCACCCTAGCAAAGAGCCAATTGGGGTGGACGATGGTGTCGAGGGAAGAGCTAAAACTCTATCAGATCAGATGGAGAATGGTGCTGATGGGAGGATTTTGGAGGATATGCCAAGTGTTGGCATACACCAAACTCTTCAAGTTTGCTTAGTTCGGGGGACTTCGCTAGGACACGCCCTGTTCAATCGACTTGAGCGTTCCCTAGAATGCCAAGCAGGGCTGGCTAAGGAGAAGTCAGCCAAGGAAGAGGCAGATAAGAGGATCACTGTCTTGGAGGCTAAGTTAGCTCACAAAGAAGACACTTAGAGTCGGAGTCTGTATGAGAAGGAAGAGCTCCTTAAGAGCTTTCAAATCCAGTTCTTCAAGCAGATGGGGACCAACGAGGACCTTCAAATGGAGATGGTACATCTACAAGCAGAGGTCGAGTCCGAGAAGCGTCACAGGACAACAGCTAAGGCAGAGGCTCGATCAAATCGTCTATCTCTTGAAAAGACGAGGATGGACTTTAAAGAGCTACAATCAAAGCTTCAGGTGTCCATGGCCCTTATCAAGAAATTGGAGGTCCAACTCGTTCATCTGGATTCGGAGCAGCATAAAAAAAGATGGTCGACGACTGGAGTCATGGCCCTATAGGGAAGGCCGAAGTAGCCTTAGCATGTAAAGCTGGAGTTGATTACTTCACCTCCTTAGTGCCTCATGACTCTCATCCTATTCCTGATCGCTTTTATCCTTCCTTCATCTCCCGTTGTCTTGACTGGTTGAAAGATGTCGAGATAATTAGAGACGGGTTGGATTTATCTACGAATGATGATGAAGTCGAGCCTGTTGTTGGGGCCCCTGGGGAATCTTCTTCAATTGCCACCACCAGGAGTCCGCCAAGTCTGACTCCCGAATCTAGTCGAGAACTTTGATAATCTGCATGTTTCTTTTCCTTCCTCTTTTTTGTAAAGGAGTTTGTAACGAAGTTTACTCTTATTGAATAAAAATTAACTTTTATCTCTATTTTTGAGCTTACCTTCATTGTTTATATTCTTTTAGCTTTGTAGCTTTGTTCTTATCTGAGATGTTGGCTGAAGTGAGTTAGATATAATGTGTCGACCCGTGCTGGGGACTTATAACATTTAGTTCACTTGATGCCTTATTTTGGCTGAGCGTTCAATTGACCAGACTCGACAGATTACTGCTCAAGTTTTTAGATCAATTAAGTATTGGCCCTACACTTAGTACTCATACATTAGGCTTATGAATACCTTTTTAGCAGAATGGATACCCTGAGGTTGGGTGCCTAGGTCTTACGGAAGTGCCTAGGTCTTCATAATCCCCATATGGTCGAGTAGTGACTGTGGTAGTCGACCATAGGGTTATGCCTTGGGCTTACCTTAATAAAGAGACAATGACTTGTTATTCGACTGAGGAGCCGTTGTGCCTTGGGTTTACCCTAAAAAGGTACTAAGGGCTTGAAATACGACTGCGGAGTCGAATGCCTAGAACTCTTGAGAGTTAATTAGGGCTTTCATTCCCCTAAGGCCGAGAGAAAACTATGGGAGTCGACCAAAGGGTTATGCCTTAGGTTTATTCCTGATGAGGTACCAATGGCTTATCCATGATGATTGATGAGAGCCGGAGGAATCGAACATATGTTATGCCTTGGGTTTATTCCTGATGAGGTACCAAGGGATTATCCATGATGATTGAAGAGAGCCGGAGGAATCGAACATATGTTGTGCCTTGGGCTTACCTTGATAAAGAGCCAATGGCTTGTTATCTGACTAAGGAGCCGTTATCCCTTAGGTTTATCCTAAAAAGGTATCAAGGGTTTGGAATTCGACTGAAGAGTTTTTGTGCCTTGGGTTTACCCTGAAGAGGTCCAAGGGCTTGAAATTCGACTGAGGAGTCAAATGCTTAGAACACTTGAGAGTTGACTAGGGCTTTCCTTCCCTTAAGGCCGAGAGAAAACTATGGGAGTCGACCAAAGGGTTGTGCCTTAGTTTATTCCTAATGAGGTACCAAGGGCTTGTCCATGATGATCGATGAGAGCCGGAGGAATCGACCATATGTTGTGCCTTGGGCTTACCTTGATAAAGAGTCAAGGACTTGTTATCTGACTGAGGAGCCGTTATGCCTTGGGTTTACCCTGAAGAGGTACCAAGGGCTTAAAATTCGACTTAGGAGTCGTTGTGCCTTAGGTTTACCCTAAAAATATACCATGGGCTTAAAATTCGACTGAGGAGTCGAATGCCTAGAACTCTTGAGAGTTGATTAGGGCTTTCCTTCCCCTAAGGCCGAAAGAAAATTGTGGGAGTCAGCCAAAGAGTTGTGCCTTGGGTTTATTCCTGACGAGGTACCAAGGGCTTGTCAGAGGTGCCTAGGTATTACATGATGCCTAGGTCTTTGTCCATAGTGAAGCCTTGATCTCTGCAAGATTAGAATTAATTCATATTAAATATCATTTTATCAGTTCTGTATTTTACATTATCATGAAAAATATCCTTTGCAGGCCTCTGATGTTCAAAAGGGGTTGAACCACTTGTGATCATGCTTTGGCTCTGCTTCAAAGGTAATTCGGTAGTGGATGAGGCCGCCAGTACAGAACCTCTTTTAGTTAGATTTTACTTATTTTCATAGCGAACAACTTACTGGTAAATGAAGATGAGTCGAAACTCTATTTGCCATCAAACTCTATTTACCATCTCATCAACCGAGGTTTCTTTTAAGTCTGAATCTTCAGTAAGGCCTTGAAGATGGATGGTTGTCATGCCAGCTTTTGGCAAAAAGAACTACCCATACGCCATGAATCATATTGAATAGCATTTTCCATGTTGGGTTTGTGAGGGTTGGGGGCATGACCAGAAGCTATATGGTACCTTTTGTGGTACAAACTCTCTTGGAGAGAGAATCCGCCAGCCGGTATTGTACTCCCTGAAAATGACAAACCATGGCGGTTTTCTTGAAGGAGCTTCGGGAGCACTAGGGATTAGACCATGTTGTGGATGGAGAACTCTCCCTTATGGGGATCATGCAGGTCGCATGCTTCGACCACCAAAGGTTAGGCAACTTTAGTGGTGAAGGTGTCGGTTGAAGGGCCAAGATCACTTTTCTGGGGAAGACAATCAGTTGACATGCTCTAAGCTTTTCCCGCAATCTCATCCCTGATCTTCGGGGAGTTCTCTTCAAAAAGTCCATATGGTCCAAGGTGCTTATCACAAACTTAATCACTACTACACTCATATGAGCTATTGTCAGTAGGAGCTTCAGTGATATTGGATCTAATCATAACCCTTGGAGGAGGTAGGGTTCTGCTTTGTGATCCAACTCTAGGTTTCTTGGCTGTCCAGAAAGTGGAGTTCATCTGAAGTTCATCTATGACGGTGATAAGAACTCTATGTTGCATGTTCAAGCTAGACAAATCACCATAGTGGTGTGTCTTCTCCAGGAGGGCTTTTGGGGTTCTGAAAGCGGTTCCATTGTCTAGTGGATCGCCTGCTTGACAAATGCTCCCCGGAAAGCAGTAGAGGCCCTTGAGGGCTACGCATATGTTGGCTCCTCTTAGCCATAAGTTAATCCTCTTTAGCTTGAATAATGCAACTCCGGGCTTCGTTTAGCTTGAATGGTGCAATTCTAGTGTTGTTCTTCAAGGTGACTAAGATCAGACCCTTGTTCAGAACTGGCATGTCTTTTCAAAAAAGAAGAAAGGCCCCACTGTAGGCGTATAAAACTGCTTATAGGTCCCTTAACACAGCTTGACACGGTGATTCGACAAACCAACGAACCATCGGGCGATGAATCCAAGAATGATCATTAAACCATAACACTGAAGCCAAGTGAGACGCAACGAAGCGGATTAACGAGGCAACGAGGTTAACGAATCGCACGCAAACAACAAAATACTTCCAATCGCGTGCCTAATCAAGCTAACGGGTCGATGAATCAACGAAACATCCAACCGTAGAGTCCACCACATCAATCAAGATCGGGAACGGGCTCGAACGAATCAAGATCAAATCAAGATCAGATCCGAACTCAAACTCGAACACCAAATCGGATTTACTACCAAATCAGGATCTGGACTGCCAAATCAGGATTCAGATCAACATTTCAGAGTCCAAATCAAAAATGAGGTTCGGATTAACTGCAAAATCGGAAAATGGGCAAAACAACAAACACCTGGGAGGCTCGGCAAAAGCCAAGTCACCAAGGTGGCTCGACAACCGAGCCACCTCTAGGTGGCTCGGTGGCCGAGCCACCACTTGGTGGCTCGGCGAGCCACCACCTAGTGGCTCGGCCAAAACCGAGCCACCAGGAGGTGGCTCGGTGCCTCGGCCACCTGGGCCAAGGCACAGTCCTGAGTGCCTATAAATAGGACTTGAGGGCTCATTTTTGAGAGGTTAGAATTTTTTGGAGGCGAAGCTCTGCTGAATTAAGATCTCAACCTCGAAGTTTTGAAGCTTTGAAGACTTGCTCTTTCAGATCCGGTGCTTGGCGATCGTCCACGCCAAATAAGGCAGGAGTTTGAGAGGGATCGGATCTCAGATCTACACAGTTATCCTTCGGATCAAAGCTTGGTCTTTGATCCCGAGAAGAGTATCGATTTCGCTTGGTCGATTTCGATTACTTCGGGCGATTATTTCCTTGGCGAACTAATCCCCCCGGCTATTATTTCCTTGGTGAAATAATACCCGTTATACTGTGTAGATCCGACCGGATCTAGATCACGCGGTGGTCCACGGATTAACCCCGGCGCAGACAAAGAACCCACAAAAGCAAGAGACCGCAAAACAGGATCTTGCGATCTGTTCGAAAAAGGAAAGTTGTAATTTTTGTTATTTTATTTTTTCTTTGATCTCGTTGTAACCGGATCTTATAAAAAGACCGGATCTTTTATAATCGAAAAACAGTTGCTTAAGGAGACCATGAATTCAATGAAGAAAACAACAATTTTTCCCGCGAACAATCTGGCGACCACAGTGGGAGCTAACGATCTCGCTACCGAGATCGTTGCGTCGCAGCCGCGGATCTCGATCCCGGTCGAGGAGGAGGTCGAGTATGAATTCGACCAACAAAAGATCGAGCAGTATCTGTCATCCTCGTCTGGATCCACCTCCCCTCGCAAGTCCAACAAGTCCAAGAAGTTCTCCTCCAGGAGAAAAGTTCGTTGGTATGAAGATGTAGAGAATACCAACAAAGATCTCACCCCGATTGATACCAAAGTTGCATCGGGTGAGGTTCTACCAACCTCCAACCAGGTCAGATCTGTTCTGGCCAACTCTTCCTCCGTTGAGGGCGTGGTGACTCTCTCAAAGAGAGCCCGCCAGAGGCAACGTTAACGCCAGGCGCGACAATATGCGAAGGTAATGGAGTCTGTTGATGGAGTCCGCTACAAGGCGGATCTAAAGAACAGAAGAGGAAAACAGCCTCAACAACCGATGAACGGTAACTCTTCCAAGCCGCCAACGATGGAATGGATCCGTGTCAAACGGAATCGTTCGACGCTTGAAGAGCGCATTCGCAAGCGCCGCGCGCTGTCAGCGCAGGCACGGGCACAAGTCCAAGAAGCCCGTAGAAGACTGCAGAAAGAAGTGGCCAAGAAGCCGCCACCAACCCGCTAAGTATGGAGGCCGAAGTCTGAAGTGTTAACTCAGGCTAAGGAGAAACCATTGCAGCCTTCAGCAAAAATTCAACTGCCGGCGAACCAACCTAAATCGCCGATGATCCCTACAGCTTCTCCGGGAGATCCCGCAGGACCGTCCCGAGGAAGGAGGTCGGTTTTGGAGTGCCTCGGTCCACTTCCCAAAGCTCCAGTTCGAGAACGTTTGGGCCCGGTGAAGAAGCCCCGAACGACTCAACATGCTTGGGGGTCGCCGCCACCCTCAACATGACAAGGAGTTCATGGCAACTACGCGCACCAGTTTGCGCATTGAAGTCAAGGAGCCCGCCGAAAGCTCACGTCCACAAAGGCGTGTTTCGAGACGCGTGGCTCTTGAGAGCCCAAAGAAGGCAGTTCATCCTCAGAAGGAAGCGTTGTCGTCTGATGATGATAGCGTTATACCTGAGAAATCGTGCCAGCACCTGATAGGTTACTCCGACCTTCAAACTGACGAGTTGTACTATTGTGTTGGGGGTACGAGTAAAACCAGAAAAAGGAGTCCTCGAAAACCAGAAACTCAGTGCCCCTATTCCAAACTCATTCAGGCAGTATTGTCTGAGTGCAAATGCACCAATACAGTCCCCGAAAGAGTTTCGGTTTTCGAAAGGCTCGGTACCGAAACGCCAAAACCAAGGCCTAGGCGTTTCCGACGAAGAAGAACGGTGGTTGAAGATGGAGAATTTCCGAGGGTCACCACTAATATGACCAGCAAAAAGACATCGACACAGGGTAATCCTGAGTCAATTCCGGAAATACCTCGGTGTGTAACTCGTTTGCAGTCTGGATCCATCATACGAGCAACCTATGGTAGGGTTCGGACAAGACTGCCTTCAGAAGACGAAGAATCGGATGCCTGCTCTGCGATCACATCAGATAACACAGTCTCCAGCGAAGGACAACCCCGCGAGTCATTTATGATAAGCGCGGAACAAGTGGCCAAGATGCTCGAAGAGGCCATGGCTAAACAACAGGAGAGCTTCAGGTTCGAGATGCAGATGGCCATGCAGAATATGAGAGAAATGCATGACCAACAGATCCAAGCGCTGACAAACCGGCAAGGCGAGCCAAGTCGTCGTAACCAGGTTAATCAAGAAGATGAGGACATGCATGTGGATGAAGCTCACAATGCCAATAATCCTCCCGTCAATGCAGGGGGCGGTAATGAGAATGCTAACGAGGATACAGGCGAAAGTTTGAAGATCAAAAATCTCGAGAGCAAAATCAATATGTTGATTTCCGCTCAAGAGATAAAGAAGACAGGCATTCCTTGTCCATACCCGAGAGAATAGGAATCGATCCCGTATCCGGCGAAGTTCAATTTAATCAACTTTACGCCGTTTGATGGGAAGGGTTCACCCACTCAGCATGTGATTTACTTCAAATCACACTTAGGTGTTATTTCTGGTAATGAACCTCTGATGGTACGGTCCTTCGTTGGCACTCTTCGTGGAACCGCTTTCGATTGGTATCGTCGCCTCAAGCCAGGAAGCGTGAATAGCTGGGACGACATGGAGACTAAATTCTTCACCAACTTCTTCGATGACGATACCGAGATATCCATCGGGTCGTTGCTCGACAAAAAACAGAAAGACGGGGAATTAGTTGATACCTTTGTCAAAAGGTTCCGGAACAAGACAATGAACTGTCGGGACCCGATCACGGAGGAGTTCATTCTCCAGACTTGCCACAACAACCTCGCATTGGACGTGTTGGAAGCAATGGGGACAGCACCATCCAAGACATGGAAGGATTTGAAGGTCCGAGGGGAACAAGCCGAGCGATTCCTCAGAAGGAAGAAGGCGGAGAGGGGCCAACAGGCAACGAATGCTCCAACGCAGAATTTCAACCCAAAGGGGAAAGGTAAGGCACATGCTAATGCAGTTGATGCTAATTAAACTTTCCAATTGCAACCTCAGCAACAGCAGCAGCGGCAACAACGACCTCAGAAGCAGAAATCTTCGGAGCCAAGGTTTCCTAAAATGTACTCCTTCAAAGATGACGAAGTTCCCGGCATCTTTAAGTATTTGTTGGAAAATAACAAAATCCAGCTACCGTCGATCGTGGATCAAGAAGGGGCTAGCAAAGTGATGGATCCGAAGTATTGTGCATACCACAGAGCGGTCCATCACCCTACAAGATCATGCTACCATCTCAAGGACAAGATCTAGGCGTTAATTGATGTGGGCGTCATAACCCCGAAGCCGTCCAAGAATGTAGGAGCAAATGCAGTGTCAATCAGCTTTGGATCAGTACCCACAGCGTGGTTTGAGCCAAAACGTATCACCAAGGTAGGAATAAAGACGGTGAATGACGACCCATACGAACAGCGTTAAAAAGGACTTGTGCCACACACAGCCCCAAACGGTGAAATCCTCTGGGTCCACCCTGATCTCATTGAGGACGATCAATGGGCGACTTCCTCTACTAAAAAGGGTAAAGGCAAGTCCTGCAACGCTACTTCCGCAATCTTCGAAGAGGATGGTGATGAAGCTCCTACCTGAAAGTAACCTAGAGGGGGGTGAATAGGGTTTATGCTAATCTAATCCGATTTATGCC
>BQKN01000971.1:426666-450484 GCA_022839385.1 Asparagus kiusianus
CCAACCTCCATTTGATATGATCGTTATGGCGCAATCCATCCATCCTCCAACACATTGTTTGTCTAGAATACCTAATAGGAAACATAAACACTAGACAAACAATATTAGGAATTGTTTGTAATCATCAAAACAAGATTAGAAGATGTAGGCTCATAACATGAGACCTAACACTACCTTCCCGCTCTCCGAGGAAGAACAAGTTTTTGCCACTAGAAGCGAAAATCAATACCACTTCAACTATCCATCGCCTAGTGATCAGCTAGCTGAGCAGGGGGTGGTTACAAATCCTAGACCGGTTGAAGAAGCTCGACGACAACCGGTTGATAAACAGAAAGAAAAGAGGCCCCAAGAGGAGAGCTCGAACACTCCGTGCATCTTCGATATTATGGCTCAACTAGCTAACATTCCGGCGCGGATAACACTGTATGAGCTGCTGCGGTTATCTAAAGAAACCAGAGAAGCCTTGCAAGAAGCCTTGGCCAATTCAGAAGCATTCCTTACTCGGATCAAGCCGATACCTGAAGAGCCAGAACCGTTAATTCAACACTGCAATATAGCGGCTAAGAACCTTCCCTGCATTACCTTCATCAAAGAGGATATGCAGACGAAGAACTCGAACCATGATCGACCCCTATATTTCATCGGGTACATTGGTTCTAGCGAAGTCAACCGAATCCAAGTGGATTCGGGTTCCGCTGTGAGTATTATGCCGCTTCGCTTGATGCATAGCCTCGGCATTCCAGTTAGTAAATTGGCGTCCACAGGCATTGTTATCTACGGGTTCAATACCAGCGGGTCAAGACCTTTGGGTAAGATGCGGATAAAATGTCAAATGGGTGACTTGAAGACAGAGGTCACATGTTACGTGATTGATGCCGAGACATCATATAACTTACTACTGAGTCGACCTTGGATCCATAGTAACGTTATAATTCCCTCCACTCTCCATCAGTGTTTGAAATATGTCGACACTGATGGTAAGGTCAGGACGGTGGTCGCGGATAAGCAACCATTCAAAGGGTTTGAGAATTATTTCACTGATTCTCTCCTTTATGGTAACGAATCCGATACTGAACCATCGGTCCAGGGAACGGACAACGGAGAAGAAGCTGATACCGAAGCCGGATTTAATTATAATGGAGGTTTTGTTTTAAGTGACATTGTACCCTTTGTAATCACTCTTGACGATGAACAATCATCAGATGGTAGTTGTAACTGGCAACTTACTAATAATGAAATAAATGATGATTTAGAGTACTCACTGTCTCTTGATGATGTGATAAAGGGATTGTATGATAATCCCGATTTATATACGCCGCTTCGATCATCCTATATAACAAAGAAACACTTCCAACATTCTTTCGGAACAATCCTGATTGTTCCTACCAAAATAGGAGGCGAAAAAGAAGTGATTTACGGTAAAGGAGAGAGTTTTCCATTACCTGATCATTTCTTAAGGGAAGATGAGAATGATGACAAACCTGATCGACATTTATCTAAGTATAGTCCGGAAGCGCGTAAGCTCATGGAAAAACAAGGATATGATTTCACACTCGGAGAAGGTTTATACTTCGATCGAGGTTCCCGTATTCCAGCCAAAGCGGCATATGTACCAAAAGGGAAACCGGATGATTATTATAAATTCAGACGAGGATTAGGGTATGTCTCTTCTTCAGAAGACGAGTGTTGCTGGTTAATCTATAACCAATCATCTAGACAATACAATGATGGGTACTCGTCAGATTCCTCGGAATGGGATTCCGATACAAGCTTGGGGGAAGTATTCAAAGCCCTAATGATGAACATGACTACAGCTGATCCATCCACAATGGAGGACGTCAATCAAATGCCAACGTGGGAAGACCCATGGGTTCATCACCTGAACATGCAGTACGGCGATAGGTTTGAACAGAGGGAACCCCCCACTGAAGATAAAATAGTCCAAATTAACATGGACGATGAGGCCAACCCAAAGCCCATATTCATCAGCGATAGTCTTCCTCCAAATGAGAAGGAGGAATTAATTGCTCTCATCAGGGAATACATTGACGTCTTCGCTTGGAACTATGAGGACATACCAGGGCTCGATCCTAATGTGGCAATGCACCGCCTCGATATCAAGTCGGATGCCAAACCTGTCAAACAACAGCAAAGACGGTTTCGTCCACAGATTATGGAAGCCATTGAGGCAGAGGTTAAGAAATTGATTGACTCAGGATTTATCCGAGAGGAACAACATCCAGACTGGCTAGCCAATATTGTTCCAGTCATGAAGAAAAACGGTAAAATCAGGATTTGCATCAACTTCAGGGACCTGAATACGGCATGTCCAAAAGACGACTTTCCTTTCCCAATCACGGATGTCATTATCGACAATACATGCGGATTTGAGAGAATGTCTTTTATGGATGGCTTTTCAGGATATAACCAGATCAAGATGCACCCAGATGACGAGAAGCATACAGCGTTCAGAACGCCCCTCGGAGTCTTTTGCTACACAGTGATGTCTTTCGGTCTAAAGAATGCAGGCGCCACGTACTAATGAGCAATGACTAAGATTTTCCAAGAACATCTCAGAAAAACAGTCGAGTGCTACGTTGACGATTTGGTTGTAAAAATCCGCAACAAAGAAGATCACATCAAGGACTTGAAGACGATGTTCGATCTCATGCAGAGTCATCAATTAAAGATGAACCCCACTAAATCCTTCCTTGGAATGTCTAGCGGAAAATTCCTTGGATTCGTCGTCACCACTAAAGGTATACATATCGATCCTGACAAGGTGAAGGCGATATATGAATTGCAACCTCCGAGAAATCTAAGAGAACTCAGAGGATTGCAAGGGCGTTTAGCTTACATCCGGCGGTTCATCTCAAATCTGTCTGGGAAGTACCAACCATTCTCTAAGCTAAACAAGAAAGGTGTGTCATTTATTTAGGACGACGCTTGCCAAAAAGCACTCGAAGATATCAAGACATATCTGACGAATCCTCCTGTTCTCGTTGCACCAAAATCAGGTAAACCGTTCCTGATTTACATCAAGGCGATGAACCACTCGATAAGTGCTTTACTAGCACAAGACGATGATAATGGTCACGAACAGGCAGTTTATTACCTAAGTCGGACTTTGGTAGGCGCCGAGTCTCGATATCCGATGATTAAGAAAGAATGCCTCGCATTAGTATTCGCAGTACAAAAGATGCGGCATTACTTGGTTGGACAGACGATTTACGTTATTTCTAACGTTAATCCAGTACGGGTATTTATGACGCAACCGGGTTCGATGAATTGGCGATTAGCGAAGTGGGCCCTTCTATTGTCACAGTATGATTTGCACTTTAAAAAGCAGAAGTCGGTCAAAGGACAAGCGATTTATGATCTTTTGGCGGCAAACCCGACAACAGATACGGCAGAAGTATATGATGACCTGCCGGATGAAACCCACGAGGTTAATACTACATCACACCAACAAGTATGGTAATTATACTTTGATGGTGCTTCGAGAGCAGTTAATAAGGCAGTAACCCCCGGATGTCCTAAGGTCTCCTCCGGAGTTGGAGTCGTCTTAGTTTCCCCAGGGAAGTACGTAATACCTCGGGCTTATTCGCTGACTGGTCCGTGTTCCAATAACGTAGCTGAGTACAACGCGCTTCTCATTGGACTCAGCTCCGCCAAGGAGCTGGGGGTTGAATATCTAGAAGCTTTTGGGGATTCTCAATTGATAGTCAATCAAGTCCGTGGAGAGTATGAAGTCAGGAACCAAGACCTGATTCCGTACCACCAGGAGGCCGTCAAAATGGCAGATTCTTTTGAAGAATTCTTTATTGAATACATCCCTCATCTCCAGAACGCTTATGCAGATGCACTGGAAGCACTGGTGGTATCACTCGTGCAGCCTCCCAAAACTGAACTGCTAGTCACAGTAAGATCGCATCAACTCTTCATACCCATATACAATATGGATATCGAAGAGGAAGACGATAGAAACGTAAACGCCAAGGAGGTGAATTCAACTCAAATTGGGTCTGAGTCCCGAGATTGGCGTTTTCCTATCATTGACTACGTCCAATATGGTATTTTGCCAGAGGATGTAAAAGAAAGGGAATCGATCCGCCGAAGAGCACCAAGGTTCTTCTATAATACCGAAACCCATACATTATACCGTCGAGGGTATGATGATTTGCTACTCCGATGCCTTTCGAACGAAGAAGCAGAAGAAGTTCTTAAGGAAGCACACGAAGGAGAATGCGGTGCGCATCAGCCTGGTCCCAAACTGTATGATCGCATCAGGAGAATGGGATATTTTTGGCCAACAATGGTTCGTGACGCGATCGAATACGCCCGAGGATGTTACGCCTGTCAAGTACATGCAAATTATATGCACCAACCACCGGAGCGGTTACACACGTCAACCACGTCTTGGCCATTCGAGACATAGGGTATGAACATTGTCGGTCCTATTTTTCCCCCTTCAGTCAAAGGTGATCGATTTATTCTCGCAATCACGGATTACTTTTCAACGTGGGCTGAAGCGATTCCGCTTAAAGAAGTGAAGACAAACAACGTCATCAATTTCATCAAGCATCATGTCATATACCGACACGGCGGGCCAAGACGGATCATTCATGACAACGGTCCACAGTTCATAAGAAACGCTTTCGTCAGGTTCTGTGATAAATTCAAAATTCAAGATGTTTTGTCAATAGCTTATTATCCTGCTGCGAATGGATTAGCTGACGCTTTTAACAAGACGATCATTAAGATCCTGTCAAAGCTCGTGAAGACCAATAAACGAGACTGGGATGATAAACTCGGTAAAGCACTCTGGGCTTATCGTACCACCATACGCACACCTACAGGAGCTACCCCATATTCATTGGTATACAGATGTGAAGCTATGCTACCGTTGGAAATCCAAATCCCATCCCTTCGGATCGCTCTCGCAACTGAGATGACGACGGAAGAGCAACATCAGAAACGTCTCGAAGAACTCGAAATGTTGGATGAAAAGCGCTTGGAAGCTCAACAACACATTGAGTTTTATCAAGCCAGAATATCTAGGGCTTTTAACAAAAGAGTCCGACAGAGAAGCTTCAAGGAAGGAGATCTGGTCCTCGCTGCTCGCCGACCGATAATCCTCAACTCCAAGAAGAAAGGTAAATTTAAAACCGAATGGAAATGACCGTTTGTGATAGACACAGTCTACTCAAACGGCGCTTATCGCCTAATTTCTCTAGAGGGCGTCAGGCAATTAATGCCAATAAATGGGAAGTTCCTAAAAAAATACTATCCCTAGTACATTCAGGATAACCCATTTATCGGGAAGTTCCTTGAAGAATATTACACTTAATATTCTAAAGGATAACCCAAGATTATTATCACCACCAAAATCCCTCACGGATCAATTTCAATTGACAGTGAGTCTACCAAAAGTGTCTTTCTGGCCCAAGCCACCAACAAGTTCCCCTCTTGATTCTTTCCACGAACAAGAGGTCCACTTTCAATTCAGAGCCTCCTTTCGATAAACGAAAGAACTCCCTTCTTTTCTCTTTGGTTAAACCTCTTCATGGTTATAACCAAAGTTGAAATTTTATTTCGATAAATAAAAAACTCATCTAGATAACCAATCCTATAAAAGGTAAGCTTATTTAGATCTTCTGGATTCTCGGAGTGGAGATCCCACTTCTAGTTTTTTTCTTGCACTGGAAATAGAATATAAAATTCTTCCTTTCCAGAATCAATGAATAGAATATAAAATTCTTTCTTTCCAGAATCAATGAATAGAATATAAAATTCTTCCTTTCCAGAATCAAGGAATAGAATATAAAATTCTTCCTTCCTTATTTTTGGGTTTTCTTCACCCTAAAAGAAGACCGGGAAATAGAATATAAAATTCTTCCTTTCCCACAATAACATTTTTTAAGAATTTATCAAATTTAGGATTCATCCTAGGAAGTTTATCCCGAATCCTAAGCAGGGATAAGTCTGCGCCTAACACGCGCTGCCGGTTTAGTCTTTCTCCGTAGAAGAAGACACCAGAGTTCGATTCTAGGGTATTTTATCCTGAAACCTAAGAAGGGATAAGTCTGCGCCTAACCCGTGCTGCCGGTCAGTTCTTAACCGTTAAAAAAGAACACCCGCCCACATATTCAACATTGTGGCAGGTTGTTATTAATAACATCAAAATCCATGCCTTACACGCATGGGGAATTTCATCCTGAATCCTAAGAAAGGATATGCCGACGCCTAACACGCGTCGCCGGTTTAGTCTTTGTCCGTATAAAAAGATACCAGAACCTGATTCTGGGGACCTTTATCCCGAAACCTAAGTAGGGATAAGTCAACGTCTAATACACGTTGCTGGGTAGCCTATTCCTATAACAATGGCGAAGTCTACATATTCGAAGTCGTAGCACAAAGTCTCAGAGGATTCACTCTCTTAGCACAACGTTACATGCGGAACGGATTTAGACAATCCGCATGCTAACCCGACTCAAACGGTAGTCGGTAAAGGCTAATTAAATCCGTTGAAGGCTGGGGGTTAGCTAAAAATCCTAAAGTCAACGCCTAACACGCGTCGTCGGGTAGCCTATTCCCATAACAATGGCGAAGTCTACGTATTCAAAGTCGTAGCACAAAGTCTCGGAGGATTCACTCTCTTAGCACAACGTTACATGCGGAACGGATTTAGACAATCCACATGCTAGCCCGACTCAAACGGTAGTCGGTAAAGGCTAGTCAAATCCGTTGAAGACTGGGGGTTAGCCAAAAATCCTAAAGTTAACGCCTAACATGCGTCGCCGGGTAGCCTATTCCCGTAACAAATGGTAAAGCCTATGTATTCAACATCATAGCATAAAGTCTAAGGGAGTTCATTCCTTTGGCACAACGTCACATGCAAAACAGATTAAAACAATCCGCATGTAAGCCCGATTCAAACGATAATCGGTAAGAGCACGTCAAATCCGTTGAGGGCTGAGGATTTGCCAAAAATCCTAAGTCGACGTCTCATACACGTCGCTGTTTAGTCTTTTCACGGGAGAAAGACGAAGTCTACGTATTCAATATCGTAGCACTAAAAGGGTTAACTCTTTTAGCTTAACGTCACATGCGGAACGGACTTAAACAATCCGCATGCTAGCCCGACTCAAACGGTAGTCGGTAAAGGCTCATCAAACCCGTTGATGGCTGAGAATTTGCCAAAAATTCTATAAATACGAGTCATTGATGTATCAACTCCGTAAATTGGTCTCGTGGCTCGAGTATCCGCCACGCTCCAATTCCTTAAGAGCTTAAACTGTGTATACTCCAGCAGACGTACGAGTATAAACTGTGTCGAACGCCGGACAACGCGTCACAATGAAGCTCGAACGCTGGACAACGCGTCACAATGAAGCTCGAACGCCGGACAACGCGTCACAATAAAGCTCGAACGCCGGACAACGCGTCATAATGAAGCTCAAACGCCGGACAACGTGTTGCAAATGAAGACTCAACGCCAACAATCGATGGTCAGTTCTATGTTGAAACAGCAAGCACGAGCTAAAGATAATAAAAAATCAGGAGTTAGCTTCAAGTTCGAAATTCCGACAACGGTCAGACAATAAATGCAACACCGGAACCCCTGCAGACATTCGACAAAGCACCGAATAGCCTGGAGGATTGAAGGAATCAAGAATAGAAGTCATTCCAAACATTCCGTCATAACCGATTGAAGGTTGGGACAATCATATCCAAAATATTCCAGACTTTTCTATAAAAGAATGAGGCTGAAATACTTTGGAGGGGGTATCTGTAGGCGTATAAAACTGCTTATAGGTCCCTTAACATAGCTCGACACGGTGATTTGACAAACCAACGATCCATCGGGCGATGAATCCAAGAATGATCGTTAAACCACAACACTGAAGCCAAGTGAGACGCAACGAAGCGGATTAACGAGGCAACGAGGTTAACGAATCGCACTCAAACAACAGAATACTTCCAATCGCGCGCCTAATCAAGCTAACGGGTCGATGAATCAACGAATCATCCAACCGTAGAGTCCACCACATCAATCAAGATCGGGAACGGACTCGAACGAATCAAGATCAAATCAAGATCAGATCCGAACTCAAACTCGAACACCAAATCGGATTTACTGCCAAATCAGGATCCGGACTGCCAAATCAGGATTCAGATCAACATTTCAGAGTCCAGATCAACAATGAGGTTCGGATTAACTGTAAAATCGGAAAATGGGCGAAGAGGCAAAACACCAAACACCTGGGAGGCTCGGCAAAAGCCAAGTCACCAAGGTGGCTCGGCAACCGAGCCACCTCTAGGTGGCTCGGTGGCCGAGCCACCACTTGGTGGCTCGACGAGCCACCACCTGGTGGCTCGGCCAAAACCGAGCCACCAGGAGGTGGCTCAGTGGCCGAGCCACTAGGGGGTGGCTCGGTGCCTCGGCCACCTTTTGGTGGCTCGGTGCCTCGGCCACCTGGGCCAAGGCACAGTCCTGAGTGCCTATAAATAGGACTTGAGGGCTTATTTTTGAGAGGTTGGAATTTTTTGGAGGCGAAGCTCTGCTGAATTGAGATCTCAACCTCGAAGTTTCGAAGCTTTAAAGACTTGCTCTTTCAGATCCGGTGCTCGACGATCGTCCACGCCAAATAAGGCAGGAGTTCGAGAGGGATCGGATCTCAGATCTACACAGTTATCCTCCGGATCAAAGCTTGGTCTTTGATCCCGAGAAGAGTATCGATTTCGTTTGGTCGATTTCGATTACTTCGGGCGATTATTTCCTTGGTGAACTAATCCCTCCGGCTATTATTTCCTTGGTAAAATAATACCTGTTATACTGTGTAGATCCGACCGGATCTAGATCGCGCGGTGGTCCACGAATTAACCCCGGCGCAGGCAAAGAACCCACAAAAGCAAGAGACCGCAAAATAGGATCTTGCGATTTGTTCGAAAAAGGAAAGTTATAATTTTTGTTATTTTATTTTTTCTTTGATCTCGTTGTAACCGGATCTTATAAAAAGACCGGATCTTTTGTAACAGAAAAACAGTTGCTTAAGGAGACAATGAATTCAATGAAGAAAACAATAATTTTTCCCGCGAACACCCACGGTGGGTGCCAAACTGTTGATACTCAATATCAAACAAAGTAATCTAGAAGAGGATGGTGTTAGACCCTAGAGGGGGGTGATTAGGGTCTTATGCTAATCTAATCCGATTTTATACCAATTAAAACTAATTCAAATATTATTCTTACAAGATAGATATACAATATGATATGAGCAAGAATATGCAATATGAACAAAGAGATATATCCTAGCAAAGAGGTATATGATGAAATATATGCAATGATATATAAACTAATACAAGGGTGAAATAAACATAAACTAGATAGTGGGTTAAATAAACAAAGAGCAATACACAATGGCGATATAAGATATGAACATGAAAATAAGTGCGCCAATGCAATCTCAAACAAATGATATATTCACGGAGTTCGGTCCCCACGACCTACGTCTCTGCTCCTCACCTTGATGAGATCTCCACTATTACAACCGGGTTTTCTACGCTTACCCGAATAACATTTACACCTCACAATGTCGGTTTTCAACGCTCACCGATCAACGTTTACACCTCACACTCTCACTCAGTTTTCTAGCTCACCGAAAACTTTACAATAACACACTCGGTTTTCTAGCTCACTGCAAACCTTACAATCTCACAATATAATAAATAATTTGTTCTCTACAATAGATGAGAACTCAATGTAGGCTCACACTCAATGTTACAACTCTCATCATCCCAAATATACTATGTATAAAAATACAATAAGCTCAAGTGGGTGTGTGTAAACAATGAGTGAAATCAAATCAACAAAACTCAATTAAAATCTAGCTTATGGGAATTTATAAATAAAATAATAAATAGCTAGAAATAGAGTTTAGGAAAACTTCTCTATAGATCAAGAGATAGAGGGAGAATAGTTGGATGCTCAAACTCCAATAGATGATCTCCTCAAGCTCTTGTAGAATTGATTTTACAAACTCAAACTCTCATATGCTTAAAAGCTTTTTAAACAAACACTAAACAAAACTTAAACCCTTGTTAAAACTTTGTTAAAATATTTTCTTAGATCACACTGGTAGTTGGGGTTTGAGGGGTTTATATAAGAAGAGAAACTAACAGCCAATTCTCCAAACAAAACAACAAAAATCCCAGAGAATCAGATTTATGATTTTGTACCCAATATAGCCATTGGAAAATCGGCGGTCGACCGTTGAAAACTCACGGTTGACCGTGAGCAACACAAAAGCAAAACTGGGCTCTGGAAAAACATACGGTCGACCGTGGCGGTCGACCGCAAAATTCTCTGGACTACATTTAGTCGACCGTCACGGTCGACCGTGAGCCACAAAAGAACATATTGAGTCTCTGGACTCTAGGCGGTCGACCGTGACGGTCGACCGCAAACTGATATATGAAAATGAACAGGTATGAAGTAGTTTTCTGATTTTAAAATCCTGTTTAAAAATATCAAATAAATTCCAAAAAATATAAAACTTTAGGAAATGATTATAGACATGATAATACACATGCTACAAAAACTGGTTTTTAAAAAGAATCTCCTAAATAAAAATATCATTATTTTGCAAAATAGTCCAAAACATGAAAATGTGAACATATGAGTTTTGATATTTTAGCTTAACCATATTTTAAAACAATACAAAATGATTTTATAGACTTAATAAAATATGTATATGATTATTATTAAGTCCATAAACCAAGAAAATAATATTTTCACAAAATTACATATTTTGCAAACATTTCAAAAGTAAATACGATTTCATTAAACTAAATAAAATTGATATTGATGAAATCATATATATGCATGTAAGTATGAAAAAAAATATATTTTCTAATTTTATTCAATTGTTTCATATTAAAACTTGAAAACTATCAAACCAAAAAATATATGTATATATATAACTATATATATACAAAACCAAAACGTGTATGTGTGTATATGATTGAGCTTAAAGTACTAACACACATAATATAAAACCTAAAACTAAATTTACCCAAGCTTGTGATCTACAACGAAGCTCTATCTTGGTATACTTGCGGATGAAGTTTGAACTTGAATCTTTAACTTTGAATTGCGTAGGCTTTACTCCATAATTCCGCCAACCTCCATTTGATATGATCATGAATGCTCGATTCCATCCATCCTCTAACATATTGTTTATCTATAATAAATAACAAAATACAAACACTAGACAAACAATATTAGATGTAAATTGTTTGTTAAATCATCATCAAAACAAGAAGGCTAACAGATGGTTGCGGGGTAATGAAAGATGATGGAGGGCCCGCTCCCTTCTTCGACTTTATGTTTGGTTCTTGAACGAGGGCACGATGTCCATGCTGCACAAACAAGAAGAATCCATAAGAGGGTGGGGACCGGTTCCCCCTTGGTTTCTCCAACGGTCAAGTTAGTAAAACTCGAGTGGGGAAGGGGAAGGTAAGGAACCGATGTGGTTCTTAAGGTGGCAATGTTTCTGCCCAGAAGATCTACATGAACTCCTCTGTCTAAACGAAGGACTATGTGTTCTTGTTCTTGTTTTATGGGCATTGGAGATGATGATCTCTGAGATTTAGATCAGGAAGAGAGTTTAGATTTTTGTCCCTCTGCGCTATGGAGAATAGCCTCTGTATATAAAGAGGGTCTCCCTCGCAGATTGGTCACTTCGTCCATGCAAAATGGTAGTGACAAAGTGTGAGCTAGAAGGTGAATTATCCCTCGCTTTACAGGTGTCGGCTGGTGACTGGAGGGGAAGTCACTTCACATGGGAGAGGGTGTTTTCGCATTTTCTGGGAAGTGACTAAGAACGTGGCACAAGGAACGTGGGCATACTGAATCATCCCTCTCTTCACAGATGTTGGCTGGCGACTGGAGGGAAAGTCACTTCGTCATGGGAGAGGGTGTCTCCGCATTCTTCGTGAAGTGATTGAGTGACAAGTCACGGAGACTTATCAGGAGGCTAAATTTTGGATAAGGCTTGTTTGAGGTGGACTGAGGTGTCGACATATGCTGTGGGATAGAGCTTTGGGGCTGCGGTCGAAATCTCAACTTAATTGGTAGCAGGGAATGTCCCTCCAGTTGTTTCTGAGAATTGCCCAGTGAGTGGTCGAGTAAGTAGGGTCGTCGTTGATGATAGGATTGACCGATACCGCCTTTCGCGTCGACTCAGGAATGTCGGCATGTCTGACTGGTTAGAGTGTCATCTCGTCTCAACTAATAACCATCTCTTGGGTCGATATAAAAATGTCAACTCGTATGAGAGGTCAGGATCTGTCGTACCGATCAATATCGCCTTTGGCGTCGACACCAGAGAGTCAGCTTAATGAGTCGGTGGGGTCGGGGCCTCTGTGATTGTGCCTTGAGTTTATCCTTGATAAGGTATCAAGGTCTTGTGATTAGCCATGATGGTCGAGTTGCACTGGAGGATTCGATCATATGTTGTGTTTTGGGCTTACCTTGATAAAGAACCAAGGACTTGTTATTCGACTGAGGAGTCGAATGCTTAGAACTCTTGAGAGTTAACTAGGACTTTTTTCCCCCTAAGGCTGAGAGAAAACTGTGAGAGTCGTCCAAAGGGTTGTGTTTGTCTTGCTAGGGCTTTTATCGTATCATTTTACAAATATCCGTATCTTGGGTGAACGAACACCATAACAGTTTCAAAATCACCTTATCTCACTTATGTGATGTACTCATCGCGACATGACAAGTGGTACATCCCAATATTACCGTCATGCAACATGGACTCTAAAGATGGCTCCTATGGCCTCTAAAGGTGGCTGTCACCATGCACGCGGTGTAGCACTTAGTCCCGTATATATAGCAGTTAACTCCACACTTCCAACTGACAAACTACTATGATACAATTTGTCAATGACTCGAGCCCACGAGCCTGTTCACACATTATAAGTCGTGGGACCCACGGAGTGAAGCACACAGTTTGGCCCAATCCACTGTTAAAATTGACTAATTAATATTACACTTGGCTCTCAAGATCTATCGTTTAAATCATTCAATCACTCAATTGATATCTGATGTGGGACTAAATCTTGGGGGTATCAAAATCATCCCTCCTTAATTACACAACATCTTCTTTGTGGCATGACAATTAGTCTGTCCCAATATTACTACCAGGCAATGTGGATTCTAACAACGGCTCCACCGCACTCATGCGGTGTAACACTTAGTCCTGCATTGCATTTAGCTTATATTTCTGACTTGCTAAGTGCTCTGATATCATTTTTCATGCCTCGGGTCTACGAGCATGTTGGCACGATGTAAGTCTTGGGACCCATAGAGTGTAATATAGAAATTGGCTCAATATTCAACTTTGACAGTGAATTGAGCCAAACTATGTGTTGCACTCAGTAAGATACGAGACTTATATCGCGCCACCAGGCTTGCGGGCTAGGGACTTCACAAGAAAATAGCTGAGAACCAAATCATAACCTTAGGAACATCAATTTTAATGAAAATTATCCCCAAAGAGAGCATGTATGCATGAAACTACCAAACAAAATAGAACTGAGCACAAAGCACCAAACTGAGCACAAAGCACTAAACGTATACCCCCATCAAAGAATGTGAGCAAATCTGAGCATTTAGGCATGAAAGCAAAATCATATACCACCATTAAAGAATGAGCTCAAACTAAGCATATATGAATCAAACCACCAAACAAAAGAAAATTGAGCACAAAGCATCAAACTGAGCACAAAACATCAAACATATATCACCATCAAAGAACGTGAGGAAACCTGAGCAATTAGGCATGAAAGCACCAAACTGAGCATATACAACCATAAAATAACGTGAATAAATATGAGCATTTAAGCAAGAAAGCACCAAACATCGAACATAGCGCTAAGCACAAAGAACTCAATAATCAAATCACAGACCACCATCAAAGAATGTGCTTAAGGCATGTAAGCATGAATCCAAACTTGTTATCCAAATGCATATCAAAACTTTAATAAACCGTGTCTTTAAGAGGTAATAAGATCTCATTATTCCAAAAATTAATAATTAAAATATTCTAGCATGTTCAAACTTTCATTAATTTTAACTAATTTAATTTTCATAAATTATGCCGCTGAAAGTTTAACATGCTAACACTTTCATAATTTTTAATCAACAGCATGTTCAACATCATGCATATACGACATGCATATGTAATCTAAAATTTATAAAAAGTACATGCATTTCATACCTGATAAAGTAAGAGAGAGAGAGAATCTTGGGTAAATTTCCCTTAAATTGAATATTGAGTATGCACATATATTTATACAAGTAGAGGAGTGTGAGGTTTGTTCTCCCAAGCAATGTGGGACTAAAACCCACTACAATACACTATTATCAACAGCCCCCTTCAAACTCATGTTGGATCAAACAAAGTGAGTTTGCGTACAAGAAACTAGAACCGATGAACAGGTAAGGCTTTTGTGAAGAAATCTGCAAGTTCGTCAGTGGATGAAACATGAGGAAGTAGAATTGTCTTGTCCTTGATAACTTGGTGACGGACAAAATGATCGTCGATCTCAATATGTTTCGTCCTTTCATGAAATACTGGATTATTAGCAATCTGGATGGCACTCTTATTATCACAGTAAAGAGGAGTAGGAGTCGTAACAGAAATGCCGAAATCACTGAGAAGGCGACGAAGATGAATAATCTCTTTAGCTGTTGTGGACATTGCACGATACTCTGCCTCAGTACTAGAAAGAGCAATAACATCTTGTTTCTTACTTCGCTAGGAAATAAGGGAATCACCAAGAAATATATAATAACCTGTGGTAGACTTTCTGGTAGTTGGATCACCAGCCCAATCAGCATCAGAATATGCACAAAGCTCTAACTTAGATGTAGCAGGAAACAAAAGAGAGCGAGTGCTAGTACCCCGAAGGTACCGAAGAATCCGTAATAAGACAACATAGTGTACAGAACGTGATGCACTAACAAATTGACTGACAATACCAACAACATGAGAGATATCTGGTCGAGAGATGCACAAATAGACCAACTGGCCAACAAGATGTCGATATCGGTTAGGATCAGATAGAGGCTCACCGTCAGTAGAGCAAAGTTTGACATTCTGCTGGAGTGGAGTATCGACAGTTGCATTGTCAGTTAGCTCAGCTTGATTTAGAATATCTGAGAGATACTTTTGTTAAGACAATAATACACCCCGCGGGCCTTGAGAAATTTCTAGACCAAGAAAATACCGAAGAGATCCAAGATCCTTCATGTGGAACTGTTATTGCAACTGAGATTTTGCATATTGTATACCTACCATATCATCACCTGTAATGATCATATCATCTACATAGATGAGTAATAAAACTCTGCCACGCGATGTAGTGCGAACAAACAGAGAAGCATCTTGATGACTTTCTATAAAGCCCGCTTTGAGCACGACATCGCGAAAACACTCAAACCAAGCGTGGGGTGCCTGCTTGAGACCATAAACAGCACGGCGAAGGAGACATACATGTACCGGAGGAATATTTGACCCTGGAGGCAGTTGCATATATACGGTCTCTGATAAAGAGACATGAAGAAAAGTATTTTTGACATCCATCTGGTATAAGGGCCAACGATGAGCAGCAGCGACCGCAAGGAGAGTACGAATAGTGGGCATCTGAGCAACAGGAGCAAAGGTCTCCTCATAATCAATACCTTGTTGCTGAGTAAAACCTCGAGCCACTAAACGAGCTTTTCGACGTTCAATGGTACCATCAGGACGAAACTTGACCTTATAAACCCATTTACTGCCAACAAGAGAGATCACAGGAGGATAGGGAACAACATCCCAGGTATGAGTTTGCTGAAAGGCTTGAAATTCCTCAGCCATAGCCTGTCGCCACTCTGGAATTTGAATCGCCTCTTGGAAGGACTTTGGCTCAACAATAGTATGAATGTCAGCAAGAAAGTTATGAAAGATAGATGAATAAGAACTAACAGAAGCATACCGGGCAGGCATGACATGTGGGCGTTTGCCTCGACGAAGATCAAGAGGAACCTCAGGCGGGGGAGATGCTGGCGCAGGTGCGTGGAGATCAACAGTATTTTCAGGAATGAGAGTTGTGTCCACGGGATATAGATTAGATTGTGTAAGAGAAGACTCGGGTGAGGAAGAGTCAACAGAAGGAGAGAGAGATGTCAGGGAGATCTCGAAAGGAAAATTGAGGTGAAGAAGTGGGTGATGCAGTTGACGGGGAAACATGATTAGTAGAGTGGAGGAAATTAAAGTCATCAGAAGTAGAATAATATGGAGAATCCTCTTCGAACTGAACATGATGAGATATATGAACTCGATGAGTTACGGGATCATAACAACGATAACCTCGATGTTCTGAACTAATTCCTAAATAAACACAAGAAACAGCTCTGGGAGACAATTTATCACATTCGTGAGATGGCAGAAGAACAAAATATCGACAACCAAAAACGCGAACTAGATCATAACGGGGAGGATGAGTATAAACACGACTATAAGGAGTAGCACCGAAAAGAGAGCTAGATGGAGTGATATTAATGGCATGAGTCGCGGTGAGAACAGCCTCAGCCCATAAATGACGAGGAACAGAGTAAGAAATAAGCATTGATCGAGCAGTATCGAGGATATGACGATGTTTGCGTTCAGCAACACCATTTTGCTTATGAGTGTAGGGACATGACTGTTGAAAGATAGTCCCATGAGAGGACATGATAGAGCGCATGGTAGAGGATAGGTACTCTTTGGCACAATCAGAATGAAAAACTTTAATACGAGATTTCCATTGAGTGAAAATCATAGCAGTGAAGGCTTGATAAGCAATAAGTACGTCAGAGCGATTCTTAAGTAGGTAAACCCATGTAAAATGAGAAAAATCATCGATAAAGCTAACATAATATAAGTAGCCAGATGAAGAAGGCAAAGGAGCTGGCCCCCAAATATCAGAATGTACTAAATCAAATAAGGAAGTGGAGACGGATGTACTCATTTTAAATGGTAAGGCAGTGAATTTAGCCAATTTGCAACTAGTACATGACTCAATACTAGAACTAGATGATACAGAACCAAGTACTCCAGACTGAATAAGACTCTCCAGCCTTTTATTAGACACATGACCAAGTCGTCTATGCCATAAATTGGCAGGAAGCGAGGTAGAGGGTTTTGACGAACGAAGAGAAGCAACAAGAGAACGTGAACGTATGGACTTTAGAAGGTGAAGATATTCTAGAAAATACAGTTTGTGCCTCCTACGACCTGCCCCAACCGTCTTGCCCGTCTGTGGATCCTGCACAATACAAGTATCAGAAGAAAATGAGACAAACAGGCCCGCATGCATAAAGAGATAATAGAAATTAAATTCAAGCACAATTGAGGAGCCACATAGACGGGACCAAGTGTTAGACGACCAGATGGATCATTTTGTGGGGGTAATAGAGCCATACTGAGTAATAGACAATGGTTGTACAGCACCTGTGTAGATAGGAGGAAGAGAGGATAAAGTAAAGACAGAGGATAAAAGTGAGGTATTTACAAGTCATATGAAAGGAACAACCCAGAGTTAAAAATCCAGAGATCATTCATACCAGAGACCGAAGGATTAGCTGAAGAACCAGCAAAATGCATACCAGAGAGTTATGCGGCGGATGTAGAGGTGATATGTTGAAAAGCATCAAGTTGACGGCGAAGACTTTCAATAGCTTGAATAGTAGAGTCTGAAGTAGTAGAAGGTATAGCATTGGCCAGTAATCCTGGTGTACGAGAGGGTTGAGACTGAGGGGGTCACCGACCATGACCAGTACCCGAGGAACGTAACTCAGGATGAAGCTTGAAGCATGTCTTAATGCGGTGTCCTTCCTTCTTGCAATATTTGCAAGAGAGCTTAGATCGAGACTGAGGGGGTCGCCGACCACGACCAGTACCCGAGGAACGTAACTCAGGATGAAGCTTGAAGCATGTCTCAATGCGGTGTCCTTCCTTCTTGCAATATTTGCAAGAGAGCTTAGATCGAGCTTGCGGAGAGGGAGCCTGTGGAGAAGTATGATTCATAACAGGAGCAGTGACATGTATAGACAAAACAGTCTCGAGTGAAGAGGTAGGAGTGTCTGTTGACAAATTGAGTCGTGTTGTCTGTTGCCGGGTCTTATAAGCAGTGAGAGCTCCCATAACTGAGGCCAAAGTCGAAAATTGAGGCTGATGAAGTAGTTGATCAGCCATAGTTGAATATTCAGGAAGGGACTGAAACAGTTGATGCACCTCATGCCGTTCGTACCAGGCTAGCCAGTCTTCATATGTGGAATTACGCCCAGGAAGCATGGAGCGTAACTCTGTCCAAAAAGCTTGCATTTGTCCAAAATGGGACTACAGAGATGAACTACCTTTGCGTTGTAGAGCAATGCGTTGCAGAAGATATGCCTCCCGTGCACCCGAGCACTCAGTGAAACGTCAGTGAGACGAGTTCACATGGCCCGAGCAGAGGGAAGCGAGCCAATCTTGACAGTGAGACCAGAGCCATCACAGCAAGTGAGATAATCCATGACACGAAATTCCTGCAATTGCCACTCTGAACTCTCCTTGACATAGAGAGCACGAGCAGTCTGAAGATCGACATCACCACTACCAGAGGCAATAGTACTAGATAAAGCAACAGTGCTGATGGACGGTGGAACTGGTCCCGTACTGGTGAGATGATCAAGCAAACCAGCGCCACGCAAGGCATTGGTGACAATAGTGGACCATCCTGCCCAGTCACTTTGATCATTGAGGGGCAAAGGCGGTTTGGGAATCTTCTCTGAAGGAGCCATAACAGCAATGTTGAGACGTTAAGGCGTCGAGAAGCTGTTACTGACTGCGAAAAAGGCAATGCCGTTCGTTTGAGGCCGAGAGACGGCTTGAAACGACGATGCCGTTAATTTAAGACCGAGAGATGGTCTTGAAACGACAATGCCGTTAAAATAGAACCCGAATGTTAGAATAAAACCCGAAGGTTTAAAATAAAACCCGAAGGTTAGAATGAAACCCGAAGGTTAAACGAGAATGCGAAACACGTTAAGAGGCCGCAAAGCGGAAAAGCCAAAATATCTGGCAGATGAACGCCAAAAAAAAACACTAAACGACTGCGAAGCAACAATGCCAAGATTTGGCAAAAGAACGCAGAAGCGTTAAAAAATTTTATTGGAAGGGAAATAGCCTAGCTCTGATACCATGATAAAGTAAGAGAGAGAGAATCTTGGGTAAATTTCCCTTAAATTGAATATTGAGTATGCACATATATTTATACAAGTAGAGGAGTGTGAGGTTTGTTCTCCCAAGCAATGTGGGGCTAAAACCCACTACAATACATTATTATCAACAATACCATAGCATGCATCTAAAGAATATCATGCATCGACTACTAAAGGAATTAACAAGTCTAATATGATGAAAATAAACTTTAGGTATACATCATAACATCATTTGGCCACATATCCATACATCTAAACAAACATGCATGAAGTTCTATTAACTTCTAAACAAACATGCGTTGAGAAACAGTTTTTTGAGGCTCTATGGGTTCAAATCACAAATCAATCTTCCTAATACAAACCCCATAATTTTAACTCTTCAAGCTCTCTCTTTTCACACCCTAAGTATTACCTTCAATTTTATATAGCCTCTTATAAATCAAGAAGGAGATATTTAAATCATAGTGAAAGTTGGAGACAAAAGGGATCAACAAACTATTATAATTAACTCTTCAAATATGCTAAACATCATCATCACCATCGATGGTACCTCACGACCATCAATGGTGCTTAGGGAACCATTGATGGGTGCCTGTACATCATTGATGGTTTAATTTCGAGTTTATACAAATTTATTGGTCACTGTACACCATCGATGAGGTGTCGTGACCATTGATGGTTTACTATAGACCATAAATGGTTTACTGTAGGCCATGCATCGATAGTTTGAAATTGATTCTCTGGATTTCTACGGCCGTTCACTATCGATGAACCTTGACCATAAATGGTTACTATAGACTATCAATGGTTCCAAGGCTAAAATCAATGTAAACGCTGATTGTTTGCATTGTTTCACTCTTAGCCTTCAAATACCTATTTTCACATGTACTATATCATGTCAAAACAAATTTTAATACAAAATAAGAGTTTGTTATTACTTAGACAAGACCTATTGTACGGACTACGTCCTAACAGAAGAGATGCGAACAAAAGAGGGACGAGATGGACGATATGCAAACAACAGAGGGAAAAAGCGCCGAAAATAATGGAGGGAGGGAGGTTTCTAGGGTTTCCTTGAGCGGAAAAAACCAGAAAGAAGAAAAACAAGTGAGCAAGGGTTTTTCCTTTAATGGGGCCAAAATCAGAGGTGTTAACCTTTTACATAATTCCCCAGAAACTAGAGAAAATATGCTTCTACAAACACCCACTTTTTCCTATTTTATAGAAACACTTTTCTATATAAAAAAGTGAACCACAAGAAAAATTCTATTTATAAAAATGTCACTGTTAGAGAGCTTTCCTAATATTTTCTATAAAATTGGAGCACCAAATAGTCACTTGGGGTTATTGGTTGAGACAAATTAAAACCAAGTGAGAAATTAAATTATTCTAATTAAATAATTTTATCTCTTTGGGATATTTTGAGTGGGATAAAGTGGGATAATGGGACAATCTGAGCATTTTATTAGACAATTCATGTGGGATAATTGATGATATGACATATTATTAAAATATAATATTATCTATTAATTACTTCTAAATTAACTTATCCAATTAGTTTAGTATATTATTATAATATAAATATTATTTTACTTTAAATTAAAATATAATATGTTGTACTATAATTACTAATTAATATTATTAATTATTATATTATATTATATTATATTATCATGCTATACTATATAATAATTAATATAATATAAGATCAACATATTTAATATAATATTTTAATAATATAATATTTAATATAATACATTATTTTATTTATACAAAAATATAATATGTTATACTATAATTACTAATTAATATTATTAATTATTATATTATATAACATTATATTAGTATGCTACATTATATAATAATTGATATAATCTATGAAAAATATATTTAATATAATACTTTAATAATATATTATTTAATTTTATATATTATAATATAGTATAATAGAATATAATGTACTGTATAAAATATTATAATATTTTACTTTATTCAATGTAATATTTTTAAAATATTATATTATAATTAATAATATATATATATATATATATATATATATATATATATATATACACACATGATAATTACAATAATATATATTAAAAGGTATCATGTTATAGTATAATATATTATATTATTTCAAACAATAGTAATATATTATTTTATATCATAATATTTTATTAATATTACTAATTATTATATTACATTATAATAGTATGTTATATATATAATAAATGATATAATATATAAAAAATGTATTTAATAGTAGGATAAAAATTACTGAATAAAATATTATAATATTTTTTATTTAATATAATATCATTTAAAATATTATATTGTAATTAAAATATAATATAATATTATATGATAATTACTATGATATATAAAAAATATCTAAAATGCATTATATTATAGTACAATAATATATTTATTAATATAATATAATATAATATAATATAATATAATATAATATAATAACATGATTTACATTATATTATATTTTATAATTAAATGTAATATACTAACATATTTATTAATTTTAATATGTTATATTATATTATACTTTATTATTATATTGGTTTAATATAATACACTATAATATAATTGCTACAATAAAATATCAACTACAATTAATATAATATATTATATAATAATATATGTTATTAAAATATTATATAATATTATAATATATATGTTGTACTATTATATAATATAGTATGTGATACTGCATAATAATATATAATAAATATCATAAAATAAATTATACATATAAATTAAACAATAATAATATTTTATTTTATTAGATAATATAATATAATATATTAAATATATTATTACTTTATATTTTATATATCATGTCATATATTTATAATATAGTTAACATGTATTCGTTAAGTAATACAAAAAAGTTTAAAAATTATCCCAATTGCCTTCAAAGTGGAACAAAATTGTTTCAATATGGAAGATGGGGTAAATTTTTACTATTGGGACAAAATTTTTATATATAAGTGGGGTAATTTTATCCAAAGTGGTGAAATTGTCTCACTAGTGTTCTAAAAAACCAATAACACAAAAAGGTAATATCAGTGTTCCATTGTCCCAATGAATAATATTATGAAATAGAATTCCTCAAATTATCCCATTATCCCCCCAAATATCCCAATGAATAACCCCCCTTAGCTACAAAATCACTTTTATCCTGAAAGCCACTAATATGAAGATCACTTTTGTGAATAGTAAAAACCTTACGTATTTTTATCTTAATCTTTAAAATTAGAATAGATAATTATAATTTGAATAATTAAATACTCTCCGGTTACTATCTAACTGGAGGAGATAGAAATCCAAGTTAAAAAGCGAGGAATAAACGTATGGACTACGTTACTATCTAATTGGAGTTCAGCGCTTCTTAAAAGCGAGGAATAAACGTATGGACTACGTTATTACAGTAAAACAATTTTTTTGAAAGACTTCGGAGAGAGGATGAAAACTTGGTATAGCTAGGGCTCCTTCGAGAAAAAGGTTCAAACTTGGGGCTGCTATCTAACTCTCACGTCTTTAATAGTACCTCTCTCCGCTCTCTCTTCCCCTCCTTAAATCTTTCCCGTCTCGTCGACACAACACTCCGGCAGAAAAAGAAAAATAAAAGTCAAAAAAGATCGCCTCGACCGCCAGACGCTCCCCCTGACCACGAGCATCTCCCTCCTCGATTTGGACGCTACCTCTGTGCGGCCAACACCTTCACTTCTTGTGCTGAGACTGTATGGTATATAACAGGGGTGGCAATTTATGACCCGACTCATCAACCCAACCTGACCCAACCCGTTTATAATAAGTATGAGTCGAGTTACATGGGTCGGGTCATAAACGTGTCAACCAGCACTGGCCCATTTATTACATGGATCAATTCGGGTTGACCCGAACTGACTCGTATACCACAAAAACCAACCCATGAACCCAATAACCAAGTGAACCACTGGCCCTTCCTCTCTCATAACTCATAAACACGTTGTAGAGGAAAAGCCCTAGATTTCTCGTCAATAAGCCCGAGCGGCGCCGAGCGGCGACGATTGGCAGCGAGCGGCGAACGGCGGCGATTGGAGAGAGGTGACGACGAGTGACGGTGAACAGGCGAAGGCGAGCGATGGCGAGCAGCGAGCGATGGCGAGCAGCGAGCGACGGCGAGCGCGAGCGGCAGCCTGAATCGAGCCCGCTGTAAATTTTTTAACCCTCTCCTTCTCTTATTCAGCCTGAATCGAGCGGCAGCCTGAAATTTAATATTCCTGTCTGTATACGATTAGGAGATTCTTGCATTTACATGTTTTCTAACTAGTTACTATTCTTTATTTTTGATATTTCCCTTTGCCTTGTTTTTGTTGGATATTTTGTTGGAGAAAAGACAATTTTGCCTTAATGAATACTAATAAATTTTGTAATTAAAATATGTTCTAATTAGAAATTAAAATGAGCATAATGGCTATACATTATGACGAACGTTACGAAATTAATTACGGGTTTTGTAAC
>BQKN01000971.1:452912-485047 GCA_022839385.1 Asparagus kiusianus
ATTATTATTATTATTATTATTATTATTATTATTATTATTATTATTATTATTATTATTATGTGTTTAAGAGGTGGTACTAGAAAATGACAACATAAATTTGGAAGGTTTTCTTTTGAAGGCAACCAATTTAAATTTGGAAGGTCTCTTTTGAAGGCAACCAATTTAAATTTGGAAGGTCTCATTTGTAGACAACCGATTTAATTTGGATGGTCCCTTTGAAGGCAACCAAATTTGCAACCTCTTATAATAGAAAAAAAAAATTGTGTATATGTAGTATGATGTATATTTTAAGATACGAAATCCTTTTATAAGGTTCTCTTTAATGCTTTGCATGTATCTATTAGTAATGTTCTTCTTATATGTGCATATGCATGCATGTGAAGATATAACTAAAGTATTTTAGTTCTCTTTAATGTAGTTACATTTTCAGACATAGAATACGATCTTTTATGCTCATAAACCACGACCTTTTATGCTTATATGTTGCATTCAAAAATGCTGTTTAATTTTCTTGTTGCTAAATTGATTCCTCTATCTTTTGAACTCTAAAGGTTCTATTAGCGATGTTGAGATTTAGTTCTTTAAATATACAACATATTGTGTTCCCAAAGAACCCGGAAGTAATGACAAACCTTTTTGTGCTTTTGTTTTCTATTCCTTCCTTGATAATATTTGATCATTACAATTTCTACTTGACATGAGCACATATCAAATTTGTTTAGACATTTAAAATGAAAATGTCTAATTATTATAATCCATTGTTTATTGACAAGAGACATCAATAACTATGCTAACATGTTTTGATAGTGACTAAAAGAATCATTTTATAGCTCTTTATTTTACTACATGTATAATGCTTTCTCTTGAGATTTCAGGAAATGATTAGAGTTGATATAAATATGCTCTGTCAACTAGCATGTCTAGTTATAGGAGATGTGATGAATCAATATCTTGGAAATCAAATCAAGAGGTATATCTTATAACTTCTATCTATATGATAAATAAAAGTTCAAAATCATTGATATTATATTAAAATTAGTCCATCAGATAATTAAAAATTACTTTTAGGCTCCTTACCCTTATAAGTTGTTTCAAATTAATCTCTCCTCTTGCTACTTGTACTCTTGTCTGGAGAGACTAATTTTAAAGATGGACCTAATGTCAATTTCAAACAATATGAAGGACTAATTACAAAACAAAATAAGAACTTGATAAATAAATACAACGCTTGCTAGGCAAAGTTATGATTCTAGACTTTGTAAAGTATAAAAAGAATCTTGTTGACCCATTGACTAAGGGATTATCCAGAAGTGTGGTTCTGGATTCATCAAGGGAGATGGGGTTAAGTCCATAGATGATGTCACTGACAACGACAACCCAACTCTTATTTGGAGACGTAGTCCCAATGTTGGTTCAATGTGGTAGAAACAAGCTGGACTAGTGACACTCGTGTGGAGCATCGACCTAGATATATTTATATATCATTATATAGCATCTGCTACTACCCCTTTTCTATGATGACGATGCTCTTATGATACAGTTGGCTAGGCTGAGTTTTACTCTTAATAAGTCCAACGTGTGTATTATGAGGGGTATTAAATAAATAGCTGTAGTACCATTTGAGGACTTACCTATGTGAGAGGAACCGTGATGACCGCGGTTAGGGGGGGTTGGGCTAACCCCTAGAAACTCTCATGAGTCGGTTTGTTATGAGCATGGTCTTTAATGCTCAACCCGTTTTGCTCAATAGATGAAGCGTATTGTGTGTGTTTTTATCAATACCTGGTACAAGGGGCCTAATTCAAGGCTTAGTCCATTATGTCTCTCAGGTGGCGATGAACTCACTAAGGAAAGGTTCAAAGCCGGAAGCTACCTCTCCCGAATTCGTGATACGTAAGGTTGCCCAACCTATTTTCTTTTGTGATTTATTGATTTATTTATTTTTGAGTTTCCAGTCAATATTGTCTTTTGGGGGGGACTGTTGGATATTTTGTTGGAGAAAAAGCAATTTTGCCTTAATGAATACTAATAAATTTTGTAATTAAAATGAGCATAATGGCTATACATTATGACGAACGTTACGAAATTAATTACGGGTTTTGTAACATCTTTTCCAACCCTATATATATATCCGTATGTTGAGCTCAAAACAATAAGAAAAAATATACAAGTTTCTCTTGTTTTTCTTCTCCCCTACATATTATTTTCATCTACATCTTAGTTTTATTCTATGGGCAACTTCCTTCATCTGAGCTGAAGCTCTGCACTCTCGCCCGAGTGCAGAGGCCGGCCGTTTCCGGGGGCTTTTACCGCTAGAGGGCAGGGAACCATCTGCGTTAGGGCGATAGGCGGATTCTCAATCTTCTAGGGCAGTGAATACACGACTGCTCCCGATCAGACCAGATTTAATTGTTTATTTTATTTAGATTTATTTCATGCTATAATCTTAATTATTTGATAAATTTCTAATAGTTTTATCACGCTCTTTGTTTTTGCTCTGCTTGTTTTGCAGAATCTCTCGTGCCTCAAAGCCAAGCAATTTTCTCAGGACGAGTTTAGCTTCCAGTTCTAAACTATCAAAGCCGCCAGGGAGAGGATAGAAGTACCTGAGCTCTGTATTTTGAGATTTTCTGCTGAGGTATCAACTTGCAGCTGATATACGTGGAGGAAGGAATTCAAGGAATTCAACTTATCTTATTCTTTCCACCTGTTCAAAATATATTCCTCGTGTTGATTTATAAATTTAATGCTATAGCATAATCTTTCAGCGTAGCTTGTAGTTTGTCTCCCATGTTTTTGCAATGGTAAAAATTACCTTATTTGGATGCTACCTCTCGCGGCCAACGCCATCACCCCTTGTGCTGAGACTGCATGGTATATAACATTACAACTTGTGCATTTGGTGGGTATACTTCAGACTTACTTTGAATGTTTAGAGAAGAGATTACACGTTGTACCTTTTTTAAATTTCTTTCTAATTAACTCTTGATAACCGTTTTAGTTCATCATTTGAAATTTTTAATCTCAAGACGTTCATAAGACTACTGCAACCCAGCTGCACTCCCCAACCGATTTCGCCTGCTCTCACTGACCATGGCAACATCAGCAAGAAGCGGCGGTCGAGGAGTCCAAGAAGAAGAGGGAGAAGAACACCACAAAAACCCATTTCTATCCTCCATTACCACCAAGCCCTCTTCATCCAAACTCCAATTTAGGTAATGCCCACAACCTGTTTGATTAAATTCCTCCATGAACTATTCTACATTTCTTTTTATTGAAAATTTTGAAGGAAGGAGGTCTCGGTAGCTCGATGGGATGAGGTTATGAGGATGGGAGAGATTCTCGATAAGAAGGGAAGCTTGTGGACGACTACTGGGATCACTAGAAATGGCAAGCTTTATTGCCACATTGAAGAGATCTTGTATGTCTGAAATATTATTATTGTTGTTGTTTCTCGTTAATATTTTTGTATTAATAGAGTTAGACGCATTATATCTTTGTTGACTTATTCTCAGTTTGTGACATCGAATTTTCATCATAGTAGCTTTTTCTTGCATTTAGATTTCAATTTATAAATTTTAAATTTTTTTTTAATTAGCAACGTTTTGACGAATATCTACCCGTTATATTGGCTTTTTTTTCTTAATGTAATTCCTCGAGAACTCAGTTTTCATGACTCATGAATCTTGATTCTTGAGTGAATTCAGGTAATATTAGTTTTGGTATATTTTCTTTCGTTTTCAACTTATTTATAAGAGATGAAGGCTCGGATGAGGTTGGAACCACAGGATTGTGAGTCACACTTATGTTATACACTTTCACAAAAGCTTCATGATTTTAAAGGAATTTACATTTGTGCTTTCACAGTATTTTATAAGTTCTTTATAGCCTTGCACTTAAGCAAACTATTTTTTCATTTCTCATTTTAACTTATCTTTGCTTCCTATGCTGTGTTCTTATACCTGTCAGTATGCATCCTCCCATAATTAAAAAAAGAAAAAAAAACTACCTTCTATATGTAGCATGTGGTTCCTTTCCCTATTGCACTTCAAACATAGCTAACTCCTTCCTGACTATATTTATATTTGTTTTTTCTTCACTTTTCGCTAGATATATGTTTTTGTCAAATGGTTATTAAACTTTTATCAGCATAATAAAAAGTTTAATAACATAGTCAATCTGAACCATAATTCTTTTTCTATATTATATTGCATAAAGTCTCAAATATGTTATTCCTATTTTTAGTAATATATTTTTATCTTATTAGCATGTCAACGACACTGGCTTATGATATTTTAAGATGTTAGGAGATCTAAGTTCAAACCTCATATTAGTTACTTGTTCCACCTTTCATATCGGATCCATTTATTTGTATAAAATTTATTCCATCTTGTAAATGGATTTTTCATTTGTCATAAGGATATTAGAGTGTTGTTATACACTGTTAGCCAATAAAACCTGCTTTGGGTGGAAGGTTTTATTAAACACATAGGAGTTGTTAATTTTTGAGGTGGTATGAAAGCTTGTGGTAGAGATATAGCTTTACAAATTCAGTAGGTCTTATGCGGTAGTTGATTCATACAACGATTACGAAAAATTTAGTGTGATAAAAGTCTACCTTGACTTGCTATATTATAACACCATTTAGCTATGTTTTGATGGTTTTTTTTTTCTTTTTGACAACTGGACATAATTAGCATATTCTGATTGATATTAGTATATGTGATTCTCCAAGAGTTTAGTCTCACATCGGTGGGAGAGTAATATGTTGAGTTGTTTATATGGTAAAGCCAAAGGCTCAACAAGTGTAGCATTAAGTAGTATATTTTGGTTGTGGTTGGAGCCAAACAACACGCTGTGGATGTGGGGTCCACCCACGTTGATGGCTTTTCCCAGCCAAATTGTGTTTCCGCGTGAACTCAATTGTTTCCGCGTGAAGACTTCGGTTTTGTCCAGCGGACAAAGTGAAAGCCCACCCGATAGCCTATACAAGCCTATATATACTATTTGGTTTCTAGGGCATTGTGGAGCAAGGTGGATTCCTTTTTTCGGCGGCTTTGTTTCTTGGAGAAAACGCAGCAAAGAAAAAGGAGAAGAAGAGGGAGTGCAGGTACAGCAGGAGGTGAAAAACAGAGGTTCTTTTTTTTGGCAGCGTGTAAGGCTTTGACAGGGTCTTGGACTGCGTGCAACAAGAGAAATAGAGTGGTTTTTTTACTGCTGTTGTGAGAGATTAGAGAGTTAGTTTGAGGGTTTAGTTTGTGAGATTGTAAACCTATTGTATTTTCTCTCTAATAGTAGATCCCCCTCCTTGCCCCGTGGACGTAGGCTGTTTGCCGAACCACGTAAAATTGGTTTGTTTGAATTTGTGGCCATTGTAATAGTTTTTAGGATCCCTCGACAGGTCAGTCCTAGAACTGATGAGAGGAAGAGCCTATATCTCACTTTGTTAAGATATCCGCTTTAGATTCTTGTCTCCTTGGTGAGACGGGAATTCTTATTGGGATCTTTCTCTATTATTGTGCACCAGAAACTCTGCCGAAATTTCCATTACGCACAACAAGTGGTATCAGAGCTCGGGCTACGCTTGGGCTATTTGGAGGAGTAGATCAATTCGGAGGCTCTTCTAGGGCTTCGTTTGGTGATAAAGGTGGGATCTTTTGGTAAAGACTATCTTTTTAGTTTTGGATCTATTCTTCGTTCATTGGTGCGTAAGATGTCGGGGAAAGAAGGTGCTTCGGGTGTCGAGGAAGGTGCTTCTGGCGCGAAGACCATTCAGAGTTTGAATATCCACTCTATGAAGATAGATGTGGAAAAGTTTAATGACACAAACAACTTTGGATTATGGAGATGCGAGGTTTTGGATGCGCTGAATGCGCAGAATTTGGAGGATACCTTGGAGTTAGATGGCAAGCCAGATGAGATTGAAGAGAATGTTTGGAAAAAGATGAATCGAACGGCGTGTGGTGTGATTAGGTCTTGTTTGACTCAAGATCTAAAATATGATATGATGAATGAGACTTCTGCAAAGAAGATTTAGGAGATTCTCGAAAGCAAGTATCTGACAAAGAGTGTTGAGAACCGCTTGCATTTGAAGAGGAGACTTTTGAAGAGGAGACTTTATCGTTTCCAGTTGAAGAAGGGAACCTCAATTAGAGATCACATGAACATCTACACAAAGCTTCTTGCGGATTTGGCAAATGTGGATGTCATTATTAAAGATGAGGACAAGGAGTTGTTGTTGTTGAGTTCCTTGCTCGACGAGGAATATGAGACCTTCGTCCTTACTCTGATTAATGGGAAGGCGTCCCTTTCGTATAGTGAGGTCACTGCTGCACTTGTGAATTATCAGCTTCGAAAGAAGGATAAGGAGGCTTCAGTTGAGCCGGTAACAGAGGCGTTGGTCGCAAGAGGGAAGGGTCCAAACCGGAAGAATTGGAAAGTACAGTCTAGAGTAGGAAAAGATCAGTGTGCTTGGTGTAAGGAGACTGGTCATTGGAAGAAAGACTGCCCAAAGCTCGACGAATGGATGAAGAATAAGCAGAAGGGAAAAGGAAAGCAGCCATCATCAGAAGCAAACATCGTATCGGATGGTAATAATTCTGACTCTTCTATTTATTCGTTTTCTATCAGTCCTACAGATAGCTATTCAGAGGAATCTGAATGGATGTTAGATAGTGGTGCGACCTATCATGTGTGCCCTAGAAGGGAATGGTTCTCCAGTTTTGAGAAGCTGGTGGATAATGGTGTGGTGTACATGGCTGATAACCGTGCATGCCAGATCCTTGGGATAGGAAGAATTAGCATAAAAATATTTGACGGGACTGTTAGGGAGTTAAATGATTTGAGATATGTTCCTTCTTTGAGGAAGAACTTGATCTTAATTGGAGCTTTGGTTGGAGAGGGTCTGAATGTTCGAATTGAGGACATGGTTCTCAAGATTATGGAAGACTCTCGGATAGTGATGAAGGGCGTCAGGAGGAATAACCTGTATTACTTGACTGGATGTATAGTAGCAGGTGGAGAACTAGCGACTTCTGTTGATTCGACTAGACTGCGGCATTTGGGGCTTGGCCATTCTAGTATTGATTCCTCGCATAGATTGAAAGAGAGTGCGAAGACCTGCAGTTTGAAGTCCAGTGAACATGTTGATGTGAGCAAGAAGACCGAGGTGAAGTGTGGCACCTCTATTCACCGTGCTAAGAGTCGTTCTGGAGGAGTTCACGTGGACGTTTGGGGGCCTTCCAAGGGGGCATCATTGGGAGGTAATAGAAGTTTGGTTTCCTTTGTTGGTGGTTGTTCTAGGTGTGTTTGGGTTGCAACCAAATCCCCTTTGGAGAAAGTCCTAGTAGTATCCAACAGATTGAAGAAGTGTATAATAGACAGAAAGGTGAAGGTACTTTATTCTGATGGGAGGTACAAGATGGACTTGTTTCTGTATTGGAGCCGAGCTCACGGCATTTCGAGACACTTCGTTAAAAAGGAAATCTTGGGGCGACCAGATATGGTGGCAAATTTGGAGAACCGTGCCTTACTGGAGGAGGATCGTTGTTTGTGGTTGAGCAATGGTTTGCAGAAGAGTCTCTGGACTGAGGCTTCGACATATTTGGGTCATTCTATTAAAGAGTTGTCAACTGCTGTGATTGGAGGTAAAACTTCATTAGAAGATAGATCTGGTAGTGTCACTTTGGTTGAGGCTTCGATGAGAGAGCTAATTGACTCTCAGCAGGTGGAGAGTTTTGGACAGACCTTAGAGGTATCGCAGCGGGTGGAGACTGATGCTACTCCACATTGGGTGGGGATTTTCCCACATACTCCAGGTCATTCTGCATTGGTTGGGATTCCAGCTGAGGTGACATAGCGTGGAAGTCATTTGGATTCGGATGCAGATGATGAGTTGGGTTTTGACTCGAGTGCAGCTGATAGATGCAGTTTGGATATGACCATTGGTTCACCTCAGGTGGAGGTGTTTGAGACCATTGGAGGTGCTATCAGCCGCAGAGTTGATGATATTGGAGAAGGGTTGCGAACTCTTCTATTGGATTGAGGTCATTTGCGGCCATTTGGGTGAACTACTTTCGGCTTGATTCCTTGGGCAAGAGGATACGTAGGCAGTCTTTATGATGCAGCCGGGTTGGATTATTTGATGGGGTGAGATCGATTTGGTGGGTTGATACTGACTGTTTGTTGGAAATTTGATGTAAAAAGACAATGAAAGAAAATTTGACTTGTATTCTCTCAAAATTGATTATAATTTGGATTCCGATTACAAAAGAGAGGAGAATGAATTTGATTCTCCCCTTTGTTTAAAACTGGGTTCTTCTTGGTAGCGATGGAGTGCCTCCTTCGAATGCTCGCGTAGAAATCGCTCCCCGTTAACGATCCGACCGTACTATCTCACTGGAACAATTGACTTGTTTGATGAATTCGGTTTAGAACTCTTAACGAGTGTAAAGAACTCAGAACGAGTTTGGAACTCTGAGAAGAGTAGTTGAAAACCGAATAATTGATTGATGTGATTAACTTGTATTGCAAGTTAACTACGAACTCTTAATGAGTTTTCAGAACTCAGAGCGAGTTGAAAACTCTGTAACAGAGTTGTTAGAACCGATGATTCGGTTAATAGCCAAGTTGATTTGCCGTTGATGAAGAGATTCCCTCCTCCGTGCGGTTAAGCTGCTGAGATTTGCTAACCTTAAGTGGTTTTGATACCAACACACGTCAACCTTATGCGGTTTTTACTGCCCAGAACCGATTAACCTCTTCTTGGTTGAGTAAGGTGGTTATTTATAGGGGGGTTAGGGGTGTAACCGACCCCTGAATCCGCTCCTAAGTGGGCGAAAATCCCTCAGAACGTGGGATAACGGTTTTGAGGCCGTTCGACTGGTGTTTGAACAAGTCAAACGCCTGATTTGGCGTTTTGGGCATTAACTCTGCGTCTAAGGCCTGAGACGCAGAGTTAAATCTTTGTCAAAGGTTGGAAACGCACAGGCCGCATGCGTTCTGGAATTGGAGACGCACAGGTCGCTTGTGCGTTGAAATTCAACTCTGCGTCAAGAGTTTGGGACGCACAGTTGAGTTTGTTGAAGAACGCACGTTATGTGTGCGTTTTGTGCTTTAACTCTGCGTTGCAGAGTTAGGTGCCTGCTGGAGAACGCACAGGAGGTGTGCGTTTTGAATTTGAAAAATGCAGAAGTGAACTCTGCGTTTAAGAGAGGTTGTTGACTTGTAACCTCGTCCATTATAACATTGCAAAGGCTACTGCTTATTGATCTTTGCTTGTTATAGAATGTGAAAGTCGTCAGATTGTAACTCTCACTGTTGATTGTGAATGCTACTGAATAGAGTTTTCATCAGCTGTCGGAAGTGTCGTTGAATTGTAACTCTTCTCGATCTATGTGAAAAGTCCTCTATTTGCAACCTTCGTTTGTCGGCACGAAAGCTATTTGATTGTAGCTTCCATTGTTGGAGCTTGATGGGAATCTGTAACTATTTACCCATAGCTCTCTACCAAGCAACTCACCAACTAAGTCCAACCTTTTATTTCTGAAATCATTACACTGCTCATCAGCATCTCTAATAGTTGCTAATATAATATTGGTCATGTTGTTGTCGCAGCCATCAAGATCAATCATCTCAAATATGAGGTTGTATTTGTGGTGATTGTAGAGCCGCGGATGCAGTGATTTGGAAATTGATTATGTTTCGATTGCAAGGAAGAATTCTGCCTCTTGATTTGAAGGAATCATCACCTCGTAATCTCTTCTTAATCCATGGGGATCAACTATCCATTGTGATTTTTTTAGACAGCCTACACTGACATTTGGAGAGTGTTTGCATTCTCATTTGGGTTCTCGACTTGTTATGGATTGAGTCTGTTATCGTGAATTGTTTCACGGTGTACTGGATACAACAAGTGAGACATTTGGTTTGGTTGGTGTCGGCTCAGTTTTGGGAAAACTTCATAGAGGTGAAGAATTGTGGATGTGGGGTCCACCCACGTTGATGGCTTTTCCCAACCATATTGTGTTTCCGCGTGAACTCAATTGTTTCCGCGTGAAGACTTCGGTTTTGTCCAGCGGACAAAGTGAAAGCCCACCCGATAGCCTATACAAGCCTATATATACTATTTGGTTTCTAAGGCATTGTGGAGCAAGGTGGATTCCTTTTTTCGGCGGCTTTGTTTCTTGGAGAAAACACAGCAAAGAAAAAGGAGAAGAAGAGGGAGTGCAGGTACAGCAGGAGGTGAAAAAAAGAGGTTCTTTTTTTTTGGCAGCGTGTAAGGCTTTGACAGGGTCTTGGACTGCGTGCAACAAGAGAAATAGAGTGGTTTTTTTACTGCTGTTGTGAGAGATTAGAGAGTTAGTTTAAGGGTTTAGTTTGTGAGATTGTAAACCTATTGTATTTTCTCTCTAATAGTAGATCCCCCCTCCTTGCCCCGTGGATGTAGGCAGTTTGCCGAACCACGTAAAATTAGTTTGTTTGAGTTTGTGGTCATTGTAATAGTTTTTAGGATCCCTCGACAGGTCAGTCCTAGAACTGATGAGAGGAAGAGCCGATATCTCACTTTGTTGAGATATCCGCTTCAGATTCTTATCTCCTTGGTGAGACGGGAATTCTTATTGGGATCTTTCTCTATTATTGTGCACCAGAAACTCTGCCGAAATTTCCGCTGCGCACAACACACGCTACACTTAGTACGTCCCACCGCTTACTTTGCGCCAATGGGCTTATGGGCCTAGGATGTGACAGTGTGAGAAGTTGAATCTTTTGTCTTTTTCATCCTTAAGTATGTTCTTGTTTTAATGGAGCTGTATTTATCAATATGATGGTGTATACAATAACCCAAGTTCCAATAATTCCAATTTCCAATTTCCAGTTTTGAGTGCATTTTCACATCTCTTGCTTAATTTTTAGTAAATCAACTTATTATATTTGTTGTAGGTTTCTTGCTGAAAGAGGGGCACTACTACTCTCAGATGGCAATGAAACAACTCTTAATATGAATGATATTTACAAAAAGATTGCAAGTGGAAAGGCTGGGTGTTCTTGGGAGGCATTTGAGGCTTACAGGCACTTAAAGTCTCTTGGTTATATTGTTGGTCGCCATGGTATCCCTTGGTCTGTGAAGAGTTGCTGCAGTTCAAATTCTTTGGAGGACGTACAGGACTCAAATGGAAGATTTAATCAAGAAATGGAAGAAGAAATATCTACGAGATTCATAGATATCCAGATTGTGGAAATGAAGCAAGCATTTGATGTGTATTTGCCTAACAGAAATTTTAGAAAATCTTCTCCTGGTGGACCTATTTTTGTGCTCTCTATTTTGAGGTATGAAAGGTGAATTTAATGGTTTCAAATTTCATGTTGTATCCTGGAAGCATGAGTGAACAATTACCTAATTTCCTGAAATTTTAGTTCTATAGTTGACTTGTTGGCTGATTTGTTTGGAGTTACACATGTAGGGATAGCCCACCCTCAAGAGTAGAAGTAGAAAAGCTCCAGCGAAAGTGCAATGGTATCCCCTTGAAGTTCTGCTTTGTTGATCATGGGTGTGTTAGTTTCTTTTCTTTCGATAAAGTTGAGCTTCCAACCTTGCCATGATTATTGGTCAATAGTCAGTTTAGGTTGTAAATGATGTACGCATGAGACTTCGATTAAAAGTTTTTAGAGTAAATATGCTTCTCCAAAATGTGACAAGAATGTAAGAGAGCGTGCATAAAATGATATGGCACGTGCTAAGTGAAATATTGGTCAATCACAACCTTGGTTTGACAATGATTTAAAACATTGTTGTGTCTCCTTGTTGTTGGAAATTTGGCATTCTTCCTAGCAAAAAGAGAAAAAATACAGGTAAATTTTGAATTTAATTCTTTGATGCCTGAGCTAATTTGATATTTTCATCTTGAAAGATGGTTGCAACAGCAAGGAGTTCGAAGCAAATTATGCAGTTACCTACAGGTCTTACGCTTATTACTGGCATGTTTGCTAGCACGAGTATCTACATGGAACAAAGTTCTATTTTTATCCTCCTCTCTGGTCCTTCTGGATTTCCCCAATGCTCATATCGAAACTGTATAATGATGTTATCTTTAAATGATTTGTTATACTAGTGGAAGTATGTTGTTTCTTCTTCCTCCTAATGAAATTATGTAATGTACTGCAATAAAACCAACATGAACAATGTTCTATTTTAGTTCTTTCGTGCCATTCATATGAATTTATCTGTATTAAGGATGATATTCTGAACTAAGTGAACTAGCCTTTCATAGTGTTAAGCTTTAGTTGGAGCTTTTTCCTTCCCCATTTGGCCATGCATCATTCAGTTATGATCCTATATTATTCACCTTTATTTGTTCATCAACCCGCCTACAGTGATTATGTTTCTTCTCATGTCATCCTTGCTGAAATTCTGTTCTTATACAATTGCTCATCCATCTCAAATTCTCAATATTCGTAGTTCAATCTGATATCTTTTGGATATGTTTCATGGTTGTGCAACTCTGACACGTACACATACCTGATCCCATAACTACAGTATATAAAATTTCCTTCGTTATCGTGGATATCCCTTTATTTAAATGTCATTTATTGTTCTATGGAGCATCCTACTAATTGGAAAAATGTTGAAAGGAAATGCCATCTGTTGTTTCTATCTTCTGTTGTGAGCTGGCATCGAGGGTATTTCAGGGAAAATGTGAGCCAAATTTGACATTTTTATTCATCAAACCTTCCTTGGTTTGCGCTTTTGATATGTTCACTATGCTTCTTGGATTCAATGGCATTTTGGGAAATCTATGAGTAGTGAAGTTTCAGTGTTTCTATTTGTTTTCTTTTAGAAGGTGTTTGTTTCAAATGCCAAAATTATAGAATTTGTAATTCCATAGGGGATTTAAAATCCATAGGTTTTGGAACATGACTCAGCATTTCTAAAATGTTGTTTGGTTCATCATTATTGTAGGATAACAAATACTACAATTCTAATATTTTGTTTGGTTCAAACTCAAATTGTAGCATTACAAATTTTAGAATTTGAAATCTATAGTTGAACCAAATAAACTTTAGGACTTCAAAAAAAAATGATAGGCAAATATAAGAACCTTGGTAAGCTTATCTCCCACAGGAGAGCAAACTCAATTGTATAGCATTTGGGGTAACCACACCTACTCAAATATAAACTCCAACGATTATAAAAGGTTATATTTTGACAATGACTATAAAAATAGCTCAATTTCACTAACTGCATGAGTAGTTTTTTGCAAGCAAGAAGCCTCCACACATCATCATTCAGTAACTACGAAGGAGATGCAAAAATGGTGCAACTGTAAAATCCCAACACCCTTGAAGCAATGCAAAAAGAGCAAAAATATTGTCCTGTTACTATTGGAGTTGCGCTAAATATCCAAAAAAAGAATATAATTTTTTTCAGTGGGCAATGCAAAAATGGCAAAAATATTGTCCCGTTACAATTGGAGTTGCGCTAAGTATCCAAAGAAAGAATGTAATTTTTTCAGTGGGCTCATGATTATGGTAATTGCATGAAGAGTATCGACAAAGGCAGTAGGAAAGTATTGGTTGAAGATAGGCAAAAACTCAAAATCAGGAAATTGAATTCAGAATTGAAAGTTTAAAAACCTCAAATTCTAATTTGAAAAATGAGTGTACTCTTTTATTTTTATTTTTTTTTTGTATTTCTATATTTTATGCATTGTACTTACAAAATGTATTGAAGCTGGAATGAAAATTTTATTCTAGCAAATTCAAAACCCCAAAACTAACTCGAGACAATATTAAAAATAAAAATCAAAGACAAATGATAATGTAGAGACTCAAAAAATGGTTATTTTTAACACCTATGTCATGAAATTGCATTGTAGATTGCATTCAAATAATGGATTGCCTTACCTAAAAATTGCAAATACAATCTAGACTGCATTTTTATCATTGAACGCCTCCTGTAAACAATAAAATCCTATTGTATGTGGCATTATCAAAATACGACTAATCATCATAGCTGAAACCAAAAATAGCAACAATTTATAGCCTTTAAAGAAAAATTCAGCAATACTATCAGCACAGCTGAAACCAGCATAACGCTTACAAACTAAACAAGGTGATTACAGAAACTAGCTAAAACCCACAAGCAGCAAGCATCAACCTAGGATGCAAGCAACCAACAGCACAGCATTAGCAACACGTGATGACCAAATGAATTACTTATCGACAAGGCTAGTTTGCAGGCACTTCATCTCTTTTTGCCATTTTGGATTTAATGCCTGAGAAGCATAGTGTAAGTTGACAACTTCCTTCATGCTAGTAACTCCAAGGTCAAAAAACACAAAGAACAGGTCATGGTAGGATCCTCAGCCACCCATAGCAGAATATAGTATGTCAGGGTTGGTATGAGCATATAGCTAGGCGATCAAGGGAGAGTTATTAGTTGGTAAGTAACTGCAAAGTATGTTCCAAATGTGAACCCTGGAAAAATTGACAGTCTCTACAAGTTGAAGTGCCATATGTACTAAGTACCGATCTCTTAAAGAGCATTAATAAATGAACTTGCTCCGAAGGCAAGCTAACTACGACTTACATGAAGAAGCTTTACTCTCCATTCACTCTCAAATTTGAAGATATGTCTCATAGTCAGATCAAAACTAAGGTATACAAGGCCCCTAAGCTCTGAAGTCGTTAACACTTTTTTTTATATTAATTTTCATGATGCTTTTTTCTAGCCTCTTATTTTTGCTCCGGACTTCAACACGATGTATTGTCTTAAAATTGTAAGTATGCGGCCTCATATGCTTGAAAATGTTTCTGGGTTTGGATAATATGTATGCGCACACTTGTTACATCATATGGTAATAGAATGGAATGAGCCAGCAAAAACTTAAAATAATTTGGAAACTGCAGAAGTATTGTAATAACCATACAAAAGATACAGAAGGAGCCCATGCAGTTAGCCAACGAGTTTGTGCTCAGAAAAAAAATGAAATTAGACTATCAGGATAATTATTCTCTACAGATAACTGGTTAAAGTTCCTTGGTGCTATATGTCGCGCGCCTTTGCGGAAGCGTTGCACGAACACACAACGAACCTGTGATCACGAGTAGAAGAGAACCACACACTTGCACAAACCAAGCCAATTGCGACAAATCAAACCAAACACAGAGATATACGTGGTTCGGCAACTTGCCTACGTCCACGGGGAGAGGATGAGGAGATTTCACTAAATCAAGGAGAATACAAAGGGTTACAATCACACAAATTCTCTCAAAATAACCCTCAACCAAAGATCTCACATTGCTCACAATATCTCCCTCTCACAATGCTCAAAAGATTCCTCAATCTCTGATAAAAAACCCTAACAAATCGTTTCCCTATTTATATCAAAACAAAAACCCAATCAGACTGCAAATAGGAAACCTGATTATGCAAAATACACGTCGTAAGTCGACTTAACAGTCTGCATAAGTCGACTTGGCAGAGAGAAAAACAGCAACTAGAGCACACTTCGTAAGTCGACTTATCAAGCCTGATAAGTCGACTTGGCAGAGAAAAAATCCACAATTCCAGAGCAGTTCGTAAGTCGACTTGTGCACACTGACAAGTCGACTTACCATAAGTCGACTTACCCTCTGTGCATGAGTCGACTTATGCCAGTAAAACTGGTTTTTCTGATTCTTTTTCTGATTCTTCCACAATTCTCCACCTCGGCGAATTTTGCCAAAACTGAGCCGACACCAAACCAAGAGCATCAATGTGTCGTCTCTCCAAATACGGCTGCACCACCATGGTTGCCTACGTACCCCCTCTCCCAAGGGATCAAGCCGCCCGTAGTTCATCCAAATGGCCGCCAACGGCCTCAACAATCACAAATATGCAACAAGTTTCTGCAATGAACAAACTTGTTGCTCGGAACCACCTTTGTGAGCATATCCGCCGGATTATCCTTCGTATGGACCTTCACAATCTCCACATCGCCATCTTCAAGAACATCCCGAACGAAGTGATAACGAACGTCAATGTGCTTCGTCCTCGCATGAAAATCCTGATTCTTCGCCAAATATATAGCACTTATGCTATCACAATGAATAGTGACGAATCGTTGCGATATACCAAGTTCTTCCAAAAGTCCTCGAAGCCAAATAGCCTCCTTCACAGCCTCTGTAACTGCCATATACTCTGCCTCCGTCGTAGACAAAGCCACCGTAGACTGTAAGGTTCATTTCCAACACACCGGCACATGGGTCAAAGTGAACACATACCCCGTAGTAGACCGGCGCTTATCCAAATCCCCGGCATAATCCGAATCAACATAACCAATGCATAGCTGCCCACCTGTAGTGTCCCGCTCATAAACCAAACCAACATTGAGCGTACCTAGAATGTACCTCAAAATCCATCTCACGGCGTCCTAATGACCCACTCCTGGATCGTGCATGTATCTCGACACCATGTTCACCGCCTGTGACAAATCCGGTCTCGTACATACCATCGCGTACATTAAGCTCCCAACTGCGCTCGCATATGGAGTCTTCGACATCAACTCACGGTCTTCAACTGACTTCGGTGAAAGGCCAGCTGAAAGCTTCAAATGGGCTCCCAACGGTACACCAACTGGCTTCGTATCCATGCTAACATGGAATCGCTGTAGAACCTTCTTCAAATAAGCCACCTGTGTCAAACAAATTTTGCACTTCTTCTTGTCTCTGCCAATCTCCATCCCTAAAATGCGCTTCGCCTCGCCCAAGTCCTTCATCTCAAACTCATTTGAAAGCTGAACTTTCAAATCATCTATAGCTGACCTGGAACTAGAGGCAACCAATATGTCATCGACATAAAGCAACAAATAAATATACGCACCTCCTCTCAACTTACGAAAATACACGCAAGGATCAAACTGGCTCCGAGTGTACGAATGACCAAGCATAAAACCATCGAATCGCCTATACCACTATCGAGGAGACTGCTTCAAACCGTATAGCGATTTCTTTAACCTGCAAACCAACTTATCTTTCCCTGCAGCTCGGAATCCCAATGGCTGAGTCATGTATATTTCTTCATCAAGATCACCATGAAGAAATGTTGTCTTCACATCCAACTGATCTAACTCCAAACCATACTGTGCCACCAAAGCTAGCAAAATCCGAATCGACGAATGCTTCACCACCGGAGAGAAAATCTCATTGTAATCAATACCTTCCTCCTGTGCATAGCACTTCGCAACCAACCTAGCCTTGAATCTCACTGGAGTGCCCTCAATGCCCTCCTTCTTCGTGTACACCCACTTGCACCCAATCGCCTTCCGCCCCTTTGGAAGCTCAACAAGCTCCCATGTATCGTTCTTGTGAAGAGACTTCATCTCCTCCTGCATAGCCACCTGCCACGAATCAGCCTCCGAACTCTGCTCAGCCTCTCTGAATGTAGTAGGCACCATCTCATCGATACTCTCCACCGGAAGTGCATATGCAACTGTGTCGGCATACCGTGCTGGCACCCGTATGTCTCTCCTCTGTCTCCGTGCCACAATAGAATCCTGAACCTGAGCCGTCGGTCCCTGGTCCTGCTCATGAGTACCCGTATCCTCCGCATCACCGTCGTGCTCGCCTGGCGTCACCTCAGTCGGCACTCTAATGGATACTGTACTATCTGGACTCTGTGGAGCTGCATCAATCTCCACCACCTACGAAATCTCCTCTGTCGGGTCGCTCTCCACCTGATGAGAGCTGGGAAGCTTCAAGATAGAAGCCTCATCGAATGTGACGTCCCTACTCAGCATAATCTTCTTATCAACTGGATCCCAAAGCTTGTATCCCTTGACACCACGCTTGAATCCTACAAATATGGCCTTCCTAGCTCGAGGTTCCAACTTATCAGTTCTAACATGATAATATGCAGGGCAACCAAATACCTTGAGCTGGTCATAGTCATGTGCTGTCTCTCCTGACCACATCTCCATAGGGGTCATCCCCTCAATCGCAGATGAAGGCAGCCTATTAATGAGGTGGCTCGCATAAGAAAGTGCCTCAGCCCAAAAGATCTTCTCCAAACCACTATGCGCCAATAAACATCGAATCTTCTCCAGCAAAGACCGATTTAACCTCTCTGCCACCCCATTCTGCTACGGTGTATGACTAACTGTGAAATGTCTCTCTATGCCCTCGTCTCGACATAGCTGCTGAAAGGGGTCTGAAGTATACTCGCCGCCGTTGTCGGATCGCAACGTCTTGATCTTTCTCCCAGTCTGCAGTTCCAACCTCTTCTTCCACTCCACAAACAAATCTAGGACTTCACTCTTATGCTTCATGGTGTACACCCAACATCGCCTAGAATAGTCATCACCGAACGTGACGAACCAATGTCAACCACCAAGTGATGCCGTCTTGGTAGGACCCCAAACACCTGTGTGCACATAGTCCAAGATGCCCCTCGTCCTATGAATGGCCGTCCCGAACTTCACCTTTGTCTTCTTGCTAAGTACACAGTGCTCACAGAATTCCACTTTACCACTCTTGGCTCCCTTCAAAAGCCCCTGCTTGCACAATGCCTGCAGTGACTTTTCACCTGTATGCCCTAGCCTGTAATGCCAAAGTCTGCTCATGTCCGCCTCTGAAATCGCCGAAGCAACCTGGCCAATCTCGGTGCTCCCCTTCAGATAATATAAATTATGACTGCGGACTCCCTTCATCACCACCAAAGATCCCTTAGTAACCTTCGCTACAGCATCCTCAAAGATCACCCTGAATCCCTTCGCCTCCAAAGCCCCAACTGAGATAAGATTCTTCTTAAGTTGAGGAACGAATCTCACCTCCTTCAACTCACGGACTACTCCATCGTGCATTCGAATCCTCACGGTACCTATCCCACGAACGCCACATGATTGATCATTTCCCATGACCACTACACCCTCATCGAGTCTCTCAAATGATGAGAACCAATCTCGCCTAGGAGTCACATGATAAGTAGCGTCAGAATTAAGCATCCACTCTGATGCATCCAAATGGTTCACCTCCGGAGTAATCAAAAGAGAAAAGCTCGAATCATCGGAATCATTGCCGCTAGCAACATTCACCTCATTGGCCTTCGGGCCCTTATTCTTGCTATTCTCCTTTTCTTTGACTTTCGGGCAATCTCTCTTCCAATGTCCCTGCTCCTTGCAGAATGCACATTAGTTCTTTCCAAGCTGGTGACGACCTCTTGACTTTGACCTCCCTCTATTTCCACCTTTCTGATATGAGCTTCTACCTCTCGTCGACAAGGCCTCTCCTGAAGAACTAGCGCGGGAAGTCTCCTTATCTTTCCTCCTCAAATCGTAGTTCGTCAGTACGTTAGTTACTTCACTATAAGTGATAGAAGATCTCCCGTTCAGCAACGTAAGCACGAAGGTATCATACTCCTCATCCGGTAAGGAGCCTAAAAAAATAATAGCCTTGTACTCATCTATGATCTTCTCATCCACGTTCGCCAAGTCCGACAACAACTTAGTATAGTTGTTCATATGAGCCGCAAGCGAGGTGCCTCGGGACATCTGGAATCTGAATAATCTTCGCAGCAAATGCAACATGTTCTCAACACTTTTCGTGAGATACTTGTTGTTGAGAATTTCCCACATCTTCATCGCAGACGTCACCCCAATCACATCGTATTTCAGCTCCTGTTCCAAACAAGACCTGATCACCCCGCAAGCATTTCGATTCATCTTTTCCCATATCGCTTCTTCATATTTAGGTGGCCTCACATCAACCATGATGGTCTCCTCCAGATTTTGAGCATTGAGCGCATCCTGTACGTCGCTCATCCACAAACCAAAATTGATTTTGCCGTCGTATTTCACTACACTAATCTTAGTGTTCTGAAAACCCACTTGACCTGTGCCTGTCATCTTGCTGCTTTCACCAACTTCTTCACCCATAATCACAAATTTTAAATTGTAGAGAAAGATTCAAACTTTGAAAAGAATAAGAAATTACCCAACTGAACCCTAGATTGGATTCCAAATAGAACTCCTAACCACACGAGGAAAGCGAGATCTCCAATAGCAACTTCAAACCCTAACTCCACCAAAGCCTAGAACTCCAAGAACCAGACTTCCAACTGAATCTTCCTCCACCTAATCCAAAACCCCAGATCTGAAATCTGAGCTCTGATACCACTTGTCGCGCGCCTTTGCGGAAGCGTTGCACGAACACACAATGAACCTGTGATCACGAGTAGAAGAGAACCACACACTTGCACAAACCAAGCCAATTGCGACAAATCAAACCAAACACAGAGATATACGTGGTTCGGCAACTTGCCTACGTCCACGGGGAGAGGATGTGGAGATTTCACTAAATCAAGGAGAATACAAAGGGTTACAATCACACAAATTCTCTCAAAATAACCCTCAACCAAAGATCTCACCTTGCTCACAATATCTCCCTCTCACAATGCTCAAAAGATTCCTCAATCTCCGATAAAAAACCCTAACAAATCGTTTCCCTATTTATATCAAAGCAAAAACCCAATCAGACTGCAAATAGGAAACCTGATTATGCAAAATACCCGTCATAAGTCGACTTAACAGTCTGCATAAGTCGACTTGGCAGAGAGAAAAACAGCAACTGGAGCACACTTCGTAAGTCGACTTATCAGGCCTGATAAGTCGACTGGGCAGAGAAAAAAATCCACAATTCCAGAACACTTCGTAAGTCGACTTGTGCACACTAACAAGTCGACTTACCATAAGTCGATTTACCCTCTGTGCATGAGTCGACTTATGCCAGTAAAACTGGTTTTTCTGATTCTTTTTCTGATTCTTCCATACTATATACAAAAGATTTTAGAATCATCAATTCTGTTTTTGGTACCCTTCTGTTTTATTCCCCCTTGAATTGCGGACTTTTCCCCTTTTGGAATCCAAAATTGTCTTGAATGCCTATATAGAGAGAGCAATAACTTCAATGACATCAATTAGCATCAGGATTTTTTTAGATATCGATCCCTTGAATATTTCATATTTTTAAGTTAGTCTCTCAAATCAACGAAATCTCTATTGAGTCCCTCAATTCATACCAGATACTCCAGATTAGTCCCTCTATTAGTTTTTCCATTGTGCACCTTATCTCTGGTTTGGCTTAGTCACTAACCCAACATGGTATATTACCATTTTACTCTCAATTCATTCATCTCAAACACCCCCAAACAATACATATATATATATATATATATATATATATATATATATATATATATATATATATATATATAGGGTTATTTGCCTATATACATCCAAATCTTCCATAATTGCATTTTAGCACCCCAAATCTTCATAATTGCCAATTTGCCTCCCAAATCTTCAATTCCCAATTAGAGTACCTTGTAAATTGCTGGTGCATGCATCAATTGACTAAAATACCCCCTCTTCCTCTTGTGTAAAATGAGTTTGGGGTAACAAGATGACCGTTGAAGGAGAAGAAGAGCGTTTGGATTTTTAGCCAGCTTGCATTTGGATGCATACTTAAGAAAAAACAAGGTAATAAGTGGAAACCCAAGTGGGGAATATTTCTCCTTATCCACACAACAGTTTACCATAGGGAGTCATTTGGAGTAGCATATATGAATTGGGGGATTAGCAATTTCAATGATTTGAGGGACTAATTCAAAAATATGAAAGATTTTAAGTGATCAATATGTGAAAAGAACCCTTCATATAATCATTATATTCAACAAACCCAGCTATCACGTATTTCGGATTTTCCGTACTGACATTTCTTTCACCCTACAAACTAAAAGAGAAGTGACCAAACAAAAATGCTCTCTTGTATGATGTATCTTTCTTCTGATCCATTTATTCTCTTTTACCTTGGCATAAAGCTTATCTCAATTTGAAACTTGCATCAATTTCGTTCATAATAGATATTAGTTACTTCAAAAATTGAATATACTTGGAGATTTGAACTGATGAAAAAAGGTATTGAACTGTGTATGACTGTCACAAAAGGTTTCATGCAAAATAATGAAAATCACACCTAGACTATTTCAGAACACATATTTAGTGAAAGTACAGAACTATTTAAGCACACAACTATTTAAAAACAGACAGATATGATTGATGAAGCATTGGAAGAGTCTCAGATGAGTAAGGGGAAAATCATGTCCTGTGTTAAGAAAACGATGAGCTACCTGCAGCTTGAAGCTGGGCAGCATTCATCAATAACCGGATCATCTCCATAGCATCTTCATGGACCCTTAAGTCTTAACAAAGAGGAACTGGATGGATAAACAACAAATACGGAAGTTAATTCATGTACAAACAACATGAAAGTTAAAGAAATCAAAGAGAAAATCACCATAAGCAATTGTCGAATAAAAGGGGGGAAACCCATCCACCCTTCGCCATTGCATCTTGTTTTCTTTTTGTGTGTCAAACCTAGCTTGATCGTCTAGGTAAATAGCTCAAAAGCACTAATAAGTTATTTATAAAACAAATATGATTCATATGAAAATGAAAATATATGCAAGTTAGGGATACTGATATTAGATTTAAAGCCACTACGAAGCACCAAATATGTTGGCATCTATGGTCTAGTAATAACATATATCGTTCTCCTCCTGATCAGAAATTTCTATCACTAGGTTATTAGCATTTATGAGAATTTCATTCGTTGCTCTCACTTTTCAACCATGCACCAATTAGGAGGACCGATAAGATTATAATTAATGGAGAGAGAAGGGTTAGGCCTAAGGCTAATTAGGAGGAGCCATAAGATCATCATTAATCGAGAAATAAGGGTTAAAGGTAGGCCTAAGGCAAATTTGGTATGAACTATTAAGAAGGATGTGATAAGTGGAGCAGATACTTTCAACAGGACTAGATGGAAGAGTAGGACTCTTTTCATTGTTTACTCCCACTTTTCAATCACAGCAAGGAGAACTCATAGTTTTTTAATTTCTTTTTCTTTTTCTTTCTTTAAATGTTTTTCTTCATTATCTCAGTAGCAATGGCTAGTTCAGAACACATGCTGAACTAATCTACAAAGGAATCTAATACCCAAAAGGCCTGATAGAAAGAAATGACTTTTCTGGATTTTTTTTTTTTTAATTCAAGAATTTGAAATCAGGCAAAAAGTTTACACAGTCATCAAATGAACTACAAATTCACTTTTGGGAATCACATCATCGAGGGCAAAAAATAGATTGTAGATAAATAAATCACTCTATGCTACAAAATCACCAATAGGTAGATTGAGTATTAACGAGATCAAAAGAATCAATTAAAGTTACCTGCTCTATGATCTGAGTTGAACATTGATCAAGTAAAGTTCTCTCACCTGAGAGGAGTTGACAGGGAAAAAGATATCTTTCTGTAACCCTAGCTGGTGCTTCTCGAGCATTAACAAAAGCCGAAGGGGCGAAGAAGAGAGAGGAATCCTAGCTCTTCTTGTACTTTAACATGTTAAACCCTCGACTTTCTTTCAATCTGTTTAAGGACCTTGTAATAGTTAGTAAATTGAATGTGACCCCCACTATTTTGGGAAGTTTTACATAAACTTTTCTAAACTTTAAGAATTACAAAAAATTTCTTAGAATTTGCAGAAGTATACAAATCCTTCTTAATCATTGAATATTGTCGTGCATAGATTTAGCGAGTAAATATTCTATCAGAACACCCCATAGAATGAGTGATCTACACCATTCACTAATGATACGTCAGCTAGTTTGGAAATTATGGTTATTACATCAGCGGTGTAATTTGTAATCACTCCACTTCCATAGGAAAGGCATTGCTAGGATTCCTACTCTCTTACTAAAACTAAACAGCAAACCGGTACAAAATTGTCCAAAGCAACAAAGGTCAGGAAGCTTCTCTAGTTTATAAAGTTTAAGGAGTCTTTGCAAACACTGTAAAGTGCAAGGGGGTTTGTAAAATTTGACCTATGCTTGACGACCCCTTCGCTTCTCTCAGTTCAAGCTTCAAATATCTTGCCAACAAAAGAGACGCACACCAGAAAATTTTATCCTTCCTCTCTATAATTCCCTCTCATCTCTTTCCCTTACATTCCCCCTTCAAACTTGTTATCTTCCACTGAATCCTGAAGACCTATGCCATAGCAAAACAATGATACCTATTCACCTGAAATCTTCTCATCGCACAGTTTATGCTCGACGAAATGCCAAGCCCAAACCTAATCTCTTGGACAAGCACCATATCCTCATTCCTTCAAGCCGGCAGAGCCAATCTCGCACTGCAAGAATTCTTCGCAATGTGCAATTCAGGCCTAAGACCAAACGAATTTGGCCTTTCTTTGGCGCTCAAAGCCTCTCGCATCGCTTCCAAACCAAACATAGGAAAACTAGTCCATGGCTATTCCATTAAGTCAGGCTTCGAATCCTATGCATATTGTAATACCTCTATTCTTGACATGTACTCTAAGTTCGGTATCATGAGCGATGCTCGAATGTTTTTCCATTCTATCCCACAAAAATGTGATGCTCTTTGGAATACGTTGATCGATGGGTATGCTCGATACAGTGATGAGAATGAGGCTGTTGGGTTGTTTCATCAGATGCTACTCTCTTCGCTTGATCCGAATAGTTTCACTTACACAATTCTTATTAAGTTATCGGCCAATGCAGTTGACATTGGTTTGTTGAGGTTTTTTCATGGAAGGAGTATAAAGATTGGGCTAGATTGTTACAATTTTGTGGGTGGAGCTCTTGTTGATTCTTATGGAAAATGGGGTGAATTAGATGATTCCGTGAGAAGTTTTTGGAGTCTAGAGGAGCGAGATCATGTAGTGTGGACTTCATTATTATCTAGTTTTCGTGACAATGGTGATGCAGAACGAGGCATTGATTTTTATCTTAGGTATGTTTCAGAAGGTAACACAGTCGATCAATTTATGTTTGCTAGTGTACTCAATTTGTGCTCAGATTTGCAAAGTAGAGATTTTGGCTTGCAAGTGCATTCTTGCTTGGCGAAGACTCCATTATTGGTTGATTCGTTTGTTAGAACTGCACTCATAGACATGTATGTTAGTTTTGGAATGGTCGATGATGCTTATAGAAGTTTCCTTGAAATCGGGGAGAAAAATGAGGTGATATTTAATGCTATGATCAAGGGTTTTGTTTCTACTTCAGACTACAGCAATGCAGTAAAATTGGTATATGAAATGAGAAAGCTAGGATTACCATTAGATTGTTCAATGATAAGTTGCATGATTAAAGCTTTGACAAGCCATGAGCTCTTCGACGAAGTTAAAGCTTTTCATGGTCAGATTCTTAAATCAATAGATGAATCTAATTTTGTTGTAGGAAACAATCTCATTGAAATGTACTCAAAGCGTAGAGATGTTCATAGTGCAGAGAAGGTTTTCATGTCGATGGAAGTTCTTAACGAGTTTTCATGGACTGCGTTAATATCTGGCTACAATGAATCTGAAGGCTTTGTGGAATCCCTGAAATTATATCAGAAAATGAAATCTTCAAGCTCTGTAGAACCAAATGAATTCACTCTTGTTGCTGTTCTATATGCCATCTCTAAGCTTCAAGATGTATGCAAAGGGAAGCAAATCCACAGTTACATCATCAAGAAAGGGTTTCAGTCTCATGCCTACATCGAATCTGCGCTTATAGGATTATACTCAAATTGTTCTTGTCTAAACGATGCATATCGAATATTTTCAACAATGTCAAAGAGAGATCTTGTGTCATGGGGTTATATGATATCCTCATATGCACAACAAGGGCATGGATACAAAGCTCTAAAGCTCCTGTCAAAGCATGAAAAAGGTCCTATTGCCATTGATGAATCCATCTTCTCTAGTTGCCTTTCAGCTTGTTCTAGCTTGACGTCCCTAGAAATGGGTAAAACAATTCATTCCTGTACAATCAAAACTGGATTCGAATCCAATATACAGGTTGAAGCAGCGATTATTGATATGTATTGTAAATGTGGGTGCGTCAAAGAAGCAAGAAAAATTTTCAATGAAATCAAGAATCACAGTGTTATATCATATACATCAATGATCTGTGGCTATGCTCAGCATGGGTTCGGTAAAGAAGCTCTAGAAATGTTCAATGCAATGAAAATGCACGAAATTGAGCCAGACGAAGTTACATTTATTGGGGTTATATCTGCTTGTAGCCATTGTGGATTTCTGAAGGAAGGATTGATGCATTTTGAGTCTGTAACTTTAAAGTATGGATTGGAGAAGACTTTCAGTCATTATGCTTGCATTGTTGATCTCCTTGGGAGAGCAGGGGAAGTAAGAGAAGCTGAGAAGTTGATTTTTGAAGCGCCGTTTCGCTCGAAAACATTGCTGTGGAAAACATTGCTCGGTGCTTGTAGTAAGTATGGGAATGTTGAGGATGGGAATAGGATAGCTGAAATGGTGATGAGATTAGAGCCAGATGAAGCTTCAAATTATGTTATGTTGTCAAATATTTATTCATCTGCTTCAATGTGGGATAAGTCTAGTGAGTTGAAGAAGAAAATGGGGGAAGGGAGTATGAAGAAAACTCCTGGGTGTAGCTGGCTACAGGTGACTTATTAAAATTCATCAGGGTAAATGCCGTATGAGAAATAACATAAACTTGTTTCATCAAAATCAATAAGGTTTTTTTAACCCTTTCAATGTATCAGTCAATTTTCTGGAGTACATTTAACACTAAAAATTTTCTTCGTGTTGAGAGAAATATATGGGACTTTATGCCGATTTTACCTTCGCAAGGTAGGCTTAGTCGCAACCCCAAAAAAAGGGATTCTTCGTGATACTTTTCCTCTTTTTTCATCTCCTCTTTTTTAGTTTTTTTAACCAATGAAGTAGCTGATAGAAATATTATCTTTATGCGGAGATCTTATGCTTTCGACGTTGCATTTGTCTTTGCTATGCTTTTGACGTTGCTCGTCTTTGTATTTCCTTTTGAGTTAATTGCGAATAGACCCCATTTAGTATTGCCCAATTTGCGAATAGACCTCTAGTACTTCTGTTTCTGCAGGTGGACCAGATCATTGTTGCTTATTTAGTATTTACAACACTTGAGTGACTGTTTGCCTTCAGGTTTAATGGCCCAGCAGTGTGCGTCCTTTGGGCTGGATCCAACTAATCTACATGAAGACTCTTGGACTGCCTCTAGGCTTATAAGAAGCACAGGACCACACTTTGCGAACGTATTGCATACTCTGCCAGAATTCATTGGCCCTCGCCTGATTACGGTCACCTTCCACGTTTGGAGTTGCTGGTAGGTACATATCAGACGACATACTTGTTCCTGCGGTAATTCGAATTTGGGATTCTGGCCCGCGGAGTAGGTCGAATAATGCTTTAAGGTCAATGTTCAAGAATCGACAACAAGTCCACCAAAAACAATAACCAAGAAAGTTTTAAATGCGCTATTTTTTCCATCAAACCATACTCCATTAGGCTCGGTGTTTCTTTTAACAGCTGACTGTTTGAATGAAATTTCTTGCGTTGTTCTTGTTTAGTTGTTCACCATAAGGAGTTTTTGTATAGGTAATATGTTAGATATTAGATACATATTTCTGATATGGCTTATTACCAAAAGTATGACGCATACATTTCGGTCCTTGTGTGAATAAGATATATTATGACTACTCATAAAATTAAAAGATTATAAGACATGATACGCATGTGAAATACATACAATTTATCTCTTTTCTTAACATTCTACTCGAACCTATGGTGGGCAAACCGCTCTAATCTTCAAAGGTAAGAACTCAAGGCATTTGAAGTCTCTTTTTAACCAAGGTGGTCACTAAAGCTTAGAGTTAATTTAATGGTTATGCCAAAGCTAGTCAGGTGAGTCTTGTTGGCATCCAACGCTGTGAAATACGATATCTCCGTGGTAAGAGGGCAAAATAGGCTTTTATCAATTGACAAGAAACCCTCCATATCCTTATAAAGACCCAGAAAAATAAGTTGGAAAATAAAAAAAAAATTCTATTTACAATTAGGGGGTGTTTGGTTGCACACTTTTTGAGAAAACTTTTCTCAAAACATCTGATAATGGCAAATTTATAATTAAAATTTTTCTAGAGATTTCTGTAAATTGTGTTTGGTTCAACAAAAAATTTACAGAAATATTTTCTATAAAATATCAAAACATACCAAATTTTACAAAAAGCAATTTCCTCTCAAAATGAGAGGAAATCACCAGAAATCTGACACATACCATATTTAATTAAAAACCTACCAAATCTTGTTATTTTCTATAAAGTTATGAGCTATTTTCTTGTTTTGAACCAAACAAGCAAAGTACAAAAAAAAAAATTGGTACTTTTTGATTTCTTAAAACTTTTCCTATAATTTTTTAAGAAATACAAGGAAATCATATTTTAGGTGGAAAACATGTCCTATAATTTCTAGAAATTAAACCAAACACCCCCTAAGAAATCAGTAAAATTTACCAACCTTGGACCCTTAAAAAAGTGTGTTCTCATACCCGTTCCTTACCAAAATCCTGTAAAGCCTAGTCATACTCAACAATTAATAACAATCCTCAACAAAGATATCCAATGATGACTAGAGAGCATAAGAGGACAAAACCGACACACGTACTTATTCATCTTTAGGAATATATATTCCCCAATTAAATTCGAATATTTTATGGAGCGTTAAAGGTTAAGCTTGACCTTGAGCACTAATATACATGGTGGTTGTTTCTTTATCACAAGGAAAATGGAGAATTTTCACGAGCATTGCCAGTGAAATGCGGATAAGCTTGCATATCATGATAAGTATTGATAACAGGAAAATATTCTTGCGAAATAAAAACAAAAATAAATAAATAAAAAATAGAGTTAGATATTCACATGGGATTAGTCCAATATGGTGGACCAAATTATTGTTCTCCTCGAGATAAATATAGCTACAAGCTAAAATCTTCATTAATGAGGAGTTCATTAGTCTAAATGAGTATCTACCAAAGTTAATTTGGAAGAGAATGCTGAACCTTTATGCACTTTCTTTCTTCTTCATTTTATGTAAAAGTTAAGTCATCTGGTCATGGATGAACCAATCTAATAAAATTTGATCGATACTATATCATATAAACTACTTTGCTCAAAATGTGTGTAATTGAACTGTGAGATAAAAAAAATGTATGTCTAATTTAATTTTAATTTCGTTCCAATAACTATGAAGTTATAGATTGTATCATACATTTATATTTTGATTTTAAATGGCTGTGTTACGCGTCTAAATTTGTTCCTTGCGCTACTATTTATTTCAGTATCATAACAATGTCATGCATATTATGCGAGAGCCTGCCATCCATTCATTTAGCAGAGATTTAAGGCCTTATTTTGAGCACATGGTATTTAAAATATTCTGAGCATTGCAAGTGAAGATAAGCTTGTTGCCAACGCTTGTTGAACGATATATGCTCCACAAATAAACTTAATCTTTTCTGGTAAATTTAGGAGTTTTTATTGGAGAGTAATGGTTTCCCTGTTATTTTCTTTTGAAGAAATTTAAAATCTTTAGAGAAAAATGTTACTGGTCATATTAGAAACGAAATTGGTAGTAATTCACACACTAGTAGAAAAACGAGCAACCTAGACGGAAAATTCACACATTAGTAGAAAAACGAGCAACCTAGACGGAAATTTCCGTCTAGATTGTACCATTTCCCGTCTACGTTGGTACACCTAGATGGAATTCTGTTTAGTTTGCTCCGTCTAGTCTGATTCCGTATAGGCTGGGGCAAACTAGACGGAGTTCCGTCTAGGTTGTCAACCTAGACGGACATCAACCTAGACGGAAGTAAGAAATTTGTCTAGGTTGGCGACCTAGACGGAAATCTGTCTAGATTGGCAACATATACGAAATTTCGTCTAGGTTGTTTCGCTACAGTAGTTTTTTTTTGCAGAATCTATGTTCCACAGTATATAATATCCATCACCAAATCATGTTCATATCCAACCCAATCTAATTATATTTCGATATCAAATACAATTATATTGAAATAATACATTCACCAAAATACTAGAGCGTAACATAAATTATTTACATAGACAATAACTAATTTGCACACGTCAAGGATTTATACAATGAAAGAGTTCGTGAAAGCCATGAGAAAGGTAAATTTACAGATGTGAAGAGAAGTAGAGGAAAAGCAATATTATTCCCAATCAGAATCAAAGAAATCGACATCCTTCATCTCAGAGTAGTATACATTCTCCAAACGCATGTCCTCCTCCTGTATCAATACAGGATAAAAAATCCAAATAAAAAACAGAAAATCCAATAGAACAAACCAATGGAATATAAAACATAAGCAAGCATAAACAAGAGAGAACAAAAGCTTCTCACAATTAACAAATGTCAAACGCCATATCCAAAATGTAATGAAATGTATTACAATTAGTCAATGTCATTGATTTAATTCACTACTGAGGCATGCAATAGGCCATGGAGGTCATCGTCAAGTCCATTAAGTATTTTGAGGGAGAAATGATTTATGAGTTGTAGAACTTGATTGAAGAAGCATGGATTGATTTGGGTCTTAACAATATGCAACTTGAATGCAATTATTGTTGGTTCTAAGTTATCTTATAAATGCTTTATGCTTGTGATAAGGAGCATAAAAGAATGCAATCAACACTGGTTTACTATGTACTAAGATTCACTTTCAATTGATGAATGAGCATTAAAATCGATACTCAATACAGACATTAACGTTTTTTTGATAGGTATAGTTGCAACAAGTAGCCAACATAGGCATAAATATCCCTTCACAAGAGGCTGATTTTCTAGTTATCTTTAAACCTTGTTCTAATATGTGCACCAATGATGCACAACTTAACATCTAAATCAGGAAATAAAATAAACTTTAGAAACCTTGAATGATTACCTTTTCCCTCTTGTCCAAGTATGTTTTCATCAGGTACGAAACAATTCTCAAAAACAAGCTCACATCTGCAAGAAGCATTACCATAGAGAGACACTTAAAAGGCAATGTTTAAAATAAAATAGTGCAGAATTATAAATGAACAAGTGAAACTTACGTATTAGCTCCAGATCGTTCCTCTCGTCCAAAACATACATAATCTCCTACTCCTAGTCAACGCCAAACACAAAGCACCATGAAATAGCTAAAATTTTCAAATTTACTGAAACTCCTCGCATAAAAGCTCCAGATTTAGTTCCAAAAGTGCATTCAACTCAATTCAATACCTTAACTGAGATCATTCATCTCCTTTAAAACACACCTACTGATTTCCCATAAAAATCCTAAATTTTAGCATAAAAAATAAAAAAATCACAAATCAAGAACAACAGATGTTCAAATACCATCCGATGAGATAATTGAATCTTGCGAAGAAGGTGAAGATCCCGGCATACTTCCTGCACTAGATCATCGACGCGTATCAAGAACAGCAAAAACAAATTTGCTCTGATTAGTAAAAACGCCTAAATTCTAAATTAAAAAAATCTTAGGAGCGTAAATCTAGAGAAAAATGTTTAAGCTCATACCTAAACTATTGATCAAAAAAATCAAAAATCCCCTCAAATTTAAGAATAAATTACTCCTCATATCCCAAACTAAGAAAAATCAACGAGATTACAGTGATTACGTACCAAAAACAAAAAGAGGGGAGGAGGAATGATCGAACCTTAGCAGATCTGTTTCAGATTTTAAAATCCTAAGCCCAGACGAAGTCAGAGTCGGAGTGGTTGGCGGGATGGGGCGACGAGGGACAACGGGATGGGGCAACAGAACGAGGGGAGAGAGGACTTGTTGAGGACAACAAGAGAGGGGGAACGTTGTTGAGGACTTGCAGGACTTGCAGGAGCGATAGCGACGAGAGAGGTACAACGGGAGAGGGAGAGAACGTCGAGACAGAGAGAGAGTTAGAGAGAGGGGGTGGGGGAGGGGGTGGCAGGGGGAGCGCGTGGGGGGAGAGGGGGTGCGGGGGTAGGGGACGACGGGGGTTGCGGGGGCAGGGGGATGACAGGGGGAGGGGGCGGGGGGTACGGGGGCAGCAGGGGGCAGGGGGACGACGTAGGGGAGGGGCGGGGGGAGAGGGGATAGGGGATAAGGGGGAAATGGGTAGGGGATGGGGGGAAAGGGGTGGGGGTGGAAGAGGGGGGTTGTGGGATAGGGGGGACGATTGGGGGGGAGGGGGGAG
>BQKN01000971.1:496789-511407 GCA_022839385.1 Asparagus kiusianus
CCCCCCCTTCCAACTTAAATAAAGAAGTCAACACGAGTCCCCCACTGCCTCCGTAACCATATGATGCTCTTTCCCTGTGTACCAGATGAAGAGCATCCAAATTTAGCTTTCTTGTCTCACGTTTTTTCTTTTCATTTATTTATGTTGCTGTCGTCATTTATCGGAAGGAGGAACTTCATCAAAAATCTTTAGATTTCCACACGGCAGCAACGCTCCGAATCCACGGCTCTCTAGAGCACCTAGCCGCCTGTCACAACCATTCGGTATACGTGACTTCAGGCTTGGAATTCAAACTGCCAGCCGGCTTGCAACCAATTTTGCTGATAAAAACAAGCAGGGTTATTATTAGGACTCGATGATTACTTGCTTCCGTGGCTCCAGCAGTTTCCAGTTCCGCATTTTGTTATTGATGCTTGCTGATGCTGTGGTCCGATACTTGGGTCCCTCTAGCATATGAGGATAGGACCAGAGGATTTTGAGGCTCTCGACGTCCTCACATCCTAAAACCAAAATCTAATGTGAACTCCTGGCCATCCTCAGGTCACTTTCTGGAGACTGCAAATTATGGCAACCTTTTAACGAAGGAAATTGAAATACTGTAAATATTGCGGGGGAAAAAGGTTCAATCAGAACCATTCAATTGAGACGTTGATGTAATTTCTATTAGCCACATCTTCATATAACAAGGAGTTCGGCAAAAAAATTGCTATGAAATCCCCAAACTCAAGATGCTAACGGCATCTAATACGTGCAAACCAAGTACCACTCGACGAAGGTTGAAGCTCGTTCAGAGGGTACCTTTACCTCCAGACTCAATACCCTTGGATATCATTTCAGCAAATATTAAATAAAATAAACCAACAAAAGGAATATCTCCTTTAATCCTTTGGGGGGGAAAACCACTTCAGAACGTTAACTCGAGCTCCTAACAAAATCTTCTTTACAATACTCGTTTTAAGACCACTAATTTGGTAATGGAGCATCCACCGTGTTCGGTAAGCTGTCACAAAATAACTTGCCATCCGTCCCAAAAGAGCATCCCTCCTACAACTTCAGATATCCCCATATCAAAGACATGTTCTCTGCAATCCCTTACTCTTTCTGCTAGGGCCAAATTAGAACTTTTGCCTATATTATAAAGAAAACTCCTCATTCATTTTGACCCAAATATTATATCTGTCACCCAACGCAATCAACATCAACAGTTCATTCACTCTATATATAAACCAACGACGCCCACTTCATACCACAAAAAAATTTCGGTTGCCCATCGCAAAGGAAACATGACTACCCGCGCGACATCTTACTTGCAGTGCTTTTGTGATGACAAATGCCAGATTGAAGCAGGAGAAGGATTCTCTAGCGATCTACTTCCATCTCTAGGGGCAAGTATAAACCAGTCTATGAAGCTAAGGAAGCCAATCATTTCTCCTTATGATCCTCGGTACAGGTAAATTCAGCCACTCAATTCTATAATTTTGATGCGCTCAAATTGGTTCATACTCATTTCTCTTCCCTTGCTTTTCTCTGCAGAGCTTGGGAAATGTTTCTGATTCTCCTGGTCATCTTCTCAGCATGGGTCTGCCCATTTGAATTAGCCTTTCTGAGATATTTGCCAAGCACACTCTTTCATGTGGAGAACATTGTAAATGGCTTCTTTGCTATAGACATCATGCTTACCTTCTTTGTTGCATATCTTGATCGTAAATCCTATCTTTTGATTGATGACCCGAAGAAAATTGCAACCAGGTTAGCATTATTCTTCATCTAGCTAGAGTTAACTTTTAACATCGAGTAAGAACTTTGGTTCCTCTAGTTGTTATAAGATGAGATAAACTTATCCAAGTCCACAGGTACATCTCTTCCTGGTTCGTCTTTGATGTTTGCTCAACAGTCCCATTTCAACAACTCAGTTTGCTCTTTACAGCTCGTGGCAATGGCCTTGAATTCAGAGTACTAAACATGCTCCGACTATGGCGCCTTCGAAGGGTCAGCTCCCTGTTTGCAAGGTTTGCGTCATTTCCCTGTATTAAATATTCAAAGACCAATATAAAAACCCACGGCTAATTCTTCACTTTATTTCCTCAGACTGGAGAAGGATATCCGGTTCAATTATTTCTGGACCCGATGCATAAAACTTATCTTGGTAAGCTTCAGCATTACCTTCCCTTGAGAATTATCAGCATAGGTAGCCACAAATCTGTATAACTTTTCCCTGACTCGGTTGCAGGTAACTCTTTTTGCAGTACATTGTGCTGGGTGCTTCAACTATTTGATTGCTGACAGATACCCAAATCCATCGAGAACATGGATTGGTGTAAAGATTCCAAATTTTAGAGAAGCAAGTTTGTGGATCAGATATGTAACATCAATTTACTGGTCCATAACAACACTCACAACTACTGGATATGGAGACTTACATGCTGAGAATCCACGAGAAATGTTATTTGACATTTTCTACATGTTGTTTGACCTGGGATTAACGGCATACATCATTGGAAACATGACAAACCTAGTTGTCCATGGAACCAGCCGCACAAGAAACTTTGTAAGTTTCCTACTATTCTTAGCAAGAAAACTTGATTATGTCCGCGTACTTGTCCCTTTTGCATGAACGTGATGAGTACTCAAAATGAACTTAAATAAGCTAAAACAATGGCCTGAAGGTTTTTTTGGTGTAAAGTGGGTTTCTAATCTCCATCCATTTTTCTTACCTTTACATTAATTCTACTTTACATTCATTCTACAGAGGGATACAGTCCAGGCTGCATCTGAATTTGCGGCACGAAATCAGTTACCTCAGCATGTAAAAGACCAAATGTTATCTCACATATGCCTAAGGTTCAAGACGGAGGGGCTCAAGCAGCAAGAAACCATGAACGGTCTTCCAAAGGGCATTCGTTCAAGCATAGCTCAGTATCTATTCTTTCCCATAGTTCAACAAGTCTATCTTTTCCAGGGAGTTTCCTATGATTTCACTTTCCAACTAGTAAGGCTCTAGTAAACAATCAAATCTGTCATTCCTTCAAATTTTAAGAGACCTTTACCACTATTGCTTATTCTGTGCTGATTCCAACTAGGTAACAGAAATGCAAGCCGAGTATTTTCCACCGAAGGAAGATGTAATTCTGCAGAATGAAGCTCCTACAGATCTTTATATATTAGTATCAGGGGCAGTGGTTAGTACAATTTATCTATCTACGACTGTTGCAAAACTGATTATGGGGTATATCCACTGGCTGATTAAACTTTATTGTCACAGGAGTTAAGGACACATGCTGATGGAATCGAACAAGTAAGACTTATTGCCATTACACACACATGAAACCTCAAATATATACATACATACATGAATAGAAATAGAGCTAGGAGGATTGCCAATTATAATTCAAGATAACTATATTGTGTTGTGGACACATGCACAAACTAGTCAACTTGCATAATGAGTCATTGGTAACTCCTAGATGAACCGTGAAAGAAATTTTTTGTTAACTAACAATTTCAATACTAACAACACAAAGTTAAGAAAGTTGTTATAAATAAAGCTTGCGCCTGAATCAGAATCCATCATGCGCTGCCATAACAGATATAGGAAAACGCTTATGGAGATGGCAGTTTTTTAAAGTATCCTTTCCAATGATTTGTTATGGTGTTGTTCGACAATACAATAGACAATAAGATGCAGTATAATAAGTTTGAACGTGAGTTAGCAATAATCAATGGTGATAAATAGTCAGAAGTAAACTTTCATTGAACACTAGGCATAGGAACCATGTTACTCATTTTTTAATAAATAATGACAAATGCTAAAATCCAGATATTACTGGCCCCAGACAGAAGTCATAGTGGAAATTAGCTAGTTGTATGGATATATTGACTTCTGTCCAACACATGTATGTTATAGGCAGAGTATATATGTAAGCCCAGTATCCCGGCACCATATAATGGAAATGAGAATACTGTTTGCTTTGTATCAAAACTGGATCTCGAAAAAAATAGACCCCATTTCCTCATAGCATCAGTTAGTACTATATCACTTACTAGTAATGTGTACCAGAATGTCTTTTCTTGAGCACTATATGTCCAGTTATGAAATATATGACAAGGGAACATGGAAATCATTATCAGAAAATATATAAGACTCTATTTTGACTATGAAAGTCATTTCTATTAGAACTGTTCTTACTAGTACTACATGGCTGCAATGATTATTTCATTAACAGTGTTCAGAAAAGGGATCGATGGTCATTGTCATAAAATAACAATACTAGTAAACCATGATCAAGCAAAAAGGTCAATATAAAGCATGTAGGATAATAATGAAAAAAATCCCACATTTCATGTCCTGAAATAGGGCAGAAGTAATAAAAAAAATTAATCAATTATATCCATTTTATGTCGTCCCTAGATGTAATCATATCTTTCAAACTCGACTAGTTTTGCTCGTTGGGAATATACATCAAATAGGCGACATTTTAAGAGCAATGTCAATAGAAAATAGTGTCTCTTATTTTCTATAGAGTTGGAAATCTAAAGACTTCATTTCTATTTTGACCATTTGATCCTACATTTAAGGTAAAATTCAACCAGACAACTAAACAAACGAAATTGAAGCTGATAACTCTTGACTCAACATATGGACTTATCTTTCCACATGACTGAGCACATATAAAATGGGGTCAAAATAAAGCATGATGTATCATCTAACTCACTGAAATCTAGGTTCATGGAAGGGCGTCCTCTGGAGAAGTATTTGGTGAAGTAGGGGTTTTATGCTACAAGCCACAGCCATTCACTGTTCGGACCAAAGAACTGTCACAAATCTTGAGGCTGAGCAGGACAACACTAATGAACATTATTCAAGAGAATAAAGAGGATGGAAACATTGTCATGAACAACTTGTTCCAGGTAATCCAGATTCGACTGTCGTAATTAACCAAATCAGAGTGCATAATCAGTTTTCTTATCTTTGGGCAGAAATAGGAGCTGATGCTTCTGTGCACAATTTTACAGAAGCTGGAATTGCATGAAAATTCATTCCCCAGAGTGCGGCATAAAGATATACAATTAATCCTCAACGAATTGTCCAGCAGTGAAATAAATAGAAACCAACTTTACTCAACGCAGCATGAGGACAATTATCAGGAAGAATCCATTCTAGAAACAATGGAGAGGGGAACCCTACTATGTAGAGCAGTAACAAATACTGATCTGAATACAGTACGAGAGCTTCTAAGATGTGGAGCTGATGCAAACTTAACAGATGCATATGGCCGAACAGCCCTACATACAGCAGTTCAAAGAGGCCATGTTGGCCTAATTAAAATGCTGCTGGAACATGGAGCAGATATGCACAAACAGGATCCTCATGGATGGACACCAAAAGCCATCACACAGGAACATGGGAAAGAAGAAATTGGTGAACTACTATCAAATTATGAAAATAGAAAGAGGTTATTTGGAGATGACCAAATGCAAACAGTTAACAGTCATAGAAACAGTCTAAGCCAGAGCAACTGGGAATGGAACACACCTTTCAGATACCCAAAGCATGCTGACAGTGAAAGTCATTCAGTAGATAGCAAAGCTAAGAAATTGTATAACAGAAGAGTCGCCATTCATATGCATCCTGGAAAGTCAAAACAACCATCAGAGCAGTTTGGGAAGTTAATAAATTTACCTGGTTCTATCCAAGAGCTCCTCAGGATTGGTGGTAAGTACTAGTTAATCTTATGAATAATTGAGCAGAAACCTGAAATAAATGCAAAATAATCATGATTTCAGAAATAGTGACAGTTCATACACATATATCAAGTTCAATCAAGAATTAAGCAGATAAGTAAAATGAAACTACGAAGGTGGTTTACGTCCTACTTTCACCAGAATCACTATAACAGTCCATTCATTTTATGCTTATGTACTTGCAGGTCAGAAGTTTGTAGGGTGTAATCCTACAAAAGTAGTCAATCAAGAGAATGCAGAAGTAGATGACCTTTCTGTTGTTCGAGATGGAGATCATCTGTTTCTCCTCGATGAGTGAGAATGAGTCAACACCAAGCAGGACAAAGATGATAATCATTCAAAAGCTACAACGGACAACATAAAAAATCACAGATAGTGACTTAATCATGTCACACTCTTCATACAAGAGTAGTACAGAAAATGTAACATTTTTGTAATTATTTCACTACACTTCCAGCAATTACTGGAAATTCATTATCAGTTACATCTGACTCTTCTTGATAAACACATTGAGATTCTTTCTCTTGGAAACCTTAACTAGAGGAAATAGTCTACTCTTTCTTTGTATCGGCGGACTAATAAAATATCTGCCATATCAATAATTACTGGCAGCTCTACCTTAAAGGATGATACATAAAAGAACTTGTGTATGATTACAAAATGAGAAAAAGTCAAAATTGATGTTTACAGTTCTTCGGTGTTCATTAATGTAGAAAGACTCCAGATAGAATGAGAAATTTGACCAGTTGCATGAACTCCAAGCTACAAACTTGAAAAATAAGTATGAAATTCCTTTTTGCAGTGTGGAACGCTCAATTTATCTTCTGGTTCAGATAATGGGGTTTCCTTAAGCTTGTTACAAGGAGATATCCGTGTAGTCGCAGAATTAGACCTACTCTGTAGATCAGCTAAGAGGGAAAGGGTGTGCTTCTGTATTGAAAACATACTTATCCAGGGGTATGACATTGTCATCTCCAAATAACAAATACAAGTACTTCAAAGTTTCCCCCAAGAAAAATGTCTCCATCTTGTCTCTCTTATGCGGAGGCAATGTAGTGACATCATCCAGAGAACTGTAACCTCCAGAATCTATCTTTGTATATTTCTCAAAAGCCTCAAAGATCTGCCAGCCCCACTCACGATATCTGTAGATTTATCATATATATTAGAAACAAGTAAATAACACCAACAGACCGAATGCTGTTTGATTAGAAGGATTCAGTTCTTCACACACATGCGCGCGCCCGCACAAAATCACAGATACAAGGTATGTCAAAAATCACAGATGCAAGTGACTCATAAAGCTTACTTTGGATCACCAGTTATTCGATGCAATACAAATAGTGATTCCACAGTTTCAGGACGTAGAAGATTGTGGCGATCATTGCGTTTAATTATTATATCATCTATATACTCGGAGCTTTTGTTTCCACCATCTAAGCCACCTTCTGAATAACCCTGATTCAACAGGAAACGAATTGACATTTGTATTAATAGAAATAAAGAAAACTGTTGCAACATGACACGAACTAGGGAACCACTTCGAAATGTAACTAGCTTACCTCAAAATGGAAGTAAGCAATTTCAGGAGCAAGGCCAGTAGAAGTCACGGAATACATTTCATAGCATGTCTTTGCCAGATCTTCAGCAAGTTTTAAATTCTTCAAATCTTGATCACTTAGCAGACCACTTTCAATGGCTCTTCTCTTAGAAATACCTTTAGTTGCACCAAGGGCAAGAGTACCAGGAAGGAAACACACCTGCAAAGAGGATAGCATATGCATACTACATTACCATAAGAAGTAGATAAGTAAACTAGAAAGAACAAAATTATTCTAAGAAAATGGTTTCTTATGCCAAAATTTACCACCAAGGTACCAACAAGCAGAAGCATAACAAATTCATAAAACATTAGTACGACTGTTGAATAAATAACAATGTCTCTTGTCAATACAGTACTGAAATCAGGTAGAACAAGGGGGTTCATTTTGACTAGCATTAAAGGAGAAAAATATATGTACTAGGCACCACAAGCAATTTCGGGACAAGCAACAAATAAATTTTAATTTTTTAAATACATATGGCAGCATAACAAACTGTAGCTGTTGCAACTCAAACAGATCATCGAAATGGAAAATAACTTCTCCACTTAAAATAAGCATGATAGATGGAACATGAACGAATAAAAAGCAAATTTTTAAAAATGTCAAGCAGCATAAGTCATAGATTAGATTACCAATAGTTCCCATTTAATTGAAGTTGAACAAACATATGCAAGTAAAGTACCCTAACCAAATAACAAAACATTAGAGCATACTAAAACCCCATGCCTGTCCCTCACACCAACAAAGCAAATGAAAACAAAATTAATGTTAAGGATTTTTTTTTCCCAGACTTATCTATAACATTGACTGCAAAATGTTTGACATATTACAAGAGAGCTAAATGATTTTTCCCTCTCTTTCGCTTGTGTCTGTTCATGCAGCCATAATCTAAATATTGGGCATACCGTTATGATAATAGCAACATCACATGTAAACAAAAACTTTGACCACACGTTGATAGCCTCTGCGGTAGTAAGATGTATAACATACCAGGTGGTCCATTTTCGGGCTGAAGGAACCCTTTAGGCCATAGGGAAGCTCCCCAACAAAAACCAATCCTTTGGGCTTGGACTTTTTAACAAGAAGGTGATGGACACCTTCCATTGCTTCCTCATACATCTCATATAAATACTTGACCTGACTATTATGATTATTCTTTTGCTGAATCCAAACTTTAAGTAAATACTCATAGTAGCTGTCACCACGAGATCCCAGCCGAATATTTTCGCCATTGAACTGGCCAGTGTGAGGGCTGCATCACAAGAAACAAAAAAAATTAGTGCGTCAACATTCTTAATATACTCTGCATGAGGCAACAAAGATAAGAAACTTATATACCCTAGAAAATAGAATGCATCAAATGGTTCAAAACTTCAAATATCATCATTATACTAAGTAGAAAGGATTTTAGCATTTGTACCCTGATGTTTTTCTTGATCACATATTTCTTTTTTTGCATTATTAATACTTCTGAACTGTCCCCTCACACTTACAACTTGTATTACCCTAGTACTGTTGAGCATCTAGCATACCACATTTAAGGTGGTAAGAGATGTAGATACCCTTTAGCAGTAATCCAAAGCTAAATCATACATAACTTGCTACTGCTCAAACTGTAACTAACCTGATTTTTTGTTTTAGATGATCCCTTCATGTTATTAATGATAAGTACATTCAGTAGGTTCCAGTGAAATCTCTGTATCGAGACATGCACATCAAGCTTCTAACAGTTATCTTTGATAGTCATTCCATCTGCTGGTCATTTGTGTTTGGTCATTTGCTAAGAACTCGATGCGCAATGTCTGTTTCATTTAAGTGGAGATGAAACACAAAAGTTTCTTCTCTGACCAGAATAATTTTGTTTTATGATAATCCTTGTCAAAAAAAAAAGAGAGATTCCAAGGAAACTTCATTTCAAAAACAATAGATGAACTACAGCTTTTTTTTCTTTTTGTTTTGAAGGTAAATGTCATGTTGTAAACAAAAGACTCGCGAGTGAAGAGAAGCTTAAAGAGATCGCGTGAGAAGAAGGAGACCAACGAGGCTGCACGTAAGAAAAGGTTGACAAAACTGTTAGAAGATGAGGCCAGAAATACTATAAGCAAGAAGATGGGGGCAAGAAAGATTGGATGCTAGAAGAGGAAATCGGTGTGACTGCACTAGAGAAGAGGAGGTTGATGAGACTGCGTCCAAAAGGAGGAGGTTGACAGAAGTGCACAAATGTGCAAGGATAGACAACACAGAAACAAGATTGAACCTTAAAGGATTAAATCAAGTTGGAGGTGTTGACAAGAGTAGTAGTAGTAATTAGGCATAGTATGGACTCAAACTCGGATGATCGGGAAAATACGTCCGCTGTCATTTTGGCCGAGCCCCCAAGCAAGACAGGAGGAAAATGTCAAAAGTGTGAGAAAGGTCGAAAGGATCAACAACAAGCTCGGGAGGATGTGCAAGATGAAATAAATAGTCAGTCACCTTAAGCATCTTGGGATGTTACATTTGTTCATACTGGTCAAGATTCAGCATTAAGTGTGACAAAAATTATTGTATATTTTCCACTAGGAATCAATTATCGCAGTACATATGTAAAGGATGGGTTTTCTAATAAGCTGTAAAAATGTACAAAATATAAGAATTGCATAATAATAAGATACCATATTAGCATAATCCACAGAAACTGGAGAAAGATACTGAATTATATCCTTAAGATACTGAATTATATCCTTAATGCATTTTTTCTCATCAACCAAAAAAATCAGAAACATAGACTTACAAGGTCATGGGTGCTCCTGAAAACCTTACTACCTATACCATAATATAGAAGCAAAAAAATGTGTGGTGTAATACATCCTTATCACAATATATCCAATTTGAGTATCTTTTTTTCAAATTGGTCATTATTTCCCCCTTGTAGTTGTTTCCCTCTGTCAGTGTCTGGAACAGAGATAAATCCAGATTTGGATAGCAGTTATATAGATTGGGTCTCAAGATAAATGATGAAAAAAATGAATAAATAAGCAAACAGCCATTTAATTTTCATAAACTAAAGTTGGTAATCCAGACAAACGCAATGGTTGCAGAAATATTCCAGAGGCATCTTCCACCCTCTCAGTTATAGTGTGTAAAATCAGAGAGCAAACAGGAAGGAGGAAGTATGCCTGTTTCGAAGACAACTACAAAGACAAGGATGGTTTAAACAATGCTTTTTAGCATGTCACAACAGGTCAAGTGATTATAGTAGCTCAATGAAGAAATAAAACAATCAGACCACACTCACTTTTGACTGGAAGTTAAACTCAATAGCTCCAATCTCGACATGATTCTCATCAAAGTAAAAAATTAAAATTAAAATTAAAAAAAGCAGATTCTATTTCCATCAAAGATAGGAATACTAACAAATCATCTAAGGACATAATTTACTAGAATTGGCATACAGATCTCCACAAACCTGATGTAGATAGGCACCAGACCTTCCACCTTGGGAAGTGTCCTTAAATGTTCAAGTGTCTTCATTGCTTCTAGCCCATACTTTGGATCACCTGATACTTTACTGAGGTAATTGAATTCAAGCTGTAACGTTGAAGCTTCTGAAGTACTACTTAAGCCGTCAGGAGCTGGATGAGCAGAACGATCGTGAAGAACAACATCACTGAAAGGAATAGATGTTGGACTCGAAGTAAAAGCAGATAAAAGACGGTTAGCCAAATCCTTAGCAATTTCTAATATAACTGTGGAGTTAATGCCCTTAGCCATTATGGGTATGTCGTTATTGGATATGGAGCTTTGGTCTCCCCCACACAAATGATAAGAACTAAGAAGGCCACCTAAAACACGTATGGTGGTTTCAAACAAATTGACCTGCCCTTTTGCGTTAATTCTTTCCATAAGGTGTTTCTCTATCCACATTCCAGCTTCAGAAATAACTTCATCAGCACCCATTATGATGGCTGTATCTAGGGAGTCCACAATAGTAGCACCGAGGCCTCCTAGACCATCAACACCTCTTCGGCTCACAGGCATAAGCTCATCATAGCCCATTGCATACTTGCTATATCCAGACCAAGCATGGATGAATGCCTCCTTAACCTTAGCTTGCCGAGATGTCCATTCCGACCTGGAAGATAGCTTGTCTTGCTCTAGTTTGAAACTAACATTACGAACTTCATCCGGAGACAGCCTTGGTGGAAGCCTAGGTGGCTTTCTCCAAAATCTTCCAAATTTAGCACCACTTTCATGCTTATTTTCTCCACTAGAAAGACCACCAGAGAGCTCATTAGAAGCAGGACTAGATCCTCTACCCACTACCATTAACCATGTTAACCCAACAATCATCAATAATATTAGAAACTTCCCTACAGTAAATCTTCCACAGTCATGTGTGATGCTACTTGTAGACAATGCCTGAGTAATTACCTGGGAAGAAGGGGGGAAACATATAGAATCTCAGAGTCAATGCAGCATATTTATCTATAACAATGGCTAACTAACCACCTGGAAGTCTCAAGTAACTAATGGATAAACATGAAAGGTAAATATAAAAAACAATAACAGTATCATGCCAGATAAATTTGCAAGATGAAGGGGTTAATTTAACGTGAATAGATATCTGTGTTAAAAAAAACACAGTCTTATATTTCTCCTCCCATTACCTAGTCCTTGATCTAGATCAACAATGAAAAATGCTTCAATAGATTGCAGTAAACAACACTGTCATCGAAGAAGGGGAAAAAGCTAACAACACAAGTTCAAAAGTTTCTTTCTTAGCTGATAACTCGATTTGATCTGTTGCTACTTTATTGGCTTGAATTTTATCATTAATCAGTTGTATGCAAAAATCCACTGAACTAACAGCTAATTTTAGTTTTACGGATTCACAGGATTACACAGATCGCCGATGCGCAAGTTCAATATCATCCCCTAAATCAAAATCAACAGCAACACCATTTTCAAAGATTCAACAACGTATACAATTCAAATATACTTACTTGAATGTTAACGATATGAGAAGATAATACAGATTCAATAGAAAATTCAATTCAGACAAATTCTAATTCTAATCAAAACAAATGATAACAGATCTGGGGACCTTGAAAGGGGATCGGTAGCGGAACTTGGCGTTGTCGTAGTCGTCGACATCCTTCATTGAGTAGGGCAGCGACTTGGACGACATGCCCACCGCTTGCGATAGAAATGAATAAATTAGGGTTTTGCGATCCTTTCTCCTTGAATTTTGCTTCGGTTGGATCGGAGAATTAGGGAAGACGAAGACGACCGCTTCGTTAATTTGGAGTCAACTCGAAGCGAAAGCCCGTATTTTTATCTGTACTATGTTTATGCACGTGCATTGTAAATGTCATGATTATGTATATTTGGTTTACATCTTTACTAAAATTTATTATTCGGTTCCACTTTGATGATTTTTGTTTACTTATATCTCTAAACTTTAACATTATGATTACTTTACTACAATTTATTTTTTGGTTCCACTTTGATGGTTTTTGTTTACTTATATCTCTAAACGTTTTTTTTTTACTTATATCTCTAAACTTTAACATTATGATTATTTATTTGCTTTAATATTTGTTTAAATGAACTACGTCCAATTTAAATTTTTATATTGATAATTGAATTGACAGGAAGTAAATATAATCCAAAATCAATTTGAATTTGTTATGGTGTTCACTCACCCAAGATACGGATATTGGCAAAATGATACGGCAAGAGTCCTTGCAAAACAAACTCAACCCTTTAGACGACTCTCATAGCCGTCTCTTGGCCTCATGGGAAGGAAAGACCTGGTCAACTCTCAAGAGTTCTAGGCACAACGACTCCTCGCGAATCACAAGCTCTTGGCTCTTTATCAAGATAAGCCCAAGGCACAACACATGGTCGAATCCTCTAGTGCAACTCAACCATCATGGCTAATTGCAAGACCTTGGTAACTCATCAAGGGATAAACCCAAGGCACAATCACATAGACCTTGGCCCCACCAACTCATCAAACCGACACTCTGGTGTCGACAATAGAGGCAATATTGGTCGGCACGAGAGGTCCTGACATCCCAGACGAGTCGGCATCTTCATATCGACTCGAGAAACGGTTATTAGCTGAGAAGAGACGACATTCCAACCAGTCGAACAGGTCGATACTCCTAAGTCAACGCGAAAGGCTGTGTTAGTCAACCTTATCATCGAAGACGACCCTACTTAGGGCACTTGACCACTCACTAACATTTCTTAGAAACGACTTAAGGGACACTCCCTACTGTCAACTAAGTTGAGGACTCAACCCCGGCCTCAAGCTTCTCCTTCAGAGCATATATCGACACCTTAGTCCACCTCGAACAAGCCTTATCCAGATTTTGGTCAGATAGGTCTCCATGACTTGTCAACTCAATCACTTCCCAGAAAATACAGAGACACAATCTCCCATAATGAAGTGACTTTCCCTCCAGTCGTTAGCCGACACCTGTAAGGTGAGGGATGATTTAGCATGCCAGCATGCCTTCTGTCACGCGCTCAATCACTTCCCAGAAAATACGAAGACATCCTCTCCAGACCTGAAGTGATACCCTCCCCCCCCAGTCGTCAGCTGACACCTGTAAATCGAGGGATGACTCGGCTCTTAGCCCGCACTCCAACATCGCTTCTCTAGGCCGGGATAAAGGTAACCTATCTTATCCCAATATAAAATGATTTCTTCCTGCTAACCTCAGGAGGAGAGGTCTAAGAAAAAAGGAGGGGGAAAACACAGTTCCCTCTAAGCAGGCACATTGCCATATGAAGAACCACATCGGTTACGGACCTTCCCTTTCCCCATTCGAATTTTACTAACTTGACCGTCGGAGGAACCACAGGGGAACCGGTCCCTACCCTCACGGGTTCTTCTTGTCTGTGCAATGCGGACATCAAGCCCTCATTCCAGAACCAGACATAAAGTCGGATAAAGGAGCGGGCCCTCCATCACCCTTCATCCCCCCGCAACCATCCTCTTCTGGATTTGGCTGTGTGATATTTAACGTCAACAGTTTGGCACCCATTATGGGCAACTCTTCTTTTTTGAGAAGACATGCCAAGTTCTGATCAAAGGTTTGATTCTACTCACCCTGAAGAACAACATCGGAGTTGCATCATCCAAACTAAATGAAGTCAGAAGTTACATCATTCAAGCTAAGGAGGGTTAGCTTTGGCTAAGAGGAACTAACATAAGTGCAATCATCAAAAGTGTAGGCTGTCTAAAAATTACAATGGATAGCTGATTAAAACAAGCCC
>BQKN01000971.1:511417-527654 GCA_022839385.1 Asparagus kiusianus
TCAAATTTTCTTTTATCTTCTTTATTGCAATTTTCCTACATACAAAAAGCCTCAACAACTTATTCGGAGAGTATTTGCCAAGTGCACCATCAGTTAGATGGTACAGTGATCTTCAACCCCCTTAGAAAACCCTCCAGCAGAAGACCCAACATAAGGGTGGTTGTTTTTCTTAAAAAGCGACTCTGACTTCTAATCGTCATCACAGAATGAATCTGGCCGGAACATAGGATTTGATGAGGCCAAATATCACTGAAGTTTCAACTGCCGATAGCTCATATAAGCATAGGAGCAGCGATTAAACCTATGATAGGCGGCTGGGACCATGAGAACTCTTTTTAGGAAACTCCCTTATACCAGGGGTGAGATTGCGGGAAAAACTTAGGGTCTATCAGTTGATTGTTCTCAAGAAGAATGATCTTAGCCCTTCAATCGACGCCTTCACCACTAAAGGTGCCTAAGCTCTAGTGGTCGAAGCATGCGCCCCGCATGATCCCTATAAGGAAGAGTTCTTCATTTATAACATGGTTTAGTCCCCAGTGCTCCCTAAGCTCCTTCAAGAAAACCGTCATGGTTTTTATTTTCAGGGAGTACGATACCGGCTGGTGGATTCTCTCTCCAAGAGAATTTCCACAACAAAAGGTATCATGTAGCTTCTAGTTGTGCCCCCAACTCTCATGAACCCGACCTGAAAGATACTATTCAACATAATTCATGGCGTCTGGGCTGTTCATTTTGCCAAAAATCGGCATGACAACCATCCGCCTTCAAGGCCTTACTGAAGATTTAGACTCAAAAGGAACCCTGACTGATGAGATGGCAAATAAAGTTTCGACTCATCTTTGTTCATTAACAGGACGCCCGCTATGAAAGCAAGCAAAATCCAACTAAAAGAGGTTCTATATTGGCAGCCTCATCCGCTACAAAATTGCCTTTGAAGCAAAACCAAAGCAAGATCACAAGTGGTTCAACCCCCTTTAAGCATCAGATGCCTGCAAAGGATATTTTTCATGATAATGTAAAATGCAGAACTGATAAAATGTTGTTCAATATGAATTAACTCTGATCTCGCAGGGATCAAGGCTTCACTATGGTCAAAGACCTAGGCGTTATGTAAGACCTTGGCACCCCCAACAAGCCTTTGGTATCTCATCGGGAATAAACCTAAGGCACAACCCTTTGGCTGACTCCCACAGTTTTCTCTCGGCCTTAGGGAAAAGAATGTCCTAGTCAACTCTCAAGAGTTCTAGGTATTCGACTCCTCAGTCGAATTACAAGACCTTAGTACCTCTTCAGGGTAAACCTAAGGCACAACGACTCCTTAGTCGGATAACAAGCCCTTGGCCCTTATTAAGGTAAGCCTATGGCACAACATGTGTTCGATTCCTCCGGCTCTCATTGATCATTATAGACAAGACCTTAATACCTCATCAGGAATAAACCCCAGGCACAACTCTTTGGCCGACTCCCACAGTTTTATCTCGGTCTTAGGGGAAAGAAAGCCCTAGTCAACTCTCAAGAGTTCTAGACATTCGACTCCTCAGTCGAATTACAAGACTTTGGTACCTCTTCAGGGTAAATCCAAGGTACAATAGCTCCTCAGTCGAATTACAAGACCTTGGTACCTCTTCCGGGTAAACCCAAGGCACAACGACTCCTCAGTCGAATTGCAAGACCTTGGTACCTCTTAAGGGTAAACTCAATGCACAACGACTCCTTAGTCGGATAACAAGTCCTTGGCTCTTTATCAAGGTAAGCCTAAGGCACAACATGTGGTCGATTCCTCCGGTTCTCATTGATCATTATGGACAAGCCCTTGGTACCTCATCAGGAATAAACCCGAGGCACAACCCTTTGACCGACTCTCATAGTTTTCTCTCGGCCTTAAAGGAAAGAAAGCCCTAGTCAACTCTCAAGAGTTCTAGGCATTCGACTCCTCAGTCGAATTACAAGACCTTGGTATCTCTTCCGAGTAAATCCAAGGCACAACGACTCCTCAGTCGAATTACAAGACCTTGGTATCTCTTCCGAGTAAATCCAAGGCACAACGACTCCTCAGTCGAATTACAAGACCTTGGTATCTCTTCAGGGTAAACCCAAGGCACAACGACTCCTCAGTCGGATAACAAGTCATTAGCTCTTTATCAAGGTAAGCCCAAGGCTCAACATGTGGTCGATCTGTTGGCCTTCTTGTTTTGATGATGTTTAGCAAACAATTTATATCTAATGTTGTTTGTCTAGTGTTTGTGTATTTTTATTTATTATAGACAAACAACATGTTAGAGGTTGGATGGATTGCGCCATAACGATCATATCAAATGGAGGTTGGCGAAATTGTGGAGTGAAGCCATACAATTCAAGTTAAAGATTCAAGTTCAAGCTTCATCCACAAGATTACCAAGAAGAGCTTATTGAAGATCAAGATCATAGCTTGGGTAATTTAGTTTAGGTGTTATATTATGTGTGTTAAGTACTTTAAGCTCAATATCATATACACACACATTTTATTGGTTTCTATGTATATATATAGTTATATATATGTACACATTTTGGATTTTGGTTTATCCACAAACAAAGTTTTTACTAGCATATAAATAAATATTTATATTCATACGTGTTTGTTTTTACGTGGATAAATTGGTTTGGTTTAATTTCATAGATATGAAACAAATATATATTCATATTCATACTCATATGTTTCATATTCTATTGTATTTGTGAAAATACTATATTCATTGTTTATAAACTTCATAACAATAGTTTACATCTTTCTTCAAGTCTATAAAATCATTTTGTATTATTTCAAAACATAGTTAAGCTAAAATATCAAAACTCATATGTTCACATTTTCATGTTTTGGACTATTTTGCAAAATGATGATATTTCTCATGTGAGAGGTCCTTTTTGAAAACCAGTCTTTGTATCATGTTTGTTATTATGTCTACAATCATTTTCCAAAGTTTTACATTTTTCTGAATTTATTTGATATTTTTAAACAGAGTTTTAAATTTAGAAAATCAGATTTTTGCATATGTCAGTTTGCGGTCGACCGCCACGATCGACCGCCCCTGAGTTCAGAAACTCAGTATGATTTTTGTTGGCTCGCGGTCGACCGTGGTGGTCGACCGTATATAGTCCAGAGAATTTCGCGGTCGACCGCCGCAGTCGACCGTCAGCTTTTCTATAGCCCAGTTTTGGCCTTTAGTTGCTCGCAGTCGACCGTGAGTTTCCCACGGTCGACCACCGCACTGTCTTCTCATTCCCAACGGCGATATTCTTGTAGCCGTTGTTTGGGGCTTTTTGGTCTTTTGTTTGAGGTTTTTGGCTGAGGTTTTGGGAGGCTATAAATACCCCATTGATCTCAGTTCTCATAACTCACCCAAGAAGTTTTTAAACAAAGGTTTAATAAGGGTTTAAGCTTATTTTGTGTTTGTTTAAGTTTGGGGTTTTTGTTTGCAAAGGAGGAAGCTTACATTACAAATTGATGGATTTATTCTCAATCTTATTCATCCTCTCCTTTGAGTTTATAGAGAAGTTTTCTAACTCTTTTCTCTAGTAATTTTATTATTGATTTTTATATTCTTATTATTTCTAGCTTGCTATTTGAGTTAGATTTTATTTCACTCATTGTTTACACTCACCCACATTGAGCTTATTGTATTTTTATACATAGTATATTTGGGTTGGTAAGAGTTGTAACAATTGAGTGTGAGCTTTCATTGTGTTCTCATCTATATTAGAGAACAATCATTTGTTATATTGTGAGATTGTAAGGTTTTCGGTGAGCTAGAAAACCGAGTGTGTTGTTATAAAGTTTTCGGTGAGCTAGAAAACCTAGTGAGAGTGTGAGGTGTGAATGTGACCGGTGAGCGTTGAAAACCGACATTGTGAGGTGTAAACGTTATTCGGGTAAGCGTAGAAAACCCGGTTGTGATAGTGGATTTCTCCCCGGGAGTGGGGAGCGGAGATGTAGGACGGAAGGTCCAAACTCCGTGATCATTTGAGTGTGTTTGAGTTTGTCATTGGCGCATTTGCTTTTGCATTTATCTTATATCGCCAATTACCTTTTACTCTTGTATATTTTGCCCTATCACATTTGTAGTTTGATTATATCACCCTTGTGTTAGTTTATATATCATTGCATATATTTCACCATATATCTCATTGCTAGGATATATCTCTTTGTTCATATTGCATATTCTTACTCATATCATATTGTATATCTATCTTACAAGAATAATATTTGAATTAGTTTTAATTGGCATAAAATCAGATTAGATTAGCATAAGACCCTAATCACCCCCCACCTCTAGGGTCTAACAATTGGTATCAGAGCTTGATGCTCTTTGATTTAAGATCTAATCGCCTTGAGTTAAAGATCCAAGTTATCTTTTTGTGCTAATCCAATTTTGAGATTTTGTAACTTGCTTGCACATATATACATTATGGATATGCACGGTGCACCTTGTTTAGGTTATGTCATGAATGTTGCTCCTTGTTTAGATAATTTCTCCTATGTCCAATGGTGTGTTAGATTTAAGCTATTTGTTAGATCTAAACATTTTGATTTATGGGAAATTATAGATGATGCTTATATTGTGCTCACTTTGGAGAAATCCAAGTGGTGTAAAATGATAAAAGATTATTTACTATGAACAAGATTTTATTAGAATATTTTCTAAATGCTTTTGATTCATCTATGTCTAACAAGTTTGTTCATTTTGATAGTGCTTACACCTTATGAAAATTTATTGAAGCACATCAAGGGGACTTGGAGGCGATCCGACAAGCTTTGGACGATCCCGCTTCAAGTTCAAAAGGAGCTTCATGCACACGAGCACTAGGCGATAGCCCTAGTGAGGTTTGCGAGTTCGAATCTATTAATGATTTACCTAATGATGAACTTGCTTGTGCTAGTGAAAGATTATTGCATGCCTACAAGAAATTATAAAATAATTTTATTGATTTACAAAGTAAGCATGTTAATTTAAAATCCGATCATGAGTCTTTAGCTTCTAAGTTTGATACTATTTCTAATGAGAATATGATCCTTAAAGAAAATAATGAAAAATTAAAATTGGATCATAATTCTTTAATTTCAAACTTTGGTAAGTTAACTCATGAGAAAGATAATGCCACGCTAGAAGTAGAATACATTAGAAATGAATTTGATTCTTTTAAGAATAACCATACATGCTCTAGTTCTATTATCAATGATGTTGTATCTAATGATGAGTTGAATCATGTGAAAAACCGCATATCTTGTTTAGATTCAACCTTAAAAGCATGCATCGTTAAAAATGATAAGCTTATGGACTTATGTGCAAATTCACATGTTAATTCTTCCAAATCCAACACTCACTATGCACATATGTATAGCAAAGTTTACAAATGTTCCATTTGCGGCCGAAAAGGCCATCTAGCTAAATTTTTCTATGATGCACGCAAACCCACAAAATCTAATGTTCCTTGTGCATCCCATCAAGCTTCATCTTCATGTACACATACACATTCACATGCTCATACTCATAAAGTTCATCATAAGCATGCTAATGTGTTTAAATGTGATTTTTGTGGTAGATTTCGCCATTTGACAAAGTTTTGCTTTGATTTGAGAAAATATTCAAACTTGCCAAAATTTTCAAATAAACCACGTTTGTTTAACAATGTTTCTCATTTGCAAAATAATCTTAAAAGACCATCTATGTTTGCAAATGATTCCTGTGCACCGTCACTTGGTCAACAAAATCAAATGGGTCTCTTTCATTGCACAAATTGCAATCGGAAGGGTCATTTACAAGATTATTGTTTTGACCGTGCTAGTGCACCATACGCGCCCAAGAGGGTTCATAACCCTAAGAATTTGAGCTTAAATGATAGGGGTCATGTCCCTAAAGTTTTTGGTATCAAGAATTCTTGGGTACCAAAACAAATTTGATTTTTAAACCAAGAATTTTAGTATTTTTCTTTTTCTTTTTCTTGGTTTTGAAAAACATGTTCTAAACTTTTTATATGAAAACAATTTTTAATTGATCAAATCTTTTGTTTTCATGATTATTTGTTTCAACTTTGATGAGGGGTTTGTGTTCATATAACCCTCCGGGTTTATTTGGTATTTATTCCCAAATTATGTTTACCGGGTGCAAAATTTTTATATGGGTTGAAACAAGCTCAAGAGCTTGATTATTAGTTGCCTCTCTTGCATTTTATCAAAAATTGTGTTTTGATTTGTTGCTTTGAATTTATTATATTTCACTTATATGATGATATTTAATGCTTATGGATCATCTATTCATGTTTTATAATGTATTTTATGAGTGGTTTGATCAAGTTCTTCAAAAAAAATTTTCTTTATTGATCAAACATTGTTCTTGGACTTAAATCTTGATTTATGATTTCATTTGATTGATTTGTTTTTATTTAAAAACTTTTTGCATGATTCTCATGTTCCTCTTTTGATTTCATAAATCTATTTTTATACACTATGTTTTTATAATGGTGTAATGAGACACTTCTTTCATAAATGATATATTTATATGTGTTCTCATTGTCCTCTTGTATGTGAGTAATATTTAGCATTTTTTTCATCTATGCTTGCTCACATGTTTTGCCTTGGTCTTTATTTCATATACTCCATATGACATTTTGATAGGGGGAGGAATCCCTATACCTTTTTTTATACTCACCCATGCATATTGATAGGGGGAGCTTTCGCTCTCTTTATTTTTTTTTCCCCTTTTTAATGTTGTCAAAGGGAGAAAAATATTGTGAGTATACATTTCCTTATTTATATGCATGTGAATTATAATTTATATATTCATTTCCTTTCATGCATATATCATTTTCGTAAATTGTTTGTCATCATCAAAAGGGAGAGATTGTTAGCATTCTTATTTTGATGATGTTTAGCAAACAATTTACATCTAATGTTGTTTGTCTAGTGTTTATGTATTTGTATTTATTATAGACAAACAACATGTTGGAGGTTGGATGGATTGTGCCATAACGATCATATCAAATAGATGTTGGCAAAATTGTGAAGTGAAGCCATACAATTCAAGTTGAAGATCCAAGTTCAAGCTTTATCCACAAGATTACCAAGAAGAGCTTATTGAAGATCAAGATTATAGCTTGGGTAATTTAGTTTAGGCGTTATATTATGTGTGTTAAGTACTTTAAGCTCAATATCATATACACACACATTTTATTGGTTTCTATGTATGTATATAGTTATATATATATGTACACATTTTGGATTTTGGTTTATCCACAAATAATGACTATATTCCCGCAGCCGTTGTTTGGGGCTTTTTGGTCTTTTGTTTGGGGTTTTTGTCTGAGGTTTTGGGATGCTATAAATACCCCATTGATCTCAGTTCTCATAACCCACCCAAGAAGTTTTTAAACAAAAGTTTAATAAGGGTTTAAGCTTATTTTATGTTTGTTTAAGTTTGGGGTTTTTGCTTGCAAAGGAGGAAGCTTACATTGCAAATTAAGGGATTTATTCTCAATCTTATTCATCCTCTCCTTTGAGTTTATAAAGAAGTTTTCTAACTCTTTTCTCTAGCAATTTTATTATTGATTTTCATAACCTTATTATTGCTAGCTTGCTATTTGAGTTAGATTTTATTTCACTCATTGTTTATACTCACCCACATTGAGCTTATTGTATTTTCATACAAGTATATTTGGGTTGGTGAGAGTTGTAACAATTGAGTGTGAGCTTTCATTGTGTTCTCATCTATATTAGAGAACAATTATTTGTTATATTGTGAGATTGTAAGGTTTTCGGTGAGCTAGAAAACCGAGTATGTTGTAAAGTTTTCGGTGAGCTAGAAAACCTAGTGAGAGTGTGAGGTGTGAACGTTGATCGGTGAGCGTTAAAAACCGACATTGTGAGGTGTAAACGTTATTCGGGTAAGCGTAGAAAACCCGGTTGTGATAGTGGATTTCTCCCCGAGAGTGGAGAGCGGAGACGTAGGACGGAAGGTCCGAACTCCGTGATCATTTGAGTGTGTTTGAGTTTGTCATTAGCGCATTTGCTTTTGCATTTATCTTATATCGTCAATTGCCTTTTACTCTTGTATATTTTGCCCTATCACATTTGTAGTTTGATTATATCACCCTTGTGTTAGTTTATATATCCTTGCATATATTTCACCATATATCTCATTGCTAGGATATATCCCTTTGTTCATATTGTATATTTTTGCTCATATCATATTGTATATCTATCTTGCAAGAATAATATTTGAATTAGTTTTAATTGGTATAAAATAAGATTAGATTAGCATAATACCCTAATAACCCCCCCTCTAGGGTCTAACAGATTCCTCCGGCTCTCATTGATCATTATGGACAAGCCCTTGGTACCTCATCAGGAATAAACCTAAGGCACAACCCTTTGGCCGACTCTCATAGTTTTCTCTCGGCCTTAGGAGAAAGAAAGCCCTAGTCAACTCTCAAGAGTTCTAGGCATTCGACTACTCAGTCGAATTACAAGACCTTGGTATCTCTTCAGGGTAAACCCAAGGCACAACGACTCCTCAATCGGATAACAATCCCTTGGCTCTTTATCAAGGTAAGCCTAAGGCACAACATGTGGTCTATTCCTCCGGCTCTCATCGATCATTATGGACAAGCTCTTAGTATCTCATCAAGAATAAACTCAAGGCACAACCCTTTGGCCGACTCCAACAGTTTTCTCTCGACCTTAGGGGAAAGAAAGCCCTAGTCAACTCTCAAGAGTTCTAGGCATTCAACTCTCAGTCGAATTACAAGACCTTGGCACCTCTTCAGGGTAAACCCAATGCACAACGACTCCTCAGTCAAATTACAAGATCTTGGTACCTCTTCCGAGTAAATCCAAGGCACAACGACTCCTCAGTCGAATTACAAGACTTTGGTACCTCTTCAGGGTAAACCTAAGGCACAATGACTACTCAGTCGGATAACAAGCCCATGGCTCTTTATCAAGGTAAGCCCAAGGCACAACCCTATGGTCGACTCCCACAATTATTACGCGACCATACAGGGATTATGAAGACCTAGACACCTCCGTAAGACCTAGGCACCCAACCTTAGGGTTGCCATTCTATCAAAAAGGTATTCATAAACCTAAGGTATGAATATTAAGTGTGTGGCTAATACTTAATTGATCTAAAAACTTATGTAGTCATCTGACAAGTTCTGGTTAATTAAATGCTCAACCAAAATAAGGCATCAATTGTACTAGTTATCATTAGTCCTCAACATAGACCGACACATTACAACTAACTCACTTCAGCCAACGTCTCAGATGAGAATGAAGCTATAAAGCTAAATGAATATAAGCGATGAAGGAAAGCTCAAGAATGGAGATAAAAATTAATTTTCATTCAATAAGAGTAAACTTCGTTACAAACTTCTCTACAAAAAAGAAAAGAAACATGCAGATCTGTTGAATATCATATCTTCATGATAGTATTTTGATAATAACAATTTATACAGTGTGTGCACTAACTTTTATATGCAGATTTCAATATCAGAATATGAACAAGTGCAAGATGTTTTCAAGGCATTATGAAGTGAAGAAAATGAAGAACAGATGAGATAATGTATTTTACATTTTCTTTACTTAGAATTTTTGTACAAGCCTTGATCACACACACGCACACACACACGAAATTAGAACACACTAACACATGCTTAGTGTGTTGGTTAACTATAGAAATCCCCTATGTTAACCATTAGAAATATAATTAAAACTGAAGTATAAAAATATTTTATATCACAATTTTTACTCTTAGTAGTCGACTAATTAGAATAGTAGTCAACTACTCATGTATAAATCTTAAATATGTGTTTCTGTCAATTTACAATATAGTCGACTAATAGTGATTGTAGTCGACTACTTAGGTGTTTTACAGAAACATAAGTTTCAGTCTTTTTACAGTATAGTCGACTAATCTACACTATAGTCGACTACTGAACATAAATTTCATTTTATAAGTTTCTGTCAAAATACAGTGTAGTCGACTAATGAGCTTTGTAGTCGACTACTGAGAAATTTTTTGAATACACAGAGTCTGTTTGAACTCAATGTAGTCGACTAATGTTCATTGTAGTCGACTACAGATATAGTTTTTCCAGTTTTTAAAGTTTGAATTTATGACTGTTTATAGCCGTTTTAAACGTTTTTAAAGTTTAAAAATTTGTCTTTTCAAGGGCTATAAATAGGTTATTTGTTCAGAAAAATTACAGAGACATACATACCCATAAGCTTTGATCTTTGTGTAATTTTTCAAGTGAAAAATATTCAGATTTTGTGAAAAAGAGAAGTTTCTGAAATTGCCTTTAAACATTCATCAGATACCTATCATTTAGTCAATTTACAGAGGTTAAAAGAATCCTAAGCCATTGCTGCACTTCACTACACATTCAAGGCTTATAGGATCAATTGTGTTCTTGCTTCAAAAGGATTTCTCTCGGGTTTGAGAGGGTTGATCTCTTGGTTTAGAGATTGGTGTTCAAATTGGCAAGGTGTTTGTCAATTGGTGTTGTAATTTGTAGGGACTTGCAAATTGGTCAGGTTTGCGTTTGATTTTGTAAGTTTATTCAAAATCATAGTGGAAACTCTCAAGCGGGATTTGCTTGGGGACTGGATGTACATCGGATTGGTGGAACCAGTATAAATCCTTGTGTTTGTGATTGTGATTTTCTGAGATTGCCATTTTTCTTTGCAATTTATAATATACTTTGCATAAATTTTAAAAGAATACTATTCACCCCCCTCTAGTGTTTAAGTGTATCTATTTCAGATCCTACAAGATCTTCAAAGCTCTTGACCAGATTCGGGAGTTGGACTTAGCGGACTCCTGGTGGTGGTAATTGTAGAAGATTCCCCAGGGGCCCAAGCAACAAGCTTGACCTCATCATCATTCGCTGATAAATCTAACCCGCCTCTAATTTTCTCGACATCTTTCAACAAGTCAAGACAACAGGAGACACATGAAGGATAAAAGTGATATGGAATAGGATGAGAGTCACGAGGCACTAAGGAGGTGAAGTAATTAACCCTAGCTTTACATGCTAAGGCTACTTCAGCCTTCCCTATAGGGCCATGACACCATGTCGTCGATCACCTTCTTTTTATGCTACTCCGAATCCAGATGAGCTAGTTGATCCTCCAATTTCTCGACAAGGGCCATGAATGCCTAAAGCTTTGATTACAGGTCTTCAAAGTCTCTCCTCGTCTTTTCAAGAGACAGGTGACTTGATCAAGCCTCTGCCTCAGCTGTCGTCCTGCGATGCTTCTCGAACTCGGCCTCTGCCTATAGATGAACAATCTCCCTTTGAAGGTCCTCGATAGTCCCCACCTGCTTGGAGAACTGGATTCAAAAGCTCTTGAGGGGCTCTTCCTTCTCATCCAAACTCCGGTGCCAAACGCCTTCTTTGTGAGCTAACTCGACCTCCAAGACAGTGATCATCTTCTTTGCCTCTTCCTTGACCAACTTCTCCTTAGCCAACCCTACTTGGCATTCCAGGGAACGCTCAAGTCGATTGAACAGGGTGTGTCCTAATGAAGTCCCCCGAGCTAAACAAGCTTGAAGAGCTTGGTATATGCCAACACTGTAAAATCCTCATGTCAGCACCATTCTCTATTTGGTCTGACGGAGTTTCAGCTCTCACCTTGATGCCATCGTCCACCCTAATTGGCTCTTTGTCAGGGCGGCGAGACATCTCAAGAATTGTATTAGGGCCGATAGCATCCTCCTCGTCCTCTAAGGCCATTGTCTCCCTACCAGGAGAAGTTGTCTATCCACCCCACATTTTCTAAGCGGTTAAGATGAGTTATCAGTGGACCCATCCTAGCTAGTTGAGACCTCACAATTGGTATAATTGAGCGCCACCTCTCAACTCTTGTCCTCCGTCGATTCTTATGGGGCCTAGTAGTGGAACTCGTCCCCTTAATTCTTATATTCCTATTGCGATTTTTCGCTTGCTGAGGAACGGGGCTCGTCCTTGCCTGGAAGCCAGTGGAAGACAAAATCATGGACATGCCCATCATTTGGAGAGACATATCATCAAACAGAGCATCGCTCTCTCGTGGCCCGACATAAGAACATATCTTTTCTAGATCCATCATCTCGGAATCACTAAGGGTGACTGGCCTCAAAGCATCTTCATTTAAATCCGGCTAACCTGAGCAGGCAAAGACGTTGTCACCATCATAGACCCACACGAATCGCCTCCTCCAGTCCTCATCCAACTCCAAAGAATCAGAAATAAGCTGGAACTCACCATGATAGTGGAAGAAGTAATGCGGGTCCTTCTCAGCTGACTCCCGTTAATCAAATACCCAAGCAATCTCAAGCTTGGTTGGACTCCAACACGGTGGCAAATGATAAAAAAAGCCACCAGAACCCCTACTGCACTTGGATAGAATTAGGAAGGGGAGACTCCTAGAGTGACGTGCACATCCCTAATGAAAGGATGTAAAGGCAGCCGTAAACCATGCTCCAAGTGGGCCAAATACATCGGTACTCGACCCTCACCATAACAATATACTAGCTTGCTCATCTCTGGCGCCGTCAATGTGAGAATTCGAGGGATATTGTATTGATCATACAACCCCACCAGACTGTCCATATGAATATTTGAGTGGATAAGTAGAAGAATAGTGAGACTCTCCTCGTTACGACCAGAGTTTGAAACTTGAGAGGCCATGGAAGACTTTTCTTAAGAAAGCTTAGAGGAATATCCAGAATTTTTAGGACAAAGGTTCATAAAAGAACTATCTTAGCATCAAGAGGCTATTTACAAGCTTTTAAGGAAGAGTATAGAGGAATTTCAAAGGATGCGGTAATTTTCGAAGCGACCATGCCAGATCCACTTTAGAATCTTAAGTTGTTCGCTCAAAACATGAAGCGCTACCCTCATTTAATATCTCACGTCCCAATACTTAAAAAGTGGAAGATCCTTCCTTATATCCATGACACTTCATCTCCTAACAATACGGTTCAAATTTTTGATGACATCAGTCATAAATAGCAAAGTTGATAATGAGTGGTCAATAATGACAAGTCACGTCTCTAAGACAAATACTTCTTAGTTTTTCATCCTCGGCAGGCCTGTGTCGATCAGAGCATATCTTATTTCTCTTGGAGTTGACTGAAAGCCAACTCCGAGTAAAAAGGGCCAACTGTTATGGTGTTCACTCATCCAAGATACGGATATTGGCAAAATGATACGGCAAGAGTCTTAGCAAAACAAACTCAGCCATTTAGCCGACTCCCACAGTCATCTCTTAGCCTTAGGGCAAGGAAAGACCTGGTCAACTCTCAAGAGTTCTAGGCACAATGACTCCTTAGTCGAATCACAAGCTCTTGGCTCTTTATCAAGGTAAGCCAAAGGCACAACACATGGTCGAATCCTCCAGTGTAACTCAACCATCATGGCTAATTGCAAGACCTTGGTACCTCATCAAGGGATAAACCCAAGGCACAATCACAGAGACCTCGACCCCACCAACTCATCAAACCGACACTCTGGTGTCAACAATAGAGGCGATATTGGTCGGCACGAGAGATCTTGACATCCCAGACGAGTCGACATCTTCATATCGACTCGAGAAACGGTTATTAGCTGAGAAGAGACGATATTCCAACCAGTCGAACATGCTGATACTCCTAAGTTAACGTGAAAGACGGTGTCAGTCAACTTTATCATCGAAGACGACCTTACTTAGGGCACTTGACCACTCACTGGCATTTTTTAGAAATGACTTAAGGGACACTCCCTACCGTCGACTAAGTTGAGGACTCAACCCGGGTCTCAAGCTTCTCCTTCAGAGCATATGTCGACACCTCAATCCACCTAGAACAAGCCTTATCCAGATTTTGGTCAGATAGGTCTCCATGACTTGTCAGCTCAATCACTTTCAAAAAAATAGAGAGACACAATCTCCCATAATAAAGTGACTTCCCCTCTAGTCGTCAGCCGACACCTATAAGGTGAGGGATAATTCAACATGCCAGCATTCCTTCTGTCACGTGCTCAATCACTTCCCAGAAAGTGCGGAGACATCTGAAAGCACCCTAATGCCACTAGGAAAGAACCCTATAGGGGGGTGAATAGGATTTATGCTAATCTAATCCGATTTTATGCCAAATTAAAACTTATTAACAATATATGTGCAAGGATAATAAACTAAGGGCAATATGAACATGAAAAAGATAGTGGGAATATAAACAATAAGCAATAGACAAAGGCGATATAAGATATAAACATAAAAATAAGTGCGCCAATGTAATCACAAACAAACGATATGATCACGGAGTTTAGTCCCCACGACCTACGTCTCCGCTCCTCACCTCGAGGAGATCTCCACTATCACAATCGTGTTTTCTACGCTCACATGAATAACGTTTACACCTCACACTCAGTTTTCTACGCTCACATGAATAACGTTTACACCTCACACTCAGTTTTCTAGCTCACCGAAAACTTTACAATCACTCACAATATAAACACACTAACTACCACCTCAAGTGTTTGTCTCTAGTCCGTGTCTCCCTCAAGTGTTAGGAATTACAACATCTATCTAGGCATTACCACCTACCCCCACTCCTTTTAGGATGACCCTGTATGTCACCACACACTCCTCTTGGTGTACTAGTGTAATACAAAGTGATCAACACAATTAGGCTCACAATACAAATAACTTTGTTCTCTACAATGGATGAGAATACAATGTAGGCTCACTCTCTAAGTCACACAATCCCACAACCCAATTATACAATGTATGCAAATACAATAAGCCCAATAGGTTGTGTGTGAATAATGAGTATAATCAAAATATATCTAAACTCAAATAAGTTCTAGCTTATGGAAATAAAAATCAAATAAATAAATAGCTAGATAAGAGTTTAGAAAAACTTCTCTAGATGACAAAAGAGAGAGAGAGATGAGTTGAAGCTCAAACACCAAAGGATGATCTCTTCCAGCTCTTGTAAAAATTATTTCACAAACTTGAAACTCAAAACTCAAACTTGAAACAAACACTAAACACCCTTTAAACTTGTTAAACCTCTTTTAAATTTTTTCTTGATTACTTCAGAATGTTAAAGGGCAAGGGGTACATATAGGATCAAGAAACAAAGCTCAAAACCTAAGTGAAACCTAGCAAAAAGACAAATTACAGAAATAAAAAACTAGCCATTACTGTCGTCGATCGACTAATCAGTCGACTGATGAGATGACCGGTACATGCATTTTCCAACTCATCAGTCGACTGACGATATTTATCAGTCGACTGGTCAGTCGACCAATATAAAAAACAAAAACTTTTTGATATTTCAGGTGATTTCTTCAGTCGACTGAACACTCATCAGTCGACTGATAACACTGTATCAGCCTGATTAAAACAGAAAATCTGATTTTTAAATCTCTTTTTAAAATAACAAATAAAATCAAAAAATATAAAACTTTGGAAAATGATTGTAAACATGATAATATACATGTTACAAAAACTAGTTTTTAAAAAACACCTCCCAAATGAGAAATCTCTTCATTTTGCAAAAATATCCAAAAACATGAAACTAAACATACATGTTTTGACATATTGATTTAAACAAACTTTTGAAACTTTGTAAACTAATTTTATTGTCTTAATAAAATATGCATAAACTGATATTGAAGTTTATAAACTAATAAAATAATGTTTTCATGAAAACACCTATATTTTGATAAAATCAACAAATACGTGTGTGTGATTAATATGAGCTTAAAGTATTAACACACAAGTAAAAACCTATACTACAAACACTATAAACTATATACCCAACCAATCTTGATCTTCAATATACTCTTCTTGGTAAACTTTCGGATGAAGCTTGAACTTGGATCTTGAATATTAATTGCAAGGCTTCACTCCACTATTCCGCCAATCTCCATTGGATATGATTATTATGGTGCAATATAAAACCCCAATAATTTTTTAATGATATATTAATTTGAGATTAATTATGATATATTGATATTTAGTATGATAAATATCATTTAATGGTATATGAGTATAGTATCATGTGTTTTGAGTATGAACGAGTTCATACATGAGAGAGAAAATAGTCGAAACATGCACAATGACCAAACTCATGAAAAACTAGAAATACGCAGTCCGGTCGACCGCCACGGTCGACCGTGAAACCTATAGAGAGCTGTTTCCCCTGTTTTGAGTTAGTTTCGGATTTCTAAACCC
>BQKN01000971.1:536642-556782 GCA_022839385.1 Asparagus kiusianus
AGATCTCGAAAAAGAGAACATCAATGAAAACAGCAACTTTTACCGGAAACAACCATGGGTGCATTGGTCAACCCAAATGGTATGACCAAAAACTCGAAAGACCCATATCGAGTCATAAAGGCGGTCTTGGAAATATCCATCTCCCGAACCCACAGCTGATGATAACCAGAACGAAGATCAATCTTTGAAAAATACTACGCTCTCTACAGCTGATCGAACAAGTCATCAATCCGAGGCAAAGGATATCTATTCCAGATAGTGACTTTGTTCAACTCATGGTAGTCGATACATAATCACATACTACTATCCTTCTTCTTCACGAAGAGGACCAGCGTTCCCCACGAAGAATAACTCCGACGAATAAAGCCCTGAGCTAACAACTCGTCCGAATGGGTCTGTAGCTCCCTCATCTCAGCAAGTACCATGCGATAGGATGCTCGGGATATCGGGGCTGTGCCTGACTACAACTCGATACAGAACTCAACCACTCTCACAGAAGGTAACCTAGGTATATCCTGAAAGACATCCTGATAATCTGAGATAACTCTAGTCTCACATATATTAGCACTCTAATCCTAAAGCATCACCTCCTTGATGTACGCCAGTAATGACTCCACAAATTGGTTCCCCTGAGAGGTTGCCACAACTAACTCAGACCCATCGGATGCTCGCAAATTGAATGTTTTCGCAAAACAGTCGATACTAACATGGTAAAAAGATAGCCAATCCATACCAAGAATGACATCAAACTCTGACATGCTCAACACTATCAGATCAACAACGAACTCAGACTCATCTAAACTAATAACACACCTCCTACAAATGCTCTCCAAGAGCGACATCTCAACTAAAGGGGTGGAAACTAACAAAGGAATATCTAGAGGCTGAGCTACGAACTAAAGTCTAATCATAAAAGCATAAGATATGAAAGAATGCAAAACTCCTGAATCGAAAAGAATACGGGCTGGAAAGGAGTTCACGAGGAACGTACCCTCCACTACGGCCTCGCTCGCACCATGATCATGAGGAACTACCACATAGACTCTACCGGTGGCTGGAGGCTGCTCTACTTCTAGAGGTGGAGCATATGGAACTATTTGTCCCTGATGGACCTCCTGAACTGCATGGACCTATCCCTCAATCTGCGAAACTACTGGCGATGCCTCTAGTCTCATCTGCTAGCCCTGACCTCGGCCCTGAAATTGATTATGCTGCTGATTTTGCCCTCTCCCTTGCTGGGCTCCTGCTGGTGTACTACGACACTCTGATTCTTTATGGCCAAGCTTGTGACACTTAAAACAAGTGCCCTGGAACTTGCACTGCTGAGGCACTCTCTGATCCTGCTGGGGTCCTCTCTTAAGAGAGCCTTGCTGATGTTACTACTACTGGGGTCCTGAAAAAGATTTCTTATTCTTGTCCTTATCCTTAGTATTCCCTTCCTTGTCCTTCTGAAACATAGCTGATTCATTATCCTACGATGTGGCAGCATCCGCTATCTCTCGAACTGAATAGAACCTCCTAGAAATGAGATATCGACGAAGGTTAGGGCGAAGTCCTACTAGAAACATCTGCGCCTGGCGTTCCCCTGTCTGGCACATGCCCGTAAAATGAAGTAGGCTCATAAATCTGCTCTCAAAATTAGGTACTGACATGTCTCCCTGAGTCAATCTGGATAACTCAAGCTCGTTCCTGGCCTGTGCCGCGGAAGAGATATACTGCTCATCAAAGAAATAGACGAACCTCCCAGGTGAGGGAAATCCTCTGCTCTGTAGTGAACTGTAGCCGATACCATCTCCCTGCATCCCCTTTGAGACTGTAGGATACTAGCCTCTACTTCTGAATCGATGTCACATTAAGTATCTCAAGGATATTACCTACATCATCCTTCCACTTATGTGCTGCAAGAGAATCTGATAGTCCCTAAAACTCCGGTGCCCTCATCTTCTGGTATCTCTCTACTAAGAAGAGCCAAGCCTCCGGCTCTGTGGCTCTATCAGTAACTTTCGATGGGGTAGGTACCGGTGTGTCCTCCGGAAGGTTCTCTGCAATAGGAATAGCTGGTACTACCGGTGGTGGAACTACTGGTGGTGTGATGTGATTCGCCACAAGTTCCTTAAGTGCTGCCATCCTAGCGGCTATGGGAGCCATAAGATCTATCAAGTACTGGGGAGCCTGCTACAGCTTGGGTGGAGCCTATTACGGCTCTGATGGAGCCTGCTATGGCTCTACCTGACCAGCTCTCTGGGTGTGAGGTCTACCACGTTCGACCATCTGAGCATATAAAAGAAAGTTTATAAGTCCTGGAACAAAACATATAAGAAATTTGTATCATATATCATTCACTCAAATACTTTTAATATCACAAAAAAAATATATTTGAAATTTTTGAATACGCGTATAAAACGTCCTCACTCATTCTAAAAATTTCTAGCAGACTCTATATACAAATCTTAGGAAACTCTACTCAAACTCCACGACTCGACACAGGATGATCCTAAGGATACTGGAACCTTGCTCTAATACCAACTGTGATGCTCCTGGTTTCAACAAGGCTGTAGTCCAAGGTGAAACCAAAAATATCAAACCTGTTATGCACTACACCGTGCAATAACATGCTTCACCATCATAATTACTATCTATCTAGTAGAATCAACAACAGGTGTAGGTACAAAACAGGCAAAAGAAAATATACAGAAGAAATACTGAAGAACAGATACTCTGAAGAAAATCAGCACCATTGATATAAATAAATAAGTCTCTGAGAAGAAAACATCTGAGCTGAATACAAATGTCTCGACATAGGAAATCAAATGAAATGACATTAAGGAACATCACCTTTTACAAGACTAAAAATAATATCTCAAATATTCATAAACACACCTACTGTGGAGTTCTGACATAAACTACTAACAATAACTATAAATAACAACTAGAGCAACTCCATCAAGCTACGGCTCTCCGTGCACCTGGCTCGTTACCTGAAAGTGGGAAAACAACGAGCGTCAAGCACTAGCGAGTAACATCTCAACCAACCCCAGGGGCAAGGGCTAGAAGGATAAGAAAAATAGCTGTATATATATAATAGATAGTCAACCATCGACTGAGAAAATAAAATAGAGGTTTGATATTTAGAAATTTACAACACGAGCATACGTATGTCTCCCGTAGCTCAAATTGTAAATAACTAAATACCAAAACCAAAAGCTACAAGATGTAGCAATAACTCCATATCCATCCATAATATCAATGCCCTGCCATATGTTAAATACATATGTCCAACTCGTGGTCTGCAATAAGTAAATGTCCAATACATGATCTGCAATAGCTTAAATTCCAACACGAGGACTGTAGTGGATTATAGTCCAACACAAGGACTTTGATAGCTTATAGTCCAACACGAGGACTTCAATACGAGGACTGTAATAGCTTATAGTCCAACACGAAGACTGTAACATGCAAATAGTGTCAGAAACAACATATATACTGTTCACCCACATGCCCTGGTGAATAAATCTAAGACTCATGTTCGTAGTCAACTCATGTACACAAATCTCAGTGTATAACAAACCCATATAACCCATATATCTCGTCAACCACACAAACTTATGTACAACAAGATAACGTAGAAAAAAATCCGCAGTGGTCGACCACCACGGTCGACCGCGATTGAAGTAGAAACTTACTGTTTCTGTGCACGTTACGCGGTCGATCGTCACGTCACCGCGGTCGACCACGTAGAAGCAGAAACATTTTTTTAGGTTTCTGTTCTATAGGAGTTTGATCTAAAAACTTTTGTGTGACGTTTATAATTACAAACAGCCTTATATACATGATTTATTATATCTAAAAACATGCTAGAAATAGTCTAATCACTATAAACAAAGCGAAACATGTTTAAACATACATATTCATGTTGAAACCTTCAAAAATAATTATTTTTCTTTCAAAACTCTTGTTCGAATAAAATTTCAGATCTAGATATAATTTAAGAAATTCGTGGGTGATCTTTATTAACTGAAAACTCATCCTTTTTGCAATATACAATATAAAGATCTATTTTTATACAAGAAGAGGAGATCATCTTTGGTTTGAGCTTTCCACTTCACATCTCCATCTTTCTTATTCTAGAGAAGTTTTCTCAACTTAATTATCTAGCTTGTTTACATTTACATTGTCATATTTATATTTGCTAGCCTTTAATTGAGTTTGATTTTATTTTCTCTTTGCTTACACAGACAACCATTGAGCTTATTGTATTTGCATACATTGTATAATTAGGTTGTGGGATTGTGTGACTTAGAGAGTGAGCCTACATTGAGTTCTCATCTATTGTAAAGAATAAATTTGTTATATTCAAGCTTTAGTTGTGTAGATCACTTTGTAATATACTTGTACACCGAGAGGAGTGTGTGATGAGAGATGAGGTCATCCCAAGAAGAGTGAGGTAGGTAACAATACCTAGAGAGAGGTGTTGGTCTCTTTGTTTTGATAATGTTTAATAAACAATTTACCACTAATGTTGTTTTTCTAGTACTTGTGTTTATTTATTTATTGTAGACAAACAATAAGTTAGAGAATGGATGGAATTGCGCATTTACGATCATATCAAATGGAGGTTGACGGAATAGTGGTTGAAGCCTTACTATTCAAGTTAAAGATCCAATTACAAGCTTCATCCAAGTTTACCAAGTTGAGCTACAATGAAGATCAAGATCAAGCTTGGGTAACATTAGTTTAGGTTTTATATTATGTGTGTTAGTACTTTAAGCTCAATATTATACACACACATTATATTGGTTTTCTTGTATATATATAGTTATATATACACAATACAAGTTTTGTTTCTATATATATACATAGCTATATATATATACTCTGTTTAGTTTTGGTATATATAGGTATATGTATACGTACATGTTTTTGTTTCCAAGTTTACATAAATATGAAATTACATCTTTCATATTTATTATTTTGGTTTTTCAAGTTTAAATATGAAACAATTGAATATAATTAGAAAATACATTTTTGTTTCATGTTTATATGCTTACATATGATTTCATCAATATCAATTTTATTTAGTTTAATAAAATCATGTTTATTGTTTTGAAAGTTTGCAAAACAAGTATTTTTGTGAAAATATTGGTTTCTTGGTATATGGACTTAACAATAATGATATACATCTTTTATTAAGTCTATATATTCATTTTGTAATGTTTCAAAATATGATTAAGCTAAAAATATCAAAACTCATGTGTTTACCTTTACATGTTTTGGAATATTTTGCAAAATAATGATATTTTACATTTGGAATGTCCTTTTAGAAAACTCATGTGTATTATCATGCCTACAAGCATTTTCCAAAGTTTTATATTTTTCTGAATTTATTTAATATTTTTAAACCCAGTTTAAAGTTGAGTTTTTCTGTGCACTTCAGGTTTGTGCATGTCTAGTCAACTCATTAGTCGACTCATGAGCCGACTCATGAGTCGACTCATTAGTCGACTCATGAGTCGACTCATAAGTCAACTCACGAAGTGCAGCGGAGTTATGATTTTTCTTCTGCTGAGTCGACTCATATAAGCCGACTCATTAGTCGACTCAAAAGTCGACTCATTAGTCGACTCATAAGTCGACTCATGAGTCGACTCATAAGTCGACTTATCAGAGAGCCGTTGCACAGTAACGGCTAGTTTTCTGTTTTGTGTGCTTATGGGTTTTTGGTCATTTCCTTGGGGTTTTGGCTGAGATATTGGGTTGTTATAAATACCCCATTGCATTTACCTCTCCCACCAACTAAGAGAATGTTTTAAACAAGTTTAACAAGGGGTTTAAAGTTTGTTTTAGTTTGTTTAAAAGAGTATTTAAGAGTTTTATTTGTGAATAGAATTTCACAAGAGCAAGTGGAGATCATCCTTGGTGTTTGAGCATTCACTCTTCTCCCTCTCTCTTGTTATCAATAGAGAAGTTTTCCTAAACTCAATCTAGCTTTACATTTATATTGTTTAATTACCATTTTATTAAGCTAGTGTTTATATTGAGTTTAGTTGATTTTATTTACTCTTTGTTTGCACACACAACCATTGAGCTTATTGTATTTGCATACATTATATAATTGGGTCGTGGGATTGTGTGGCTTAGAGTGTGAGCTTACATTGAGTTCTCACCTTGTATTAGAGAACAAACACTTTGTTATTGTGCCAAATTGTGTAGATCACTTTGTAATACACTTGTACACCGAGAGGAGTGTGTGGTGAGGACAGAGTCGATACCGAGAGGAGTGGTGTCGGTGGCCTAATGAGAGGTGATAATTCCGAGCACTTGAAGGAGTCGATACGTGAGGACCAACACTTGAGGTTGTAGCTTGTGTATGTACTTTGTGAAGATTTGTGAGATTTGTCGGTTGACTTGATAACCGAGTGTGTAGAGTTTTCGGTTAGCTAGAAAACCGAGTGTGTAGAGAAGTTCCGGCTTCCAAACCGGGTTGTGTAGTGGATTCTCCCCGAGAGTGAGGAGCGGAGACGTAGGACGGAAGGTCCGAACTCTATGATCATTTCCTTGTGTTTGAGTTTGGCATTGGCGCATTTATTCTTGCATATTGTTATATCACCATTGTTACATGTTAATTTTGTTTACCCTTGTTTATATTATATATCCTTGCACATATCTTATAGCATATCATACTTGCTAGGATATATTTGTTAGTAAGTTTTAATTGGTATTTAAATTGGATTAGATTAGCATAAACCCTATTCACCCCCCTCCCTCTAGGGTTCTTTCATAGCGACCTTAGGGTCTAACAAGAGGTTGTAATTCCTAACACTTGAGGGAGACACGGGCTAGAGACCAACACTTGAGAGGGTGTAAAGTGTGATTGCAAGAGTGTGTTATTGTGAGGTGTAAACGTTGTTCGGGTTAGCATAGAAAACCCGGTTGTGATAGTGGAGATCTCCTCGAGGTGAGGAGCGAAGACGTAGCTCAAGTGGTTGATCGAACTCCGTAAATATATCGTATGTTTGAGTTTGCATTGGCACACTTACTCTTTTGTTTATATTTCTTATCGCCATTGTTCATTACTCATTATTTATATCATTCACTATCTTGTTTATTTTGTTTACCCTTGTGTATATCACTTATCCTAGCTCACATATCTTGTTTTATTTTATATTTACTAGGATAACTTATTAATTAGTTTTAATTAGCATAAAATCAGATTAGATTAGTATAAGACCCTAATCACCTCCCTTAGGGTCAAACAATTGGTATCAGAGCTTGGTGCTCTTTGATTTAAGGTCTAATCATCTTGAGTTAAAGATACAAGTTATCTTTTTATGCTAATCTTATTTAGATTTTATTTGTCTTGCTTGTATATATATTTTTTATCATGGACATGAATTGTACACATTTGTTAGGCTATGAATCAAATGTTGCTCCTAAATTCATTAATTTTTCCTATGCACAATGGCTTCTAGATTTAAACTATTTGTGTAATCTAAAAATATTAATTTATGGGGAGTTATTGATAATGCTTATATTGTACACATTATGGAGAAATCCAAGTGGAGTAAAAATGATAAAAGATTGTTTACCATGAATAATATTGTGTTAGAATATATACTTAATGCACTTGATTCTTCTATTTCTAACAAGCTTGCTTATTTTGATAGTGTTTAGAAATTGTGGATATTCATAGAAGCACATCATGGTAACTTGGAGGAGATTTAAAGGATTCTGGCGGATTCTTCCTCAAGCAATATTGGAGCTTCATCTTGCACACGACCACTAGGCGTTAGCCCTAGTGTGGTATGCGGTTCCGAACCCAATAATAATTTATCTAGTGACAAACTTGTTTATACTAGTGAAAAATTATTGTATGCCTATAACAAATTGCATAAAGATTTTATAGATTTAAAAAGCAAGCATGTTAATTTAGAATCCAATCATGAGGAGCTAGTGTCCAAATTTGATGTCATTGTAAAAAAAAATACTATGCTTAAAGAAAACAATGACATGTTAAATTTGGAAAATGAAAAAAATAACCTAATCTGTTTCTAGCTTAACTCATGAAAGAGATAATGCCATGTTAGAAGTAGAGAACATAAAAAATAATACTGCTTCTTTTATAAATGACTATTTATGTTCAACTTCTAATAAAAATGCATATGTGCCTAATGATGATTTGAATCTTGTGAATAAACGCATTTCATCTTTAGATTTAACTTTGAAAACATGCATTGATAACCATAAAAAACTTATGGACAAGTGTGCTAAATTTAGTGCTACAAAATCACCTACACACTATGCACACTTGTATAGCAAAATTTACAAATGTTCCATTTGTGGCCGAAAAGACCATCTAGCTAAATTTTGCTATGATGCATAAAAATCTAAAAATACTAATATCAATACTTCTTATGCATCTCATAAGGCTTCTTCATCACATACATATGCACATACTCATCATGTTCATCATAAGCATGCTCATGTGTTTAAATGTGATTATTGTGGTAGTTTTGGCCATTTGGCAAAGTTTTGCTTTGATTTGAAAAAGAATTCTAGTTTGTCAAATGCTTCTAGTAGACCACATGTTTTTAAATGTGATGTTTGTGGTAGGTTTGAACATCTTATAAAATTTTGTTATGATATGCAAAAAGCTTCTAAGTTACAATATGTTCTAAATAGGCCATTATTTAAGAATGTTTCTCATTTGCAAAATAATTTTAGAAGATAATCTTTATTTGCAAATGATTCCCATGCACAAGCTAATGGTCCACAAAAACAAATGGATCTCTTTTATTGCATAAATTATAATCGGAATGGTCATTTGAGTAATTATTGCTTTTACCGTGTTAGTACACCACATATGCCTAAACGGGTTCATAACCCTGGGGCTTTGAGCTTTATTGATAGGGGTCATATCTCTAAACAATCCGGCACCAAGAATGCTTGGGTGCCAAAATAATTTTTAAACCAAAAATTTTAGTGTTTTTATTTTTCTTTTTCTTGATTGTGTAAAATGTGCTTTGAAAACTTTTAATATGAAAATAATTTTTCTTTGATCAATTCCTTTGTTTTCATGATTATTAGTTTCGCTTTTGATGAGAGCTTTGTGTTTATATAACCCCCTGGATTTATTGGGTGTTTATTCTCAAACATTGTTTACCAACTGCTAAAAATATTTATATGGGTTGAAACAAGCTTAAGAGTTTGATATGGTTGCCTCTCTCTTTTGTGAAAATCAATGATGATTTGGTTTTATACTTTTAAAGATAATTTTTTTATCCATAGTTCATGATTCTTGTACGTTTTGTAATCTTATTTTTGAACTATAAAAATTTTGTTTTGATTTGTTCTTTTGAATTCATTATATAGCACAAATAGATGATTCAAATTTTAATTGTGCCTTATAATGCATTCTATATGTGGTTTGATCAAGTTCTACAAAGAAAGCTTTCTTTATTGATCAAACATTGTTCTTAGACTTAAATCTTGATTTGTAATTTCATTTGAGTGATTTGTTTTCATTTGAAAACTCTTTTTTCATGATCCTCATGTTTACCGTTCTTTTGATTTCATAAATCTATTTTTATACATGATCTTTATGTTTATGTTTTGAGACACACCATTTCAATGATACATCCACATGTGTTCTCTTTATCTTAATATATGTGAGTAATTTTTAGCATATTTTTATCTATACTAACTCACATGTGTGCCTTAGCCTTCATTTTATACATTCATGACGCATTTTGATAGGGGGAGCAATCCATATACTTGTTTTATACTCACTCATGCTTATAGGTAGGGGGAGCTTTCAGTCTTTTCATTCTTGTTGGTTTCCCCTTTTTGATGTTGTCAAAGGGGGAGAAATATAATAACTATATTCTTTTTGTTTATATGCATGATAATTACATTATTGTATATTCATTTCCTTTCATACATATATCCTTTTTGTAAATTGTTTGTCATCATCAAAAAGGGGGAGATTGTTGGCCTCTTTGTTTTGATGATGTTTAACAAATAATTTACCACTAATATTATTTTTCTAGTATTTGTGTTTTCTTATTTATTATAGACAAACAATAAGTTGGAGGATGGATGGAATCAAGTATTTACGATCATATCCAATGGAGGTTGACGGAATAATGGAGTGAAGCTATGTAAATCCAACTTAAAGATTCAAGTTCAAGCTTCATCCACGAGTTTACCAAGTCAAGCATATTGAAGACCAATCTAGCTTGGGTAAATTTGTTTAGGATTTATACTTGTGTGTTAATACTTTGAGCTCTATATCACACATACACACAATTCTTGATTTTGAGTAATTTTGATAAAATATTGAGTTATTGGTTTTTAGACTTAACAACCATTATATACATATTTTATTAAGTCTATAAAATCATTTTATAAGGTTTCAAAATATTGTTTAACTCAATAGTCAAAAATCAAGAAGTTTATGTACACATGTAATTTCAAGTTTTGCAAAATACATGAGTTTTTACAAATGGGAAATTCAATTTGAGAAATTCTTTTTCTAACATGTTCAATTTCATATTTATAAATTTTTCTCAAATTTTTATCAATTTTGGAATTAATTTGTCATGTTTAATTGAATTTACAAAATCAAGTTTTAAATAAGTTCATGTTCATGCACATGTTCGTGCATGTTTTTGCAAAACATATGAGTTTTTATAATTGGGAAATTCAATTGAAAAATTTCTTCATTTACATGTTTATCTTTATATATAAAAACATTTCCCTAAGTTTTACTAATTTTGGAATCAATTGAATTTACAAAAATAAGTTTTTAGCAGTTTTTCAGAAACTATATATCTGTGTTCAAATAATTATTTCTCACAAATAGGAAGTTATATTTCATAAATTCTTTCTCCAACATGTTCATATATATGTTTATAAAACTCCCTCAAAATTTTATGATATTTTGGAGTTGATTTACTATTTTTAATTGATTTTACAAAGTCAGATATGCAGATTTCCAAATTTCAGAAACTGTCAGTTTTCACGGTCGACCACTACAGTCGACCATGCTATAGTGCGATCGACTACCACGGTCGACCGTCTGCAGTCCAGAGAGCAGTTTTGTAGTTTTTCTTCTCGTGGTCGATCGCCACGGTTGACCGCAAATGTTACCGTTGCGCAGTAACGGTAACTTGCTGATTTCTGTTTTTAGTGTATTTTTTGTGTTTTTTGGGTTGTTTTCTTCTACCATATATATATCCGTTTGTCATAACTATTTTCTACTGCTAAGAGATATTTTAAACAAGTTTTTACAAGAGTTTAAGTTTTATTTAAGTGTAGGTTAAAAGTTTCAAGTTTGTGAAGATTGTTTCACAAGAAGAGAAGATCATCTTTGGTTTGAGCTTTCTACTTCACATCTCCATCCCTCTTGTTCTAGAAAAGTTTTCTCAACTCAATTATCTAGCTTGTTTACATTTACATTATCATATTTATATTTGCTAGCCTTTAATTGAGTTTGATTTTATTTTTTCTTTGCTTACACACACAACCATTGAGCTTATTGTATTTGCATACATTATATAACTGGGTTGTGGGATTGTGTGACTTAGAGAGTGAGCCTACATTGAGTTCTCATCTATTATAGAGAACAAATTTGTTGTATTCAAGCTTTAATTGTGTAGATCACTTTGTAATACACTTGTACACCGGGAGGAGTGTGTGGTGAGAGACGGGGTCGTTCCAAGAGGAGTGGGATAGGTAACAATACCTAGAGAGAGGTTGTAATTCCTAATACTTAAGGGAGACACAGGCTAGAGTCCAATACTTGAGAGGGTGAAAAGTGTGATTGCAAGAGTGTGTTATTGTGAGGTGTAAACGTTGTTCGGGTTAGAGTAGAAAACCCGGTTATGATAGTAAAGATCTCCTCGAGGTGAGGAGCGGAGACGTAGGTCAAGTGGTTGACCAACCTCCGTGAACATATCATATGTTTGAGTTTGCATTGGCGCACTTACTCTTGTGTTTATATTTATTATCGTTATTGTTCATTACTCATTATTTATATCATCCGCTATCTTATTTATTTTGTTTACCCTTGTGTATATCACTTATCCTAGCTCACATATCTTGTTGTATTTTATACTTGCTAGGATAACTTGTTAATTAGTTTTAATTGTTATAAAATCGGATTAGATTAGTATAAGACCTAATCACACCCCCTCTAGGGTCAACACTCAGATCCTCTCCGGTTCTATTAAACTTTCACTAAAGGAATTACCTTATTTCTAAGTTTCTTGTCTTCTCTAGAAAGTATCAAACATATATCTTAATGTTATAATATCAAACATTTCCTCTTTTCTTTGCCAAAATTTTAGCATTTTTTGTGATTTTGAACTTTTGAGGGTGTGTTTTGTAATTTTAAACTTTGATAGTATTTTATGAAAATTTTTAATTATAAGTTGGGAGCTTATAATTCATATTTCATGTGTTGGTGGTAAGTTTTCAAAGGTTAGAATATTTCTTGTAACTGTGAAAATTTGACGGTATTTTTACAATTACTAAAATTTTGGGTTGTTTTTTAAAAAAATTAAATTTTCAATGATCTTCTGATAATTTCTAAATTTGATGTTACCGGTTATAAGTTTTGAAATTTTAAGATTTTTATAATATTTTACTTTTGAGAGAGTTTTTGTAATTTTTATAATTTTAAGGTTATTTTTTATAAATTTTAAAATTTTAAATGCTTAATGGTAATTCTTGAAATCCGTCTATGTTGTTGCTAAGTTTTAAAATCTCTGAATTTTAGAGTGTTTTTTGTAATTTAAACTTTTAAGGTTATTTATTTTATTTCTAAAATATTAAGGGTGTTAATTACAAATTTTAAATTTTTAGATTTCATGTTTGTTTATAAGTTTAAAAAAATCAAGATGTTTTGTGTAATTTTAAACTTTAAGGCTATTATATGTAATTTTAAAAATTTTGGGTTTTTTATAATACTTCATGTATTACAATAAGTTATCCACATATAATTTCTTTATCTTATTTTTTTCTAAATTGTTGAGTTATAGGTAGTTAATATGGAGTTAATATCAGATATAATTAGCTTTTAGATAGATTAAGATTTAAATGAAATATTTAAAATATTTTTTTAAAATTTTGAGTTATAGATAGTTTACGTGGAATTAGATAAGATATGATTAAAATTTAAAAGATTAAGATTTAAATAAAATATCTAAAATAGTGAAGGGTAATATTAACCATGAAAAGTGTTTCCTGAAGTTGTATTTTTAAAAGGAGTATGATTTTCTGAGGAAATAAAAGGGATGATTTTGATCATGAAGATGCTCTTTTATTTTTACTAGTTTTTGTGCACGTGCAATGCACATGGTTAAATATCAAAATTATTTATTTTTTATTTATTTTCTTACTATAAAATAAGTCAGATTCTTTTTGATTTAAAATCTATAACATTGATTATTACATTTGTCATAAATTTTATTTAAATATTTTTAAAAAATTGTGAAATAGATTTGTGTGTTAAACTGGGATCAATATATTTTTATATACTTGCATACACAATATTATTTTTTAAATTTGTATATATCAAACTTCATGTAACATATTTGTTTATTGGATTAAATCATTGATCTCCAATTTGTTTATTTTAGTCATAAAATATAGTGTTAAGTTTGAAAACAATAATATATTGTTGATGTGTTAATAAATATATAGCCAAATACTTGATATTAAGATGGTTTGTATAAGCTCAGCATAGAGCACATACTTTTCATAATACTACAAGATATCTTAATTATTGATAGATTTAAAATAAAAAAATAAATACTAAAGATTAATGATAATTCTAGTATAATTTTATAAGACAAAAGCATTCACATAAGCATATTAAAAATTTTGCGTGAAAATTCCTTCTAAAATTCCTAATTTTACTCAAAAAATTAAGCTTTACTATAAAATATTCAAAAAAATTATCCTTTATTCCTTCATGTTTCATATTTAATTGAGCCAAGATTAATCCTTTTCCACCTTTATCTTTTATCCTAGGCAATTCTATAATAATATCTTCATCGTCTTAATCAATTGTGATATCAGGCCAGGGCCAGTACATAATAAAGAGTAAAAGATATGACAAGAGTCTAGAAATATATTAGGATAGACTTGGATCAATCAAATTATATTAGTACTCATAATTGATATGTATCAGAGAAAAAACATGTTGATAATTTTAAACAATGGAATAGACTGTATGGGCTCTCTAACATAACTCTTTTAGTGTAAACAATCATCAAGATTAATTTTAAAAATCTCTTGGGGTCAGGAATAAACAGCTAACAAGTTTGCAGTGGAAGCTAGTGGAACGTAGTATATTCTTAAGAATTATTAAACTTTACTTAATTTATTTATAATAATAAGATCTCCGTGTTAACTAACTACAAAGTATACTACATTATTTTTTTATTGGGTGTTCAAGGTAGGCAGAGAACCCAAGCGAGTCTTCATCGTAATGAATTTTATACAATTTAAGTACAAAAAAAGAAAAGTTGATCAATGGTGTAGTTGGTGAGGGGAAACTATGTTGCCCTTGGTTTCACACAAGGCTGCAGTCTAAGGCGAACCCAAAGATGTCAAACCTGTCATGCACCCACACTATGCATAAACACTTTTACCAATCACAGTAATATCCTCAAGTGGAATAAAATAAAAGTGTAGGTACAAAACAGACAAAATATGCAAATAAACGCAATAGATATGATATAGAAAAGATATCTCATAATTAAAAGAATTATGTCTCAACTGTAACCCATCTGATAACTGAAATAATGAAAATATCAATATGAATCAACTAGAATCATACTAAGGCACATTACCTTTACAATATGAGAATGAAACTTTAATGTCTGAATAAAATAAAAAAATCTACTATAGAGTCTCTAAAATTCATGTGACGGCGACTATGCAAGAACTCCGTCATCCTGCGGCTCTCCGTACCTCTGTACCACCTAGAAGAAAAGAAAACCACAAAAAGAACAATAACAAGAGCGTCAAAGTCTTATAACAAGATTACTTCCATCCGCCCCCAGGGGAAGGGCTACTAGATAGAGTGAAGGCTCTATCTATTAAGCATATTCTACTTAGATCATTTCCCCCAATATCTAAGTAACATTAACATTTAGAAATCTACAATACAAGATGTAGTACGTCGAGCGAAATAATCCAAACAATGAAACTCTCATATATATACCATATGTTTCAAATTGTAGATGCCTAAACATTGATATCAATCTAGATATAGGATTCTTGGGAGCACGAGGAGGATATAAGTCGCGACTTCCCACACCTGTTGAGCAGGTAAATTAATTGATTGATTATGATTTACTGTTGTTTATGATTTGTTTATATGCTCATATTTATACTTAACACTAAAATGGTGATATTAGCACTTAGCTCCTAATTATTTGAGACACATGATATATATATGGGGATTCCTTGTTTGGATTTTTCGCCCGACGTACTTATTCCCCTTAGTTAGGGGTTAAGTGGGAGTATTTATATTCTAGACTGTTAAGTATAGATATCGAGGAGGATTCTCGGGAGTGCGAAGATGTTATGCATCACGACTACCTACACCTGTTAGAGTAGGTGGATTGATTGATTTAATTTGGTATATTATCTATATGATTAGATTTACATTTAACGCTAGAATAGGGATATTGACACTTAGCTCCTAATCATTTGGAACATATGGTATATATATGGGGGGTTCCTTGTTTGGATTTTTCATCTGACGTACTAGTTCCGTTTAGTTAGGGTTGAGTAGGAATATTGTTATTCTAGATTGTTAAATATAGATACTGATATGTTTTATATCTAAGGATTAATGGTACGTGATGTGTACGGGAGGGTTTCTTTATCTGGATTATCCCCTCTTAGTGCTTTTCTTATATTATTAATCCCTAAGATACGCTTGCGGAATTTCAGAACGAAATTTTTTAAGGGGGGAAGAATGTAAAACCCCGTGAATTTGAATATTATGTGATAAATAATAATAAATATGTTATATGATAATAAATAACATATTTTGATGTTTGAGTATGTTAGGAATTGATTTGTGATCAATTTAGTGTATATATGTGAGTGGAGGAGAGAAACATGCATCAAATATACGCGAAAACAGAAGGAAAACTATAAAATCTCTGCTAAGTTGACTTATGAGTCGACTTACAATAAGTCGACTTATGAGTCGACTTATAATAAGTCGACTTACCATAAGTCGACTTATCAGATACGTAAGTCGACTTATAGGCTGATTTTCAGTTTTCTTTTGGGTTTCGGGTTATATCCGTTTTGTTTCGATCCCAGACTTATATGAACTCTTTTAAACCTATTTTTGCTGCACTTTCTTGTGAGAATTCAGTAGCCACCCTCCTCTTAACCCCTAGCCTAGAATCTTGAGTTTTTTTGGAAGATTTTAGTAGGAATTTCATCGAGAGGAAGGCAGGATCTGTGTTTTAGCAAAGAAAGATATCTTGCACGTGTGTTGGGAGAATCAACAACAACTTGAGGCAAGATTATCTTTGTCCAAAACCATCCCCATAGTTAAATAACTAGTTGTAGTTGTTAATATGATGTTTACTATGTGTTTTCATGTTTAAATCTTAACTTGTGATGTTAAAAGTTAGATTTTTTATGTTAAAACTCAATTAAATGCTAGATCAATAACTTTTTTTCTTGTTGTTTATGATAGAATCATGATCATGATCATTAGGGTTTCATTTAATTTCGTTTTTAATCTTTTAAACATGCTTAATTCATATGTTAACCCTAGTTTGAAGTCTAATTGTCTTTTTATGTTAATTAATCATGCTTAAACCTTAGGCTAGTGTTTCCTAATTAGTCTAACAAACTTTTATGCTTCTGCCCTTTGTCAAAAAAAATTAATCATGCCATGATAATTATGTAATTTTTTCCATGTCAATATTGAAAATCTTGGATAATCAGGTAGTTAACCCTAATTCTTTTAATTCAAGTATTAAAACATGTGATATGACATTTGTTAATTAGTGTTAGATGTTTATATCCTGTTTCCTATGATCCATGCTTATTAGAATGAGTTTTGTTTGAGAAATATCGTAGAAAAACATTAAAACGCTAATCTGGAAGTCGACTAAGTCGACTTATAAGTCGACTTGCCATAAATCGACTTATGTCAGTCATAAGTCGACTTACGGGCAGATTTTCCAGATCGTTTCCAATTCTACTTAAGTTTTATATACTGATTTGAAGACTTAAATAATCTTAAATCTGCTTTCTAATTAAAATTTTAATTTAAATATATATATATACATCATATATTATAAAGGAATAATTTTTATTTATGAATTTTAATATCATTTGAAAATTAAATTGTTTAACAGAATAAATATATTTTGATATTCGATAAGTATTTGTGAATATTCATGAACATTTATCAAATACCAAGTATTTGAGTTCGAATTCGGAAAACTAGATATATAAATATTAGAGTTCGTATTCGAATTCAATAATTTTAAACAAATACAAATACAAACACTATAGTATTCGATTCAATCGTTTACTACCCCTAGTTGCCAAAATCTCGCATTCAAGAATCCCGATTGCTCCCTCTCACGACAAAACCTAATCCTAGAAAACACTAGCGCTGCTGTTGCCCTTAGCATCTTTAACTATTACACAAAAACTCCAAAGTTATAGTGAGGATCAGGGACACAAATATGTATCTTTGTTGGTGACATTTGTTATATGTGTCGTTGTTGTTTAATTCATTACAATTAACACAACACTTCTATAAGTATCGCAAAGTAATTAAGTGTGGGAATTTGCAATTATTATTGTAGTGAATATTTATTGTGTTGCTTTAAAAAATAGTAAGATAAATAAAATTGTTTTGTTTGAGATCAAGATAAATATATCTTATAATTAATATTTCTGACTACCCATAGTACCAGTTCGAAAAAATCCTAGTTAGTATATACGCAAGATTGGTTGACGATGGTATAGAAATTGGATATGAACTATTATCTCATTTAGTAAAATCATACTTCCTTTAAAAGCACGAGTTCGGAAAAATCTTTCTATGGTCAATATTACCCTTCACTATTTTAAATATATCATTTATATCTTAATCTATTCTAATCATAATTATATCCTATCCTAATCCTATGTGAACTATTTATACCTGAACAATTTTAAAAAAATAATATTAATAAAATATATAAAACATATTGTATTAGTTTGTTAAGATAAAAAAATTTATACGTAACTAACGTACTATAATACATAAAGTATTATAAAAAAAGCCTAAATAATTTTAAAATTGCATAAAATACCCTGAAAAGTTTAAAATTATAAAAACTATCTCCATGTATAAAAACTTAAAACAATAAACATAAATTAAGAAATTAACAATAGTTTGCGAAGAATTTAAAATTAGTGGTTAATATCTCAATATCTCAAAAAAATAGAAATACCCTCAAAAGTTCAAATTACAAACAAACACCTGAAATTCTAAATTTTCAAAACTTGCAAACAACATAGATGAATTCAAGGGATTACCATAATGCACCTGAAAATTTATAACATATCAAACATTAAAACAACAAACATGAAATCAAGAAATTAATAGTAGCCTCCCAAGAATTTAAAATTTTTAATTAACACCCTAAATATCCTAAAAATTATAGAAACACACTCAAAAGTTCAAATTATAAAAAACAACTCTGAAATTTTTAAATTTTTAAAATTTATAAATAATAAAAGATGAATTAAAGAGATTACCCTCATACACCTAAAAATTTAAAATTTACCGAAATTAACCTTAAAGTTACAAAAGTTATAGAAAAAACTCTTTTAAAATTTAAAAATCATAAAAAAAACTCTAAATTTTTAAAATTTATAATCAGTACACATCAAATCTGAAAACTATTGGTAGACTGCTAAAATTTAATTTTTTAAAAAAAAATTAATCTACAGTTTTAATAATTGTAAAAAACAGCTTCAAAATATCAGAGTTGTAAGAAATATCGTGATATTTAAAAATTACCACCTACATACGAAACATAGAAGTTATAACTAACAAACTTAAAAGTAATTTTTAAAAAATGTTCCTAATGTTTTAAAAATTACAAATCACACCCTCAAAGTTTAAAACCATAAAAAAGACTAAAATTTTAAAACTTGGCAAAGAAAAGTGTAGTTGTTAAATATTTCAGTCTTTTTTATGGTTTTAAACTTTGAGAGTGTGATCTGTAATTTTTAAAACATTAGAAGTATTTTTAAAAAATTACTTTTAAGTTTGTTAGTTGTAACTTCTATGTTTCATGTATCGGTGGTAATTTTTAAATATCACGATGTTTCTTACAGCTCTGAAATTTTGAGGCTGCTTTTTACAATTGTTAAAACTATAGATTAATTTTTTTAAAAATTAAATTTTAGTGGTCTACCAATAGTTTTTAGATTTGATGTGTACTGGTTATAAATTTTAAAAATTTAGAGTTTTTTTTTATGATTTTTAAATTTTAAAGAGTTTTTTCTACAATTTTTGTAACTTTGAGGTTAATTTCGGCAAGTTTTAAATTTTTAGGTGCATGAGGATAATCTCTTTAATTCATCTTTTATTATTTATAAATTTTAAAATTTTAAAAATTTCAGAGTTGTTTTTTATAATTTGAACTTTTGAGTGTGTTTCTATAATTTTTGGGACATTGAGGGTGTTAATTAAAAATTTTAAATTCGTGGGAGGCCACTATTAATTTTTTGATTTCATGTTTATTGTTTTAATATTTGATATGTCATAAATTTTTAGGTGTGTTATGGTAATCCCTTGAATTCATCTATGTTGTTTGTAAGTTTTGATAATTTAGAATTTCAAGTGCTTGTTTATAATTTAAATTTTTAAAGGTGTTTCTATAATTTTTAAGAAATTGAGATGTTAACCACAAATTTTAAATTCTTTGTAAACTGTTGTTAATTTCTTAATTTCATGTTTTTTGTTTTAAGTTTTTAGACGTCGAGATAGTTTATATATATATATATATATATACATATATATATCTATATATATAATCATATATAAATAAATAAATATATATATATATATATATATATAGAGAGA
>BQKN01000971.1:572147-602866 GCA_022839385.1 Asparagus kiusianus
ACATGAATTAACGATACTTTTGTAATACTCTTACTCAATCGTTCTGCTACAAATAGGTTATATCTCCCTATTTCCGGATACATGAAATAACTATACTCTTTCATATGTATTCATCAGCTCAACGTGTGACAAAAAGTATGTTAACACAACATAATCTAAGTGTACGTGCACATATCTCGATGTGCGTGTCCATATCTGGTGTTCATCATCATCCCAGGATGTTAAACAACTCTTAATCATTGTATATAACAGTAGAAGATCGAGAAACTCTCTTAAAAATAACAAACAAGAGCGAAACTCAAGAAATCTTTACGTAATATATCAATTTATTTCAAATCAGCACATCTGCAGTTTTCTGCAGAACATATTATTAGTAAATTGAGAATATCTTTCTCTGGAGAAACTCTTTTTAAGAATAGTTTTTTGTTTTGAAAACTAGATTCACATAGCTATCATTTGACACTAATTTGGTTCAGTTTGGAGTTCATATGATATTTCTAATTTCCAGTTAAACATTTTATATGTGCAGCAGATTTTCTACAGCATATATCATCAGTAAATTGAGCATATCTTTCTCTAAGAAAACTATCTTTAGGTATGGTTTTCTGTTTTGAAATCTAGATTCACATATCTTTCAATTGGCATTAGTTTGGTTCAATTTGGATTTCATTTGTTATTTCAAATTTCTAGCTCAATAGTATATATGTGCAGCAGATTTTCAGCAGAACATAACAAGCATGATTATTTGCATAAAAAATCATATGTAAACCTTCAATCATACACGAAACTTTAAAACGAAGAATAAGACATCTAAATTCAGATAAAAAATGTTTTAAATTATTTTCAGATCTTAAAACACTTCTGTAAATTCATGCTTAATCTCTTTAACATGAAATGACCTAGTCTTTATTCATATATACAAAAGATCTAATTTTTATACACAAATTAATTGATTAGGCTCTATAAAACTCATTAAAAACTCTTTTAAAATATTTTAAAAACTGGGATGAGATTATTAGAGATGATACTCGCCTGGGGTTGAAGGAAAAACTTGTTAGAAGCAACGTCGAAGGAGATCTCCACTCCAAAAGCCAAAAAATCAACAAAAACCCAACTTGAAAGCCTCCAATCTTCTCCAAGAATTCAAAATAGGATTTATGAGGGTTTGGTGGCTGTTAGGGTTCTTAGATATGATAAAAGAAAGGAATTTTCGTAAAAAATATAGGTATTTATAGAGGCAAACCCGAAGCAAAGCTGTTAGACCAGAACCAAGAAACCTAGTCTGACTAGGAAAATACCCCTTCGGTATTTTGGTTATAACTTTCTCATCCGAACTCAGAATGAGAAAATCTAAGACTTGTTAGAAATATACTGAAGAGACCTACAACTTTGTTCTTTTACACTTTTCCAAATTCTAACTACATCGGTGTTCAAAATATAAAAACTTATAACTAGTCATCATTCCCAGATTTTTACTCTTTTGGCCTTTGTGCATGTTTTGTGCATTTGCACTCATATTTTCACAAATATACATTGAATTGATCTCAAATCAATTCTTATCATATCTAAATATCAAAATATATTATTTTTCACCATATAACATATTTATCATTATTTATCATAAAATATTCAAATTTATGGGGTTTTACACACCGCAACAGAACGGGGTGGCTGAGAGATTGAACCGTACTTTGCTGAAGAAGGTATGATGTTTGATGACGCAGAGTGGATTGTCTAGATCCTTTTGAGCCGAGGCGTTGGTTTATGCGAGCCATCTCGTGAATAGGTTATCGTGCACTATGATATAAGAGAAGACTCCGTTAGAGCGTTGGTCTGGTTCGGTAGCTAGTGACTATGAGTAGCTTCAGATATTTTGGTGTCCTGCTTATTAGCATATCAGTGATGGTAAATTAAATCCGAGAGCGAGGAAAGTAATCTTTGTGGGGTTTAGAGATGGAGTTAAAGGCTTCAAGTTATGGGATCCACAGGACAAGAAGATAGTTATTAGCAGGGATATCACATTTGACGAGGCGTACGTGATGAATCCTTAAGTTCCTCAGCAGGTGGAGGAAGACCAGATTCGGGAGATATCACAGCAGGTGGAGGATGATGTGACTCCACTCACTCTAGAGAGCATTGTATCCATCGAGGCTCCTACAGAGGTGACACTGAGAGGAGATGGGATGATAGCTGGGCAGATAGAGGATACAGTGGATTGTGAGACTCAGGAGCAGGATCATGTTCAGGAGTCTATTGCACCGAATAGACCTAGAAGGGTGATTCGTCGGCCAGCTAGGTATAATGATGTCATGGTCGCATATGCATTATCAGTGAAGGTCGTTGATGATATGGTTTCATCCATATTCAGGGAGGCAGAGTCTAGCCCTAATTTGATCAGGTGGAGGGAAGCTATGAAGGAGGAGATGCGATCTCTTCAGAAGAACGATACTTGAAAACTTACAAAGCTACCTAAGGGTAAGAAAGATATTGGTTGTAAGTGGGTATATGCAAAGAATGAGGGATCTTCTATTAGGGACATTCAGTTCAAAGCCAGATTGGTTGCTAAGGGATATGCACAGCTTGAGAGCATTGATTATAATGAGGTATTTTTACCCATTGTGAAGCATTCGTCGATTCGGATTTTATTAGCATTAGTGACATAACTGGATTTAGATTTGGTCTAGATAGATGTGAAGACAGCCTTTCTGCATGGAGATTTAGAAGATGAGATCTATATGACACAACCTATGGGGTTCAAAGCTGCAGGAAAGGAAGAATTGGTGTGCAAGCTGAAGAAGTCTCTTTATGATTTGAAGCAATCGTCAAGACAGTGGTATAAGAGATTTGACAGCTTCATGATTGGCTAGGGGTACACGAGGAGCCCATATGACCCATGTGTTTACATACACAAGCTACAGGATGGTGAGAACATATATTTGCTTTTATATGTTGACGATATGCTTATTGCTTCTAGGAATTCTTCGGCTATTCAAAAGTTTAAAAAGGAGCTGTTATTCGAGTTTGAGATGAAGGATCTTGGAGAGGCAAATAAGATATTAGGTATAGAGATCGAGAGAGACAGGGTGAAGGGAAGATTGAAGCTTACACAGAATAGCTATATACAGAAGATGTTAAAGAAATTCAGCTTTGATGATAATGCAAAGGCAGTGAGCACTCCATTGGCTGTCCACTTCAAGCTTTCAACTAGTATATCACCTGTTTCAGTTGAGGATAGAGATTATATGTAAAAGGTCTCATATGCTAGTACAGTAGGTAGCTTGATGTATGCGATGGTGTGTACAAGGCCAGATTTGTCACGGGCCGTGAGCATGGTATCGAGATACATGCATGACCCCGAAAAGGGTCATTAGGAGGCCGTGAAGTGGATTCTACGGTATGTTCGAGGCACCGTGGATGTTGGTTTGGTATTCTAGAAGGATGAGAAGAATGGACATGATTATATTGGTTACGTGGATTTAGATTATGCTGGAGATCTTAACAAGCACCGGTCTACTTCAGGTTATGTGTTTACATTGGCAGGTGCACCGGTATTATGGCGACATATACTTCAGTCCATAGTGGCTCTCTCTACTACAGAGGCGAAGTATATGGCAGTGACTAAGGCTGTTAAGGAGGCTTTGTAGTTGCATGGATTATTGGAAGACTTGGGGATTGCACAGGAGACCCTTCGGTTATATTATGATACCATGTCAGCTATCTATTTGGCGAAGAACCGGGTTTATCATACGTGCACGAAACACATCGATGCCAGATTCCACTTTGCTAGTGACGTTTTGGATAAAGGAGACGTCATATTAGAGAAGGTCCACACGAAGGACAACCCTGCAGATATGTTGACCAAAGTTATTTCAGGTGTCAAGTTTGGTCATTGTTTGGAGCTTTTGAACATTCTTCAATGTTGAAGCCTTTGGAGGCCATTTGGATAAATTACGTGAGGCTTGATTCCTTGGGCAAGAGGATATGTAGGCAGTTATTTTATGATACAGCCGATTTGGGAGTAGATACTGATGTTTGGAGTTTGTTCGCATTCTTATTTGGGTTCTCAACTTGTTATGGATTGAGTCCGTTGTCATGAATTGTTTCACTTCGTACTGGACACAACAAGTAAGACATTTGGATGCTTTGGTGTTAGCATAGTTTTGAAAGAAACTTTACCGAGGTGGAGAATTGTGGACGTGTGCGTTTTCACGCGTTTTGTACGGACCACGTGAAAAATATCTCGTGAAGAGAATATGTGAACGAACAACCCAAGGCCCACATTCGATTAGAACTTCCGTCCTATATATACCTATTAATTCCTAAGTTTTTTTAGTGCAATTGAGGGTACAAGGCTTTTGCGGCTGCGGAGAAAAAGAAAAAGGACAGAGGTTTTGGGCGGCTGAGCAATTTGAGGGGTTTCGTGCAGCAGCAAAAGAAAAACGCAGATTCCCTTTTAGGTTGTATCAAAGTACAGAGGCAACTGTCCTTTTGTAGCGAGAGATTAAGAGGGATTTGAGAGTTTCTTTGAGAGTTTTAGTTGTGTGATTGTAAACCCTAGTTGTATTCTCTCCCCCTAATAGTAGATCTTCCCCTCCTTGCCCCGTGGACGTAGGCAATTTGCCGAACCATGTAAAAATTAGTTGTCTTGTTGTCTTGTGATTTGTAATAGCTTGTAGGTTCCCTCGGCAAGTTAGTCCTAGAACTGATGAGAGGAAGAGCTGATATCTCACTTTGTTAAGATATTTTGCTTTCGGTTCTTGTTTCCTTTGTGAAATAGGAATTCCGTTGTGATCTTACTCTCTTGTTGTGCAACCGAGATGCTGCCAAAATTTTCGATGCGCACAATAATAGGTTCATCGACCTTTTCGCACGCTCGTGCGGATAAACAAGTGTCATAGGTTCATCGACCTCTTTGCACGCTCGTGCGGATAAACAACTATGTGTAGTGAAGTGAAATTCATCACAGTCTCATTTGCGGTGTATTAACCCGCTAACTCAAAAGTATAATCATAATAATATTTTATCATAATCCCCGAGGGATACTCACACATATATATATATATATATATATTACTACATATTCATGATAATAAGTGTAACAATCGAGCGGCTCAAACTCTGCGAACACATCTCAAAACAGCGCAAACAATCTCTAGAAAAGAAGAAACATGGCCAAACTGCCCAGAAAATAGTCGGCACTATTGTTAGTAAAACAAGCATATCGTTTTCTATGAAAACTGTTTTTAGGAATGTTTTTCTGTTTTAAAAACTAGATTCACACATCTTTCAATTGGCACTAGAATGATTAAGTTTGAAGTTCAATTTCAATACCAGATTTCAATTGAAGTCTACACATGTGTAGCAGTTTTCTCTGTAGGACATGTTATTAGTAAAATGAGCATATCTTCCTCTATATAAACTGTTTTTAAGAATAATTTCTGGTTTTGAAAACTAGATTCACTTATCTTTCATTTAGCATTGGTTTTGTTAAATTTTAAGTTTATTTGCTATGCCCAGATTTCTGTTTAACTTCATACATATGCAGCAGTTTTTCTGTAGGATGTGTCATTAATAAAAAGACTAAACTCTTTTTAAGATTGGTTTTCTGTTTTAGAAACTAGATTCATATATCCTTTATTTGATACTAGATTAATTCAATTTGGAGTTCATTTACTATCTCAAATTTTTAGTTATAGATCATATACATGTTGCGGTTTTCTGCAGAAAGTATATGTATTTCGTAAATCTCTTTAATTTCTCATATGTAAATGAAATTAATATTTATCCTAATGATCATGATCATAAATCTATATCCAACAATAATTAAACAAAAAAATTTAGTACTAGCATTGGATCGAAATTAACATCGAAAATCTAATTTATCCTAACATAGCGGATAATCATAAAACTCGGCAATAAAAATCTCGTTTCTTAAACTTCTTATAATTTCAACTAGTTACTGGAAAGGTTTGAGTAGGAGATAATCTTACATCGGTGTCGCTAAAAATCCCCAAATAAAAGCTCGTGTGAGACCCCCTTTGCTGCAGTTGCTATCCCTTCTCCACAAATGCCAGAGGAACAAATTTAAGAAGCTACAGGAACATTTTCAGAAGTTACAGGAGGAAGAGAGGAGGAAAGGAGGCTCTGTTGAGAGTTTGGAACTGATAAGGAGTTGAGAGTTGTTTCTTTTGGCTAGAGCTCTCCCTCAAGGATGATGGGTTTCTAAGAGTTGGGTTTCATGTTCTCACATGGCTGTTTTATGAAGCCTGACAATTGTTTAGGCATCCTTGTTTGCTGCAAATTATTCCAAATTAAAATCATTAAGTTATCATTCTTTAAGCTAAAGAACTTTGAGTCATCTCAGACTCAGTGGCGTACTTGGGGACAATGATGAAAACACGGATCAATGTTTTCTTACTTTACAGCAACACTGAGAAAAAAATATCCCCTTTGTATTTAAAAAATAATATAGTAACCACACACATGTTTTGTACATGTCTTAATACATGTGTACAAAGCCTACACATTGCTGGAAAAGTTTTGAAAACGACATCAAAAATCGGAGTTCAAACCTGCACAAGCTACAGGAAATTCCGTCATAGCAAAATGCATGTTTCTGTGTTCAGTATATTGGCCGTAACTTTCTCATCCGACATCGGAATGAGGTGATTTAAGATTTATTTGAAAGCTATTAAAGATACCTAAAACTTTGGTCTATTGAGTTTTTCCATATTCTAACTATATCAGTATATAAAACACATGAACTCTTAACTGGTCTTTTCACCAGATTTGCATTTGCACTCGTATATTCACAAATATACATTGAATTGATCTTAAGTCAATTCCTATCATACTCAAACATAAAAATATGATGGTTATCACCATATACCATATTTATTATTATTTTTCATAAAATATTTAAATTTTTAGGGTTTTACATTCTTCCCCCATTAAAAGAATTTCGTCCCCAAAATTCCACAATCGTATCGTAGAGATTAATAATACTAGAAATGCACGTTGAGGGGATAATTCAACCCACATATACATATCTCATACCATTAATCTCCAGATATGAACATAGTGATATCTAAAGTTAACAATCTAGAATGTTAATATTCTAACTTAACCCCTAACTAAACTGAACTAGTACGTTGGGCGAAAAATCCAAACAAAGAACCTCCATATAAATACCATGTGTTCCAAATGATTAGGAGCTAAGTGTTGCATTGTAGTGTTAAATATAAATATGACTATCCGAATAATCAAAAACCATAAGCAAATCATAATCAAATCAATTTACCCGTTCAAATAGGTGTGGGTAGTCGCGACACATATCCTCTTCGCGCTCCCAAGAAGCCTCCTTAGCTCCTTTCCGATTCCTTTGAACTTTGACTAAGGGAATCACTTTATTTCTAAGTCTCTTGTTTTCTCATAACAAGAATACGAACATGAATCTTAATTGTAGTCAAATCATCATAGAGTTTAATCTCTGGTGTGTCTAATACTCACTGCTGCTCCTCATCAAGTAAATGCTTCTTAAGCATCGAAACATAAAAAACATCGTGTATACTCAACATCGATGCTAGAAGATCTAGTCTATATGAAACTGCTCCAACATGCTTGATAATCCTGAATGGTCCAGCAAGTTTTCCCTATCTGTCGAATTGCTGAACGCCCTCCATTGCCGATACCTTCAACATGACAAAATTTCCAATCCAAAACTCTAATGGTCATCACCTCTGATTCGTGTAGCTCTTTTGCCAATTCTGAACGGCAAGGATACGTTCTCTAATCAATGCTACATTTTCCGTAGTCTGCTTCACAAGTTCTGATCCAAGTAATAAGCTATCCTCCGGTTTTGCCCAACAAATCAGGGATCTACTAGATCTCCCGTACAATGACTCATACGGATCCATACCGATCATTGCTTGATGACTGTTGTTATAAGAGAACTCGATCAAAGGAATGTGGTCCTCCCAGCTGCCCTGGAAGTCTAGAATGCAAGCCCGTAACATTATCCTCCAAGACTTGGTTCACTCTCTCCGTTTGCCCATCTGTCTGCGGGTGAAATACACTACTGTATGACAATCTGCTACCGAATGAGTCTTGGAATTTCCTCAAAAAAATGCGAAGTGAAAACTAAACCTTGATCCGACATGATCGTCTCTGGAAATCCGTGTAATCGAACTATCTCCCGAATGAAGATCCTCGCATAAGTCTTCGTCGTATACTTTATACGTCGTCTTCACTGGTATGAAATGAGCTAACTTTGTCAACCGCTCAACTATCACCTAAACGTAATTATTCCCTTTCTTTGACCTCGGCAATCCTATAATAAAGTTCATAGAAATATCTGTCCACTTCCACTCTGGATATGGGTAAAGGTTGTAGGGTTCCTATTGGCTTCTGATGTTCTGCCTTCACTTGCTGGCAGGTAGAGCTTTTAGCTACATACTCTACAATCTCCCTAAGCATGTCGTTCTACCAAAAATATATCTTCAAGTCCTTATGCATTTTTGTTGTGTCTGGATGCACTGTGTATCTGGTGCAATGAGCCTCATTAAACAATTCCCTTTTTGTTGTGCATTAGCTGGCATTACTAATTATACTTTCATCCGAAGTCCTCCATCAGCCCCAACAGTCCAATCGGCCTTGGGTTCTTTAGAAATCTATTCATTATGAGTTTGAATTCAAGTATCCTCTAACTGAGCTCTAGCCACTCTATCACTTCAAGGTGGCTGCACTGGCATAGCTCCCTAAAAAATGTGTTGGTCCTGCCAATCTCTGGCCTAAATTCAAACTGGCTAAGAGTAAGAAGATCTTAACACCACAGGCACCTCAAAGTTGTACTCCGGTGCCGACGCTTTCTGCTCAAAATATCTGCTATGACGTGTGCCTTTCTCGGATGGTACTGAATCTCAAACTCGTAATCCTTGATAAACTTGACCCATCGTTGTTGCCTCTGGTTGAGTTCCTTCTGAGAAAATAGGTACTTTAGACTCTGGTGGTCTGTGAATGGCTTAAACCATATTTCGTACAGGTAATATTTCCATATCTTCTATGCGAAGACCACTGCTGCTAACTTTAAGTCGTGTGTGGGATAGTTCTGCTTATGCGTCCTCAACTGTCGAGAACTATAAGCTACTACTCTCTAGGTCTGTATCAAAACACCTCCTAGACCCACTAATGACGCATCTGTATAGACAACGAATGTCCTATCACTGCTCGGGATAGTCAAAACTCGCATTTGCTAAACTTAGCGTACAACTGATGCTCCCACAAAGTCTGCAATGTCAAACATAGATGCTTCTCGTGCTCTGCCTCCGATCTTGAATAAATAAGCATGTCATCGATAAATAAAATCACGAACTGGTCCAAGTATGGATGAAAAACCCGGTTCATCAAATCCATGAATACCGCAGTGCATTGATCAGCCCAAATAGCATGACCAGAAACTCAAAGGATCCGTATCGAGTTAGAAAGGCGGTTTTGGGAATATCCATCTCCCAAACCCGCAACTAAAAAATAACCAAAACAAAGATCAATCTTCGAGAAATATTGTGCTCCCCGCAGCTGATCGAACAAGTCATAAATCCTATCTAATCCGAATAATGAACTTGTTCAATTCACGATAATCTATACATAATCATAAGCTACCATCCTTCTTTCTCACGAAGAGGATCGGTGCTCCCCACAAAGAATGACTCCGACGAATAAAGCCCTGAGATAACAACTCATCTAACTGGGTGCTCGGGATATCGGTACTGTGCTCTGCTGCAACTCGATGTAGGACTCAACCTCTCTCACCGGAGGTAACCTAGGTATATCCTGAATGACATCCTGATAAACTGAGATAACTCTAATCTTGCACAAATCAGCACTCTGATCCCTCAGCATCACCTCCTCAACGGATGCCAGGAATGACTCCGCATTCTGATCACCTTATGAGGTTGCTACTATATATACAAACCCAACGAATGCTCACAAGCTGATTGTTTTAGCAAAACAGTCAATACTGACATGGTATGATGATAGCCAATCCATACTAAGAATGACGTCAAAATCCAACATCCACAACACGATCAGATCTATGAGAAACTCGCACTCATCTAGATTGATGATACATCTTCTACAGATACTCTTCTGAAAGAGTAGAGACTGATAATGGAGCACCTAAGAAATGTGCTACAAGATGAAGCTCATCCATGAAGGTATGAAAGATAAAAGAATGTGAAAATACTGAATAAAACAAGGTCTGAGCTTGAAATAAAATCACGAAGAAAGCTCCGCTCGCACCATGATCATGCGGTATGGCTACTTAAACTCTGTTGATGATGGAAAATATATATATGAGACCATCTGTCCCTCAGGAATCTCCTGGATAACGCAAATCTGACTTACTGCTGGTGTACTGTGACAAGTCCTTTGTTCGATCTTGTTACAATTGTAACATGTACCCCGAACTTTACACTGTTGCGGCTCTCTCGAATCATGTCATGCTCCATTCTTATACTATCCTTGTTGCTAGTGGTAAAAATCCTTACCCCACTGCTGGGGTCCTCTAGCTCCCGCAATAGGCCTCTTTCCCTTGCCATCGTCACCATGTTGGTTTTGATTTCTTCATCAACTGCATGCATATCTTCCTGCTTCAATCAGACTAGCTCTAATTGCTTAATGAAGAAGTAAATAAATTCTCCCAAATAAGTGATATTTGCTACTCCGGCAAAAATATGAAGTCGTTGTTATCTCTCGGTGATGTCCTTTATGCTTAATACATTAAACTTCTATTTTGTTATTGAGTCGGCGTTAAGAAATTTTTTCACATATTTCTTCCATTTATAGGCCGCACATGAATCCGGCGTGCCCTAAAATTAGTGTGCTCTCAGTGTCTGATATCTTTCTCGATCTTACTAAGCCAAGCTCTCTGTTTTGTGACTCTATTAACAGTTGGATGTAGCAATGGTGAAATCATCGGTATTACCTCTCCAATAGGCATAATTAATACGATTGGTGGTGGAACTTTAGAAATGGTAATTTGACTCGTCACTTGCTCCTTCTGCTTCTGTAATCGATATAACCAAGTTGATCAGATACTATAGAGCCTGTTACGGTTCGAATTTGCTTGCCCAGCTCTCTAGGTACAAGTTTTATCTTGACCACATCCTCGGTCTGATATTTATAATATCAAGAGGAGAGCTTAATTGACACTGTAAATGAGGTCGCAGCCATATATATATATATATATATAACATAACGTATCACGATAAGTATTCACTCAAATACTTTTCAATCAAAGTAAGATAGTTGTCATAAAAAAATTTGTAATTTTTAAACATACGTATATAACGTCCTCACTCACTCAAGAAATTCTTAGCTGACTCTATACATGAATCCTAAGAAACTCTATTCTAGCTCTACGACTCGACACAGGATGATCCTAAGGATACTGAAACTAGAGCCCTGATACCAACTGTGACACCCCTATTTTCACACTTGGCTGAAGTCCAAGGTGAACCTAGAGATGTCAAACCTGACATGCACCTTCACTGTGCAATAACATGTTTCACCAATCATAGTAATATCTTCTAGTGGAATCAAGTAGAAGTGATGGTACAAAACAGACAAATAAGGGAAATTAAAATACAATAGACATGATATAAAAAGAAATATCTCATAATGATTTCATGTCTCGACTAGAATAAACTAAAATACAACTGATATACATCTAGAGCCTAAAATAATATGATATGTCTCAACATGGATTAACTAGAAATCATATTAAGGCAACATGCCTTAACAATATGAGTACAAACTCAAATGACTGAATAATACTATTGTGGAGTCCATACTAGTAAAAATACACGATGACGACTATGCAAGAACTCTGTCACCTCGTGATTCTCTGATGCTCTGAGTCGCGTGAAAGTTAAAATAAAATAAAAGGGGAAAAAGAACAATAACAAGAGTGTCAGAGCGCTAGCAAGATTACCTCCATCCGCCCCCGGGGAGGGCTACTAGATGTAGTGGAGGCTCTATCTATTAAGCATAGTCTACCTATATCATTTTCCCCGAATCTATATAGAATTAATATTTAGAAACCTACAACACAAGACGTAGTACGTCGAGCGAAATAATCCAAACAAGGAAACTCCCATGTATATACCGTATGTCTCAAATTATAGATAACTAAATATTAATACCGAACTAAGCAATCAAAATATAACTAGAAAGTAAACATCATGATAAACATATGTATCAATGCATCTCAATCATCAAATATCTCAACAATGAGTTGAGGTCACTTTTGGCATCCGCCAAACACTCAGATAAATCCATTTGTAATATTATTGTGTCCCTGTGTAAAATAACAGGATAGGAATATCGATTCCTACAAAATCTATATGAAAACAAAGAGATAGGTTCACTGACCTCAGCGCACTATCATACGGATAGTAAACATAGGTCCATCGACCCTAGCGCACTATCATGCGGATAATAAACACAAGTCCATCGACCCCAGTGCACTATCATGTGGATAATAAACATAGATCCATCGATCCTAGCGTACTATCATGCGGATAATAAACACAGGTCCATCGACCCCAGCGCACTATCATTCGGATAATAAACATAGGTCCATCGACCTCTTCGCACGCTCGTGCGGATAAACAAGTGTCATAGGTTCATCGACCCCTTCGCACGCTCGTGCGGATAAACAAGTCTCATAGGTTCATCGACCTCTTCGCACGCTCGTGCTGATAAACAAATATGTGTAGTGGAGTGAAATTCATCACGGTCTCATTTGCGGTGTATTAACCCGCTAACTCAAAAGTATAATCATAATAATATTTTATCATAATCCCCTAGGTGGCACATATATATATTACTACATATTTATGATAATAAGTGTAACAATTGAGCGGCTTAAACTGCACGAACACATCTCAAAACCGCGCAAACAATCTCTAGAAAAGAAGAAACTGGGCCAAACTGCCCAGAAAATAGTCAGCGCTACTGTTAGTAAAATAAATATATCTTTTTCTAAGAAAACTGTTTTTAGGAATGGTTTTCTGTTTTGAAAACTAGGTTCACGCATTTTTCAATTGGCACTAGATTGGTTCAGGTTGAAGTTCAATTTCAATACCAGATTTCAATTAAAATCTACACCTGTGTAGCAGTTTTCTCTGTAGGACATGTTATTAGTAAAATAAGCATATCTTTCTCTATATAAACTGTTTTTAGGAATGATTTCCTGTTTTGACAACTAGATTCACTTATCTTTCATTTAGCACTCGTTTGGTTAAATTTTAAGTTTATTTACTATGCCCAGATTTCTGTTGAACTTTATACATATGCAGCAGTTTTTCTGCAGGACGTGTCATTAATAAAAAGACTATATCTTTCTCTATACAAACTCTTTTTGAGATTGGTTTTCTGTTTTAGAAACTAGATTTACATATCTTTCATTTTACACTAGATTAATTCAATTTGGAGTTCATTTACTATCTCAAAACTTCAGTTATAGATCATATACGTGTTACAGTTTTCTGCAGAAAGTATATGTATTTCGTAAAGCTCTTTAATTTCTCATATGTAAACGAAATTAATATTTATCCTAATGATCATGATCATAAATCTAATTAAAACAATAATTAAACAAAAAAATTCAGTTCTAGCATTGGATTGAAATTAATATTGAAAATCTAATTTATCCTAACATAGCGGATAATCATAAAACTCGGCAATAAAAATCTCGTTTCTTAAACTTCTTATAATTTCAACTAATTACTGGAAAGGTTTGAGTAAGAGATAATCTTGCCTCGATGTCGCTGAAAATCCCCAAACAAAAGCTCGTGTGAGACCTCCTTTGCTGTAGTTGCTATCCCTTCTCCACAAATGCCACAGGAACAAATTTCAGAAGCTATAGGAACGTTTTCAGACGTTACAGGAGGAAGAGAGGAGGAAGGGAGGCTCTGTAGAGAGTTTGGAACTGATAAGGAGTTGGGAGTTGTTTCTTTTGGCTAGAGCTCTCCCTCAAGGATGATGAGTTTCTAAGAGTTGGGTTTCATGTTCTCACATGGCTGTTTTATGAAGCCTGACAACTGTTTAGGCATCCTTGTTTGCTGCAAGTTGTTCCAAATTTAAATCATTAAGTTATCATTATTTAAGCTAAAGAGCTTTGAGTCATCTCAGACTCAGAGGTGTACTTAGGGACAAGCTTGGGGGCAACGATGAAAATACGGATCAACATTTTCTTACTTTACAGCAACACTGAGAAAAAAACATCCCCTTTGTATTTAAAATAATGTAGTAACCACACACATGTTTTGAAATAATGTAGTAACTACACACATCCCAAAACATGTATTAATACATATGTACAAAGCCTACACGTTGCTGGAAAAGTTCTGAAAATGACATCAAAAATCGGAGGTCAAACCCGCACAAGCTACAGGAAATTCCGTCACAGCAAAATGCATGTTTTTGTATTCAGTATATTGGCCGTAACTTTCTCATACGACATCAGAATGATGTGATTTAAGATTTATTAGAAAGCTGTTAAAGAGACCTAAAATTTTGGACTATTGAGTTTTTCCATATTCTAACTGTATCAGTATGTAAAACATATAAACTCTTAACTCGTCTTTTCACCAGATTTGTATTTACACTCGTATATTCACAAATATACATTGAATTGATCTCAAGTCAATTCCTATCATACTCAAATATCAAAATATGATGTTTATCACCATATAACATATTTATTATTATTTGTCATAAAATATTCAAATTTTTAGGGTTTTTGCATGTTTCTTCATAGGAAACGAGGCGTCAAGGGTTAGAGCGGGCGGCACTTCGCTTTACCAATCGATTGGCGTGAGTGGCAGTTCATATCTCCAACGATCCGTTTTAGATTCCCGAAGTGTATCTGCATTGGTTGTTCCAAGGGTTGAGCCTCTTGAATTCTCCCGCCTTCCTCTTCGGGGGCTTATAAATAGTTGCTGACGTTGTTGGAAGAGTACTCCATCTTACGAACATTTTTCTTTGTTGGTTCTTTTATTTCTTCTTAAGAGATTATCATGGCCTTTCCTCAAAATGACCACAAGAGGAAGCTCAGGGTTCTTTATCTGTCTAGATCGAGGATGTCGTTGGACGAGGCAAACTAGTTACACGATGAATATGACATCTCACGTATGACGATGACCATAGGGGTGCCGAACTGCTTGACTCCTGTGCACATGTATGGTGAGGACCGGGTGCCTCTTTATTGGGCACACCTGCAGTGTGGGCTGCGCCTGCCACTGCATCCCTTTGTAAGAGAAGTTTTTGTGGCTCTGGGGGTTTCCCCTTGCTAATTCCACCTGCACGTCATCTGCACTTTGGTGACGTTCCTAGACATCTGCTCCGAGGCAGAAGTGGTGCCCAGCATTAGTTTGTTAGGGCACATGGTCAGCGTGAGGTCCACTGAGGGGGGCCCCCATTATTTCTTCCGCTATCGAGGTGATTTCTCCTTGGATGCCGACCTCCCAAAGTTGGACGAAGAATGGAAGAGGTTCTTCATCTGGGTGTTCAGCACCGACAATATATTATCCTGCTCGAGTTGGCCCGAGGTACAGGAGAATATATTAGAGCCAAGGGCTCTTAGTGACTCTGAGGTCAAAGATCTTGAGAAGCTTCAGGGTCTTCTCAGTCTTCAAGAGTCCAGAGCTTTGGACAGAGAAGAATTCCCAGAGATGGGAGGGTCCTCCTCATCTTCCTCAAGCTTCGAAGCGACAGTCCTTCCTCCATCAATGGAGGTCTGTAAGAGGTGCCGACTCGGAGGAGTCGGGTTCTTCCAGAATGCCTCTAAAGAAGATGAAGAGGGATTTTGAGGGTGATGACCCTGAGCCTTAGGGAAGAGCTTTAGGAATAAATGTCGTTCTCCCTCCCCACTTTCTCTTTCTCTTCTCTTCTCTCTCTCTCTTTTTTTTCGCAAACCCTGTCGGGCCCCTTTTTTTATAAAAAAAGATATGTACAAGACTCCTTTCTAAATAAGAGTGATTTCTTTCTATCTTTTGCTTTTGAGAGTTTTTGAAATGATTTGAACATGTTGAACTCTGCTTTTTCCCCAGAACAATGTCAGTCCCTTGGGGCATGTCTTGGGTTCATCTAGGTAGGGAACCATAGGTGTAGCGCTGACTTGAAGAGTCCCTGTACCTTGGGCTACTTTTGATGTGGAATCAATGGTTTTAGAACCGACCATGAAGTCATGGCGCCTTGGGTCTATCTTTTAGGGGGAGCCGAGGACTTTGTGCCGACTAAGAAGTCGTTTTGCCTTGGTTTTACCCAGGTTAGGTACCAAAGACTTTGTTCCGACTGAGAAATCATTTTACCTTGGACTTATTCTTTAGGAAGAGCTAAGGGTTTTTTTCCCGACCGAGAAATCGTTTTGCCTTGGTTTTATCCCGATTAGGTACCAAGGACTTTGTTCCGACTGAGAAGTCGTTTTGCCTTGAACTTATTCTTTAGGAAGAGCCAAGGTCTTTTTTCCGACTGAGAAGTCATTTTGCCTTGGTTTTATCCCGATTAGGTACCAAGGACTTTTTCCGACTGAGAAGTTATTTTGCCTTGGACTTATTCTTTAGAAAGAGCCAAGGGCTTTTTCCCGACTGAGAAGTCGTTTTGCCTTGGTTTTATCCAGATTAGGTACCAATGACTTTGTTCCGACTGAGAAGTCGTTTTGCCTTGGACTTATTCTTTAGGAAGAGATAAGGGCTTTTTCCTGACTGAGAAGTTGTTTTGTCTTGGTTTTACCCCGATTAGCTACCAAGGACTTTGTTCCGACTGAGAAGTCGGTTTTCCTTAGACTTATTCTTTAGGAAGAGCCAATAGATTTTTCCTGACTGAGAAGTCGTTTTGCCTTGGTTTTACCCAGATTAGGTACCAATGACTTTTTTCGACTGAGGAGTCGTCATGCCTAGGTGACTAGGTCTTGAGACCGACTGAGAAGTCGTTTTGCCTTGAACTTATTCTTTAGGAAGAGCCAAGGGCTTTTTCTCGACTGAGAAGTCGTTTTGCCTTGGTTTTACCCTGATTAGGTACCAATGACTTTTTCCGACTGAGGAGTCATCGTGCCTAGGTGACTAGGTCTTGATGCCGACTGAGAAGTCGTTTTGCTTTGGACTTATTCTTTAGGAAGAGCCAAGGGTTTTTTCCCGACTGAGAAGTCGTTTTGCCTTGGTTTTACCCCGATTAGGTACCAAGGACTTTGTTCCGACTGAGAAGTCGCTTTGCCTTGGTTTTACCCCGATTAGGTACCAAGGACTTTGTTCCGACTGAGAAGTCGTTTTGCCTTGGACTTATTATTTAGGAAGAGCCAAGGGATTTTTCCCGACTGAGAAGTTATTTTACCTTGGTTTTACCCCGATTAGGTACCAAGGACTTTGTTTCGACTGAGAAGTCGTTTTACCTTGGTTTTACCCAGATTAGGTACTAAGGACTTTGTTCCGACTAAGGAGTCGTTGTGCCATGGGTCTATCCTGAGATGGTGCCAAAACTATTCACTGAGAATTCATCGAGCGTTGGGCTTATCCTGAGGCGGCACCGAGGTCTTGTAACTGACCGAGGAGATCGAGGAGTCGTTTTGCCTTAGTTTTACCCCGATTAGGTACCAAGGGCTTTGTTCTGACTGAGGAGTCATTTTACCTTAGTTTTACCCAGATTAGGTACCAAGGGCTTTGTTCCAACTGAGGAGCCGTTGTGCCTTAGGCCTATCCTGAGGTGGCACCAAAACTGTTGACTGAGAATTCGTCGAGCGTTGGGCCTATCCTGAGGCGACGCCGAGGTCTTGTAACCGACTGAGGAGTTATTTTGCATTGGTTTTATCCAAATTAGGTACCAAGGGCTTTCTTTCCCCCAGGGCCGAGAGTCGACTGTGGGAGTTGGCAAAAGAAAAGGGGTTATGCCTTGGTTTTACCCTGAGAAGGTACCAAGGACTTTTATCGACTTAGCTGAGTGCCCAGCTGACTGGGTCTTTGATGTCTTTCTTTTTATTTTTAACATTTCTACTGATTGTTGGAATTTATACATGATAGAGTACAACTCATTCATATTTATTCTGTTGGATGATACCGACTCCATGTTTCTCGTCTGTGTGCATCTTGGAGACGGCTTTTGTCTAGGGACAAAGTCACTGGGACGGAGCTTCCATGGCTGTTTTTTTCGCCTGTGAACCTTCCTGCCTTGATGAGAACGAGCTGTTGCTTCATTGGCTGTGTTGAGTTGCTAGCATATTTTCCATTTCATCGGCAAATGACCTACTTGGAGGTTTTGCTGAGATCCTTGCAGGCCGACGGTAGACATGGTGATTTTCAACAGATCTTGCTTGTCCATCGTCGGTTGCTCTGTTAGGCCTAATACTCCATTGTTTGAGCTTTTTGGAAGATGTTTCTCGACGGAGGGGCCCAGGCAACTTTTGTGATGGGGGCTTCTTGTTGGAGAGAACCCCACATGTCGACGCTTTGTTCCCTGGAATTTGATGGGATCATATTTTTCCACTTGAGGTTTCCAGGGATAGCGACGGCTAGACCATCCTATAAATGGGGGAGCATTCTTTTGTTAGGGGGATGTGAGTCACATGTTTCGACCACCGGTTCTTACTTTGTCTTTAGGTGGTTCGAAATAGTGGCTGGGGGCCAGAGCTGTTAATCTTCCTGACAAGACCAGATGGAGAGCCCTTGAGTTTTTCTCGCAACCCTTCTCTTGGTGAGGAAGGACTCTCCTCTGAAGGTGGTGGTGGTCCGAGGAGCCTGACACAGACTTGATCGTTGCTCCTTGTTCGGGGAGCCATTGCCGACAGGAGCTTGAGTGATACTAGATCTGATCATTACCCTTGGGGGTTCTGTTTGTGATCCAACCTCAGGCCTCTTGGCTATCCAGGCGGTGGGGTTTTTCATTTGTGGCGGCTATTAGAAGCTTGTGCTTCATTCTCAAACCAGACAAGCACCATAGTGGTGTGTCTTTTCTTAGGAGGGCCTTCGGGGTTCCACTTAGCAAATACCCTCCCCCCCCCCCCCCCCGGGCGAAAGTTGCTGGAGCCTCTAAGGGCTACACCCACATTGGCTCCTCATAGCCATAGGCTAATCCTTCTTAGCTTGAATGATGCGATTCCAGACTTTGTTTATCTTGAACGGTGCAATTCCGGTGCTCTTCAAGGATGAACAATATCAGGTCCCGGCTTAGAATTGGGCATTTCTTCTCAGAGAAGAAAGTAGGCCCTACGGTGGGCGGGGCGCCAAACTGTTAATGCTCGTAAACAAACAGTCAATGAGGGTTTCCCACTATCGGATGCAGCTTCGATCCTGGCGACAATGGGGAAGAAGGAGAGGATGAGTATTGGGGGCGACTCTTCCTTCGACTTTATGCCCGATTTTGAGCGCACGGGATGGACTGATAGCTTACACATGCAAGAATCACAGGAATACGGGGTTAGTTTCCCCTGTGGTACCTCCGACGGTTAAGTCAGTTGATGAACTTGGGGAGGGTTTGTTGAGAGGCCCCTGGGCCATTAAGGTCCTTGCAGGGGGGGGTTTTCCTCTTGGAATTATTAAAATACAAAGGGAAGTAAAGCTAAGGTGCAAGAAGAAGCAGAGCCCTCTTGCCCTTACCTTCCTTACCTCCTTTTATAGCCCCCTTGCCTCTGGGAATTTGAACCTCGGCTTTTGTTGACTACGCACAGGAGGCGGTTTGAAAGGTGAACAGGCAAGCTGTTGGGTCATCTTTCTTCCTCCAGGTGTCGGCAGGCGACTGGGAGGGAAGTCATTCAGTGCCAGGAGAGAAAGGTCTTCTCAGGCTCTGCGTTTGTCAGAATAGGCAGGGTGTAGGGTAGGTCAGCTGCATGGCCATCCTTCTCTCTCCAGGTGGTGGCTGGGAATTGGAGGAGAAGTCATTTGTGCACAAAGAAGCATCATGACAATTCTCTGGGAAATGACTTGTAAGCCGAATAAGCAGCTGGTGCACGAGGGTTGTCAGAATGAAGATCTTGATGGGACTAATCAGTACTGTTGTGTCGATTGACGTCTGAAATAATCTTGATCGGCTCTTATCCCTTTGGCCGAGGCGGGTTGATCTGTGAGTTGTCATTATGAGTTGGCAACTCGATAGTCGAGTCGTCTGCTCAAGGAGTTGTCTTAATTGCGAGGGGGCGACTGACCCCATTCTTCGAGTCGGTCATAATGACCTATCGATCCGAATAAGGCTTGTCTGATCGTCTAGTTGAGGGACTTGGCTCTGACTAGGCTTTTGAGCCTCTAAGTTGATTTGAACTGTAGCTCGCTTGGGCTTATATAGGTATTCTTCCGGTATTTCTATTTTGGTGTGGTGACCGACCATAACACATGGTTTAAGAGGTACATATAAAAATAAGCCTTTCTTTTTTAATCTTAACACATACAAAAATTAAATTTTATTATGGTTTTCTTTACCCGCAGGATGATAATGTGACTACTTACTCTTCAATTGTACATTCTCGCTCGCCTTAGACTTTAGAATCACCATCACTTCTTTGAGATACCTATAGATGAGGGTTTTAGGTTGTTGAACATTGTTTCTTCTATAACGACTATGACAGAATGAGCTACAAAGTTATGCATATTAATCTATGAGAACTTTGTACCTATAACAAAAATCTTTAACTATAGCAATTAAGAATGGCAGGAATGTGTCATCTACATATTCATCCAACCAAAAGAAAATAACTTGGGTACTACATTAAAGTAAATAGTAGAGTTAGACTAATATCACTCATGTTATGTCATTTCCCATTCTATTCAGAGTTTATTATGATTGTTCCACTATCATGCCCTCTTTAAAATTATAAGTTCGGGAAAACTTTTTATGGTCAATATTACCCTTAACTTTTTTGAATATTATATTTTAATCATAATATATCCTAATTTTCCAATACAAACTTTAAATATCCTATTGCCCTTGATACTTTTTGGATGTTACATTGTAATCTAATCTTAATTAATAATTATATTTTTATTAATAAAATTTGTGGTTTCGTTCCTATTGGCTGTTAGCTAATGTTGATAAGGAAATTCAAATGATCTCAGTAAGTTTCTTTGTCTAGCTTATTTGATTATAATCCAATTTGTTATAGAATTAAAATTCTTACTTTATACAAAGTCTAAAAAAACAAAAATGTGTAACTATATAGATCATGGGCTGGGATAGAAATTTGAGACAACTGTAGTAATTTGGAACAGAGATCACTCCTCTCTATATTCTGAACCACAAGATAATTAAATTATTTGGTTGCTGATATTTATATTGGCTATTTGCTTCCTCTTCACTTGAGAGAGATTATATTATATTTCTTATAGTGTGATTTGGATTTAGTGATTTGAACCATGAACTACCTGTGTGTATTATCTTATTTATATTTTCTTTACTTTTTGTGTGATTGATATTTGCTTATCAAGGGATTTGTCATAACACATTAAAATCACTAAACTACCAAGCCCATATTTGAAAATGAATCAGCAATATATTATTTTATTTGTTTGATTCGTAGTAGGATTATTCAAATTTGATGTTGCAATTTATGACTTACAGTTCAAACTACACACATTAGTCTGTCAATGTCATAGATGTCCTGAACTCAACATATTTTGAAAGCGGAATGGAGACTCTTGAGTCCTGATGATCTTTATATTTAGAAAGAGGTAGAGATTTTCATAGTAGCATCTCTGTTATGATAGGATTTCATTCTCGATATGTTCCTTCTCATTAATATCTCATAAGCTAATTTTTTTCTTAAACACTATATGCATTTGTTCAGCGGTCCCCTAAATGCCAAAATATGCATGATAGGATTTGATGTGATCTGTGAAGGACAAAGACAGTTCACAAAGTGTTTCGGATCTTATTACCATATTCTTTTGCTTATGTGATCCTATAAAATGTTTTGAGCATGGAAACATCGACTTAAGCCACTTATTATTTAGTACCAATGTATATGAAATACCTCCTTAAGTACAAATACATATGATACAATCATATCCACATCCAGCCTTATTTCCTCATTTTAAATTCATTTATTTTCACTTGCCTTTTTCAAGTCCTTTTTTCCCTCTCAAGTTCTCCTACCGCTGCTTATATAGTTTATTTTTTCAATATATTTATGAAAGCTTGTATCTGTTTTATTTAAATTATCGATCAGTCTTAACAATAATGTTCGACATATTCAAGTGAAATCTTTAAAAAGGAAAGGTAATGACATTGTCAACAGTATTACAAGTAGCAAACTCAATGTAAAGTTAACTAAAAATTTAATGGACATATTGCAAGTAAATTCATATGTAAAATTCCTTTGCGAATTGAATGATCACCCATTTTTTAAAGACTTCAAGATACTAATAAATAGAGATATTGTACTAGATTAATATGTTTATAACTCAAAAATAATAGATAATGTGGCCACAGTCTGGGTTAAAAAAACAATGACAATATTTTATTTAAGAGGGAGATTATTAAGTTGATGACCAATCTCACAAAAAAGTTTTTTTATTTTTTTTATTTTAACTCTATTTTATCAATTTAAATAATCATGATATTCAAATTACCTAGAAGAAAATGAAGGCTACTGCATGGTTGTCCTTAGGTTCGATATCAAACATGATAAGTTTGAAGTTACATCGATCGCTCATACCCCCACTTAGGAGAGATTATTGTATAACTATACATGAGCTAAGAGGGCATGTTCGCGTTGTGCTTGTTACATATAAAAAACCTCAGGTGAAGATATGTTTGCTCAAGGATGACAAGAATTGGATTGAGATGTTGAGCGTCTGTACCAAAAATTACCGAGAGAGTTGCTTAGGTTCACCACAATTACCCAAATTTATCAGTATCGCTGATGACAAGATTCTGTTCGAGTACCATAATTACAGGAACTATTCAAGCAGATTATGTAGTCATGACTTTAAGCATGATACTTGCACTCCAATCCTAAATGAAGCTGTTTCATGTCTTTCTTCGTACTCGAAAAGTCTTGACTCAACAAAAAAATTGATAAGAGGCATGAAGTCTACTGTAGAAAACTTTTAATGGACCTCTATTTTTATATGAATTCAGGGATTTGTTGATTCTTTAGTATTGTGGTTTTATTTGTGCTGAGCACAGCCGCAGAAACTGTTGAAAATATCTAAAGTAAATTATGGAAAAAATGATCTTTTTAGATATGTTTTAGTGCTTATTTGTTGCTATTACTTACGGAAGTTTTCTATGAAGATTCTATTCTGCTCGGTTTGTTCCTCGAGTATTGTCGGTGATTTTGCTGCTCCTTTTTTCCATTTACATATATCGGAAAGTATTACATAATGATATGTTCTATATATTCAAATTCTATGTTAGGAAAGAATATTGTAGTGTCAAATAAATGAAAGAACGGCCTTGTTTTTTTTCTTAAAAACATTTTTGTTATTTTCCAATTGCAGATTTAGTAGTCTAATTGTAATCTAGATAGTTAGAACAATAATGCCAAAAAGTTGACGATCTAAATCTTGACCTTCCTAGAATTTATCAATGCCAAAATAAGTATATATTTATATACTTATTCTGTGGATGCTTTTATATCATATAAAATTATATTAGAGTTAACAGTAATATTTAGTTTATGGTTTTCAATGAAGTCTATCAATGATTATGATAAAATCCATATTCTCTTTTGTGGCATGCAGCCACTTCTAATCAATTGTCTAGGCTCATTGGCTTTAATTATTTCTCTTGCTATTATAATGATATTTTTTTCAAATATTTTCTACTTTTACAATATTATACTTCCTTAGGTGAAGCATCCTTTCATGCCGATTTAAATAATATGAATATTCAAATTGGCCTCACGTTGTTTTCGTGTAGCCCATTCAAATAAATATTAGTTTTTTCATGTAGCTCACTCAAACAAATATTAAAGAAGATAAATAATCACAATATTAAATTTTAGAGACATAAGTGAGAAAAAAGCGAAATCGAAGAACAAAATTTAGTAAGAAAATAAACTAAAAATGAATAATTATGATATTTAACCACGTGCAATGCACGTGCATAAAAACTAGTTGAATTAAAAATATCAGTTATATTTGAGCTATGAATCCAAGCTTATTAATTATCATTCATCTTCCTCGTTTTTTGATAATATGTGACTAAATTTCGCCTTATATCTTTTCCACAACAAACCGCACTCAATCGAAATGAATGAAAGATAATCCTTGAGAACTTACTTGTCTAATGATATAGGAAAAGCACAAAAATAGAAAGATTAAGGCGTTCCTAGTCTTTTAGTAGTTTAATAAAATTAGGCCATTTGCAGAACTGTAGCCCAATTCTTGTTACGAGAAACATAGACGAGAAATGATGTAAGCACTCTTTTCTTATTTATTTATTTGTTTTACTAAATACTTATGTCATTTTCTTTATGAATGATGCTAATTGAATTTAGTTTCTACTGATTTCATGATATGAAAACTTTTTAACCATAAACATAAGATATGAGACTTATTGTTTATCTTTCCCCTTCTATATGCTTGGTGGGTAGTAGACCACATTATTAGAATGGTCTACTGTCCTAGAGTTTATAAAATATCGAATATGAATCCCATTAGAAGCATCCTCAGAAATGAGGGTGGTTTATACTATGAATAGAATAGTCAAAACATCCAAATTAAACCGCTTTCCACCAATAAATGGTATAAATTCTCTCATTCTATGAGAGTGTCATAGAATTTGTACTCTTAAAAAATGGTACTTAGACCATTGATTATCGATAACTACGAAAGTTCATATGTTACTCTTCTTTTTCTTTTGACTCAATTTGAAATGAAACTAATAATCACATGAGGAGACTCTATTTTGTCGTAATTCTTATGGGTCATCTTGACTTTTTTTTGCACGTACGGATATCCTAGCTCCTTTGAGCATCCTTCTAATCCAATGAAATTATGGTGCCTTTTCTTCATCATACACTATTTAAGTGTAAAAGAAAATTCACTCGGAACTCTCCTACTGGGGTGCTGTCAAAACAGGAATATAATAATATAAAAGTAAAATTAAAGAGTTAGAAAATTCAGGCCTGATCGGGAGCAATCGTGATGTCACTGTCCTAGAAGATTGAGGACCCGCCTATCGCCCTGGCGCAACTTGTCCCCTCTCCCCTAGCGGTAAAAACCCCCAGAATCGGTCGGCCTCTGCACTCGGCTGTGAGTCACAGAGCTTATGCTCAGACGAAAATGGTTGCCCAAAATATGAATATAAATATGTAGCCGAAATTTTCTTGGAAAATTGGGAGGAGAGAAAGAAGAGAGCTTAGAAGTTGTTCTTTTCTTCGTTGGTGTGTTTCTGAATGAGCTCCAAGCCTGCTTATATAGGTGAGGAGAAGTGTAACCCCCGCTGAATCCAAGGAACCGTTACGTACAAATCTTGCTTCCGTTATCCGCATGCAGCCGTTACAAAACATATAAAACGTGCAAAAATAAAAGCTTGAGAAGCAAAAATGTGTGCGTGTGCGGTGCGGCGTGGCGTGTGCGTGCGGGCGAGGCGTGGCCAGGCGAGGCGTGGCGTGCGTGCGCGCGCGCGTGTGTGAGATAAATATGCGAAGCCCACAAAACCCAAAACACTATTCAAAGCTCAATAAGGAGAGAACCATTATATACCCAATACTATTCATCTCATTTTCCAATGTGGGACTATTCACAAAGGCAAAATTGCATTTTCTTGAACAAAGCATCCAACAGTCCCCCCCAAAAGGTAATATTAACTGAAAATTCAAAAATAATAAATCAATAAATAAATCACAAAATAAATATAGGTTAGGCAACCTTTCGTATCGTGAATTCGGGAGAGGTAGCTTTCGTCTTTGAACATTTCCTTAGTGAGTTCATCGCCACCTGAGGGACATAATAGACTAGGCCTTGAATAGGCCCCTTGGATCAGGTATTGATAAAAACACACACAATACGTTTTCATCTATTGAGCTAAGCGGGTTGAGCGTTAAAGGCTATGCTCACAAAAAACCGACTCATGAGAGTTTCTAGGAGTCAGCCCTGCCCCCCCCCCAACCGTGACCATCACGGTTTCTCTCACGTAGGTAAGTCCTCAAAGGGTACTACAGCTATTTATTTAATACCCCCCACAATACACACGTTGGACTTATTAAGAGTAAAACTCAGCCTAGCCAGCTGTATCATAAGAGCATCGTCATCATAGAGAAGGGGCAGTAGCAAATGCTATATAATGATATTTAAATATATCTAGGTCGATGCTCCACACGAGAGTCACTTGTCCAGCTTGTTTCTACCACATTGAACCGACATTAGGACTATGTCTCCAAATAAGGGTTGGGTTGCCGCTGTCAGTGACCTCATTTATGGGCTTAACCTCATCTCCCTCGATGAATCCAGAACCACACTCATGGATAATCCCTTGGTCAAAGGGTCAGCAAGATTTTTCTCAGACTTTACAAAGTCCAAGATCACAACTTTGCCTAACAGGCGTTGTACAGATTTATATCTTATTTGAATATGTCTGTTATGTTTTTTATTTACATGTACTTGCTTTAGAGGCTCTATGGTAGATCTAGAATCAGAGTGAATGGAAATAGGAGGAGAGGGTTTAGGGACCAAAGGAAGTTCAGAGAGAAGATCTTTTAACCATTTGGCTTTTGTGCAAGTAGTATCAAGAGCAATCAATTCAGACTTCATGGTACTCCTGGCAATTACAGTTTGCTTACAAGATTTCTAGGATACAGCTGCACCACCAAAAAAAATACATATCCAGATGTAGACTTTATACTGTTCGAATCCATGACCCAGTTGGCATTACTATACCCTTCTATAGCATCAGGGTAACCAGTATACGTCAAGAAATAGTCAATTGTGCCTTTCAGATATTTAAATACTCTTTCTAAGGCAGTCCAATGATCTTTGCTAGGGTTGCTAGTATACTGGCTCAGTCTCCCTACAACATAGGCTATATCGGGTTCGGTTGGATATGTAAAGAAGAGATCCAATCAGCTGAGAATACCTTAGCTGGGAGACAGGATCACCGTCATTCTTCTTCAAGGATATAGAAGAATCATAAGGTGTGGAAACAGGTTTAGAGTTATGAAAGTTGAATTTGATTAGCATTTTCTCAATGCTATGGGAAAGACTCAAAGATATTCCTCTAGTGTCTCTAGATATTTTCATTCCAAGTATCATGTCTGCAAGACCTAAGTCTTTCATATCAAAGTTTTTGGAAAGATAATTCTTAACCTTTGAAATTAATTCAAGTGTTGTTCCAAAGATAAGGATATCATCAACATAGAGACAGAGAATGACATAGTCATTGTTTATCACTTTAGAATAGACACATTTATCGTGTTCATTCACAGTGAAGCCATATTGAGCAATGACGTTGTCAAATTTCTGGTGCCATTGTTTAGGAGCTTGTTTAAGACCATACAAAGATTTAACAAGCTTACAGACTTTGTTTTCCTGACCCTTGGCAATGAGGCCTTCAGGTTGGTGCATATAGATCTCTTTATCTAAATCACCATTTAGGAAAGCAGTATTGACATTTATTTGATGTATGATTAGCTTATGGATAGCAGCAAAGGCTAATAATACTCGGATAGTTAAGATTCGGGCTACAGGAGAATAGGTATCAAAATAATCAATACCCTTTTGTTGAGTATAGCCTTTAGCTAATAGGTATCAAAATAATCAATACCCTTTTGTTGAGTATAGCCTTTAGCTACTAATCTAGCTTTAAATTTATCTATGGAACCATCATCTCTGAGTTTCTTCTTGAATATCTACTTACAACCAATAGGTTTACAATCTAGAGGTAAGTCGGTGAGTATCCAAGTATAGTTTTCCATGATAGATTTAATTTTATTATCAATGGCTTCTTTCCAGAAAGGAGATTCAGGTGAATCCATTGCTTCTTGGAATGAACTTGGATCACCTTCAACAAGAAAGGTAATGAAGTCTTCTCCAAAATCCTTTTCGATTCTACATCTTTTGCTTCTTCGAGGTTTAATATCAAGAGGTTGAGAAGAACTGGAAGATGGTACATCAGAAGGAATGGATGATCTGGGATTTTCTAAGATTTAAGATTTGAAAGGAAAGATGTTTTTAAAGTAGACTGCATCTCTTGCTTTAATGATGGTATTGTTGGATATGTCACTGATTTCAGAGTTGATGACTAGAAATCTGTTAACATTGCTATCTGGTGCATATCGAATAAAAACAGCATCTACAGTCTAGAACTAATTTTTCTCTTCTTAGGTTCGGGAATAGCTACTTTAGCCAAGCAACCCTAAACCCGGAAGAAATTCAGATTAGGAGATCTCCCCTTCCAATATTCATAAGGAGTTGTATCAGAAATTTTCTGGGGAATCCTATTAAGAATGAAGCAAGCAGAAAGAATAGCTTCACCCTAGAGATTTTCAGGTGCTCCTGAACTGAGTAACATACAGTTTACCATGTCCATTAGGGTTCTATTATTTCGTTCAGTTACCCCGTTAGACTATGGTGTATAGGGAGCAGTAACCTCATGAATAATACCGTGTTCTTGACAATATTCAGTCATATGATTTGAGGTATACTCCCCCCACGATCAGATCTTAAAATCTTGATCTTCCTATCAAGTTGGTTTTCAGATTCAGTTTTATACACCTTAAACCTATCAAAGACGTCATCTTTAGTTTTGAGAAGATAGGTGTAACAATATCTGGAGTGATCGTCTATAAAAGTCACAAAATACCTCCTACCCCCTCGGGTGAGAACTCGGTTTAAGTCACACACATCACTATGAATTAATTCGATGGGTTCGGAGTTTCTAGTTATAGACTTGAAGGATTTTTTAGTGTGTTTCCCTTGAACACAGATTTCACACTTAGATGATGTATCATGAGAAGATTTAGGAATAAGGTTTAATTTACTCATTCTCTGTAAGGTTTGAAAATTAACATGTCCAAGTCGTCCATGCCAAACATCACAAGCTTCAACAATTTGTATAACAGAAGACTCAGAAATTTTATTAGAACTGGAATTGATTACATTGAGTTTGAAAAGGCCATTGCAGATAAAACCTTTTCCTATGAAAACATTACTCTTTGTAATCATAAATTTGTTGGATTCTTTTACAATCCTATAACCAGCTCTAAGAAGAAGAGATTCACTAATCAGATTGCGATGGAGAGAAGAAACATGATAAACGCCTTGCAGATAAAGAGCTTTCCCAGAAGTCATGGTGAGCTCTATACGTCCACTTCCTATTATTGATTTAGTGGAGTCATCTGCTAAGCTTATGCTTCCTCCACTTGATTCCTGATAATTTGAAAACCAAGAGCGATCATTACAGACGTGGATATTTGCTCCGAAATCCAAATACCAATCAGTGGAAGAAGTTATAGAATTTACAAGATGAGATGAAGAGGCTAACCTGAAAGAGGTTGGATTCATTTCAATCATATTAACTTTGTTGGATCCATTTCCTTTAGGAACAGGTTTAGTCGGTTCCTTCTTCCGAAAGAAACAGTTGGGAGCCATGTGGTTGGTTCTACCACAGACAAAGCAGAACTTTCCATCAGACTTATGACTGGAAGAATTGGGATTTGGTTTAAAGGAAGATTTGTTGAAAGATTGTTGATTTTTCTTGAATTTCTTTCCTTTGGGTTTGAAATTCTTAGATTTAGGCTTATCCTCTACCAAGTTTACTTTAGCTTTTGTTTCATTCTTGGTGTTAGAATTTTGCCTATGCTGGTCTTCAATACGAATAGCCTTGAGGGCTTCAGTTAAGGTTAGATCTCCTTGTTTGTGTCGGAGATCTTCAGCAAATCTAGACCATGAGGGAGGAAGTTTATCAATCAAACAGAAAACTTTATAATCGTTAGTAAAAGTGTTTCCTTTTGATTGGAGATGACGGAGGAAATCTAGGAATTCATGAATTTGTTCATTAATGGGCTTGTCATCAACCATCATGAACTTATTAAAGGAGGATGAGGTGAAACACAGAATTCCAGCATCATCATAGCCATATTCTGCTTCAAGAGCATTCCATAGGTCTTTTGCACTTTTGAACTCATAGTATATGTCGTAAAGGTTGTCCACAAGTGCACTAAGAATCCTATGACAACAATGATAGTTGATTTCTTCTGGTTTTATAGAGCTAAAAAAGGAGCTAGCACCAGAACAAGAAGTGGAAGGAGCAGGATCAGGAGTCAAAAGTTGAGAACCACTAGTAGAAGACTCAGGAGTGTCAATAGCAGATAGAAGACCTAAGGTAGTGAGCCAGTATTTCATCTGATTAGCCCACCGTTTATAGTTGACACCTGTGAACTTCTCAGGTTTGACACTTTTTGAATGATCAGGAATTGCCATAAGTCCAATTTGAGTTTACTAGTCTAGGTAGATGTAATTTGATCAAATAAATGATTTTGTCAATACTACTAGACCAGAAACTTAATTAAACCTGCTCTTAACCAAAAACTCTAAAAGTGAAAAGATTAAAGTTTTACTCGGGTAGTTTGGCCAGGTAAGGATAGTACTAGAGATTGATCAAAGATCTATTAAGTACATCGTTTCTTGCAGAGTGCTTTACGCAACCCTTAAACCTTGCCTTAGACACCAACTAATCCAAGAAAACTTGAACTGGTTCACTTAAAGATTTTTTGTTTCTTTACTATATATATATAT